>BMAW01049878.1:788296-871690 GCA_019974015.1 Nephila pilipes | reverse complement strand
AAAGAACCACAATGTATTGTTAGATGTCATGTCAATGCGAGTATATAGAATAATATAGAATTACGTTGATTCTTGAGGATATTTTGTTTAAGGTATACTAGATAATCATCTTAACTAGTGGGAACTATTTAGTCATGAAAATTGTTGAAATAAACCCATCAAAGAACATTGTTAGACTTGAAATACATTAGTTCAACGAAAATATTTTAGGCATGTTCGTATATTCAAAAGACGGGCAGTTGCATGGTAGAAAAGCAAAAGTACAATTACATCTTGGTTAGATTGTGTTCGTCAATATTATTTCAAAATATGACATGGACTTGTAGAAGAAATATGAATTGAGAATACTAGCAAATTTAGGTTCATCCTAAATGGAAAATTAACATGCTTTTCATGTTTTATAAGTATTGTCTAAAATACATAGGAGATTCTATAAAACAGAGCTTTAGTGGTAACGTCGATACTAAAAATAAAAGTATGATTTTTCAAAATGTTAACTGAACATTAATAAATATTCTAACGAAACAGAGGATTTTTATTTTCCTAGTTTCACGCTTGTTTAAAGAACTGTTTTTATTTGCCCATATAACAGAAATTGAAGTAGTGGATTCAGAGTTAGTTACGGGAAAACCTGAAAATATCGATGATTACTTTGATCATATGAGTGTAACATGATGTGTCAAACGAAGTGAATATTAAGTTTTAGGTTTGGTGTCAGACAACATTTATCGAGAAAGCGTTATGAACTGAGAATTGACATTACATGTCGTTTCTTCTGTTCAAAGGTTAGTAAATGGTAATATTAAAATCATGCCACATCCTCTTAAACTACAGACCTCGCAACATATTATTTCTGGGTTGTTTTTGATGTTGATGCAGTTCCGTGGTGTTTAATACAATTCAGACGTTATTTCAGCAGTGAGAGGGCTTTTGAAGCAACTTCCGAAAATAGCTGCTTCTTACTATGGAAAATGGATTGAACGATAACTGCTAATATCTGAGGAAGTATTTTGAAAATAATGTCATTTTTGCTGTAAATATATTTTAATTTTTATGATTAGACTACAGTTCTGAAACGCCTTTGTAGTTTTATGCTCAACTTGTGAACTCTTTCTAAAATTTTCTCTTATTAATATGATATTTTATGTAACAGTGAATAACAATCACTTACTTCCCTGTATTGTTTATTGGACTCCATCAGAAATAATATGTGTCTGGTACTTTCTTTTTCCCCAATATTATCTTATGTATTTCTATAGACTCAAATACATGAATACAAAATATATACATGGATAATATTCTATATTTTCTGATTTTGTTGTAAGAATTTATTTTCTTGATTACTGACAGATCGTGATAGACTTGGTTTAATATCAGTTTCTAAAATGAAAGGAACTTTGATAACACGCAGTGGCCAAGTGACCGAGAAAGCTCGCGGCTTTCTGCCTCCTTCAGTCGTAGCCGCTGCGGTAACTCCATTTGTCCTCACCGTGACTCGCAGTTTCAGTGAGCCAGCCGCGGGAATGGAGCCTGATGCCTCTACACCGTGAATGTGGCTGATGCACGAACGAGAACAAAGTTCTCCTGTCAAGGTGGAAGAGGTGCCCTCTCAGGTGTCGTCCCGCCACTGACTGAGGTCTGCACCATGAGGCCCACTGTCCCCATGTTGCTTCCTCGGCGGCGTTAACAAACAGCAACTCGTTCTTTCAGTCGAGTTGAGTTCTGACCATGACCTAGCCCTTTAATAGAACTGCCATTGGAAGAAGCCAGGACTTCAAATTGACACGACGGTGATTTGGAAGAGATTAAGTCATGTTGTAATGCCCTTCCTTCCAATTAAATAGTTAACAAATAATTGTAGATCACACGAAAATATGCAAGAGCTGATAAAATATCTTTACTTTTGAAGAAAGGATACCACTTATCAGTTCTAAATTTTGATCAATTAATGAACCTAGGTTACCAATTGGTTCCCTGATCTAACTACTACACAAATATTTGATTCTCAAATAAATATTTGATTAGGGATTCAGTCAAATTTGAGATCTTCTTTAATATAACTTACACTTTATAGGTAACGTTATTTTCAATATCCTTCTATTCTTCATTTCAAATCTCTTCTATATATCATTTGAGATTCAAAATTGAGAATTGTCATAGCTAGCCCTGTGTTGTTTCTTAGGATTAATAAAACCAGAATCAAACCAAACATTTCATTTATATATCATCATCAATTCAAATCACCAATTTATATCACTACTTCTAATCTAAATGCATTTCACTTATATCATCATTTAATTTACATAATCACGTTTCTTGTTGGCAAGAATTTGAAATTAACCAAATTAATAGAACGAGGTTAGTGAAGAGAAAACTCCAGCCCACATAACAAAGTGCTCGTCTTCTTCATAACAGGATTCAAATTACGAAAGGTTCATCCCAATAACCTCATGCTGCCTTCGAATACAGACTATTAAAATAAAAATAAATAAATAAATCATTGACATAGTTACCTTTAAATAGTTCCACTCGAACTCAGATCATGGTCGAAACCTCGGGCCGCGATATGCTTTCTCCGTATCGAGGTCTCGTTTTGAATAAAGACCTACCATGCAAAGAAGCTGATCTAAACTGTCCAAGTCAAATCACTTTCTGGTTGGAATGGTATGAATGCTTGGAAAGGGAGACGCCAACAAATGTCATCCCTGTCATTGACCAGTATACGATGTCCCCAATAGCTTCGCATTGTTTCTAAGTGTAACGTTAATAAAAACTTTCAATCAATTATCCAAATAAGAAATTACCAGGTTATAAGACCCAGTTCTATGCATGCGAATTCTAAGATAAAATAGTCTATATGTGGAAAATATAACAGAGTCAATTATTTTCCTAGTTATAAATACGGTAATAATATCCAGAGTTCGACCCTACGATTCAATGCGACCTATATAATCAAATACCCCATCTTGTCCGTTTATTAATCTCTCCCTCTCACCCAATCCTGCTCATGCCCCCATTTCCACGCCACTTTTTACGATCTGCTAGCACAAAAGCCTGAGCCTATCTATTGACAACGAACCTTGGCCGAAAAATCAGACAACTGATCATCTCTTGCTCGAACCACAACATCTATTGAAGGAGCATACGGAAGGAACAAAACGGTCCCTTAAACTGTCACCCTGAGTGCATGGTACCAGACCGTCGACACGGAAGACCCTATCACCCTAACCAGCACGCGACCGTCCACCCTCTCGGATTAAGGGCCACGTGACCCCTCACAATAGAGCAACTCGGCGCTTCTCACTGTTTAGGGCACAATGGGACTCTGAGGCTGTTTATCTAGACAGCAAGACCGTGGGGGTTCCACAGACCTGCCTGAGTTCTTCCGCAGTTGATATCCTTTCCACAATAGCTGGCTTATCCAGTTTGTCGCTCTCTGTCTCTGTAGGAGGTCATCCACCCCATTTCTCACGCCTCTTCGTAAGTTGCTGTGAGTCATAAGAATCGTACGAAATAGCCAGCATTCGTTGAGAAGGAGGGCGAGGTAGGTATAATGAAAAGTAATGAGCGTCCCAGAGATGATTGAAATGTTAAGGAAATCGGATTTAATTAATTTATATGTGTATCAAATTATTCATTTGGTACTTTAATGAAATGTTCTAGTAATGTCTTCTGGTATGTAGTAACACAATAAAATTTCGTAAGGATTGAATTTTGATACTTTCTTTTGAGCACACAACTGAACGAAGCACACCAGTAGAAAGTATTCGTACCTTGATAATCATGATCTAAAGAAGTATCTCTGACAAAAAAATACATAAAGAGCATGTCTATATATATACTATATATATATATATATATATATATATATATATATATATATATATATATATATATATATATATATATATATATATACTGAAAAAAATTTATGAAAGAATAATTTAAAATATTTAAAAAGACAAAAATCCAGAAAGAAATGTAACACTGAAAGGAAAATAAATGAAAATATGGAACCCAGCAAGTCAAAAAGCAATATCGGGCTGAGGACCGATTAAGCGGGGTTAAACTAGTTTAATGGTACCAACCTTCCCCCTTTGCGACTTGGTAGGCTGAATTAGGAAATCCAAATTGCAAAAGAATTCATGATAAAAAGATACAAACAAATTCAGCGATAAAATCTACAAAAATAAAATCTATAATTCCTGGTAGGCTGAATTGGGAAATCCAAATTACAAAAGAGTTCAATGATTAAAAATGCAAAAAATTTCAACGATAAAATTTACAAAATAAAATCTATAATTCTGAAAATTATCAACAAATCAAAATATAAAAATTACTTACAAAATTCAAAGAAATGAAGATTCAAATATGTGAGTAGTAAGACGGAATTTTCTTTAAGCTTCAAGATGTACATCACATACTCAAAATGAAAAAAATATAACACATCATCACCATATAAATTGAAAAAATATTTAAATCATTGTTTGATTGGTAATAAAATGTAAAAGGATGCAAACAATTGGTTAGTAATAAGTTGTATGGTAAAGGAGTATAACGGTCCAGAAAATGAGTAAAAATGTAAGCTGTGTAAATATAAATAAATAAATAAATAAATTCTTCACGGCTAGACCACTAACAAGCCGACTTTGTGGACCTATTGTTGTGTGGTGGATTTGAAATTGGATCATGATTCGCAAAGATGTTTAATATATTTGTGATGTATATAAGTATTTAAGAAATTTATTGGATAATCATGATCCAAACAGTTGTTGAAGAATTTTTTAAAGTTATTATACTTGTCTATTTTATGTGTGGTTAATTTGTTATTACGTAATAAAAAGCCCAATAAAATATTCCTATAAATGGATCTGTGTAGATTACTGTTCCAAAAAGGTATTTTAATAACATGGAATTCGAATCTCTCTCTTTTATCAAAAATATTACTAATAAGTCTATTGTCAACTATTTGCAAATCGAGATCTAAAAATTCTACTGTATTTGAATTAAGATTAGTTTTTAATAATTTGAGGTAATTAGGGTAAAATGAAATATTTGGTTTAAAATCCTCAGTTTTATCTAAAATAATTAGATCATCTATGTAACGAAAAAGAAAGTAAGAATCATTGTCAATCTGTTTTAATTCATAAAAATGTAAATAAAAATTGGCCAGACAATTACTAGCTGGACCTCCCTGAGGGAGACCCTGAATTTGTTTATAGAGATCTTGACCAAAAACTATAAAATTCTCTTGTAATACAAGTTTAACGAGAGTATTGAATTTTTCCTGTTTTATTGTTTGATTCAAATGAAATTTATTGTATAAAATTGCAAGAACCTTAATTAAATCTTGAATATCTATTGAGTTAAAAAGGTCTTCAAAATCATATCCATGTATAGAGAATATCTCTTGTTCCTTCATGTTTTTGACAATTTCAAAACTATTTTTAATAATAGCGGTATTTTCAATATTGTCAATAGATTTTTGAAGAATGGATTGAAGAAGTTTGCCAGATTATATATATATATATATATATATATATATATATATATATATATATATATATATATATTACAGAATACAGTTTACTATTTCCATTTAAAGTAACTGAGATGTCACAGTTTTTTCAAATTAAACCCTCGTGTTGCTTTCAAGTGCTACGTTGATATATAACAATCAACCAATGATTAACCTTAACCGTTAGACATTTAGTTTAGTTTTTATTGACGTCGCACTAGAAGCAACACGAGGGCTATTGGTGACGAATCTTGTAATTTTGAACCACGGTCAAGTGACGAGGACGACACCTGAGCTGGTACCCCCCTCTCCTAACATCTACACCACGCCAATGGGAGGACTTTGGGCCCCGACAGATTTAGCGTGCATTAACCGTTAGACAAGATGCCTTTTAAGATTCTTAAGATATAAATCGATTAGGAGCCGGGGTCACCTGCTTGGTAGAATAATGGATTCTCAACCAACAAATCGTTGTTTCGAGCCTTGTTCATCCAAACAGCGTCGGGTAAATTGGTTGTTAAATATTGGTGTTCAAATTCTTCACGTTGGCGTGGAGTAGATATGGAAAGAAGGTGCCATCTCGGGTGTCGTCATCTGAATAGGGCTCAAAATTACGATGGGTATTGGTTGTTGTAAGTGACGTTTGTGCCAGGTATATATAGAGTACCAGAAGCGTTCAATAAATAAATATCAACCGACTTGGAGATAATAACCATTGCTGCTCCATATCCCATTAAATTAACCAACCCTTGCAATGAAGGCAAATTATATTTACATAACATTTTGCTTAAGAATAAATTTGGTTTTAAATTAAATAATTTTTATACTATTTATCCTAAAAAATACAAAATACTTTTTATTTTTAAAATTTTGAATTTCGTTTGTTGTATTGGTCGCTTTCGGGTTATCTCTATCAGATTCAAAGGTACACTATAACCTTAATTTCTTTCATCTATTTTGAATTTGTGAACGTAATGTCGAATTTGTGATATGACTATTAACCATCTCAAATGAAGACGAATGTATTTAATTGAAGACAAAAATAACGAAGGCTTTTATGTATGATTGAATTTTTAATCTGCTTTTGGAAAACAGAGTTAACGTTTAAAACGAAAACGCTAATCATGAAAAATCAAGTAACACGAAATAATACTGCTGTCTCTACAAAACCCTGTATGTAATTTAATACATTCTCTCCACTTTTCCCACGAAAAACAAAAATCGCTTAATTTGAAAAGTTTTCGCTTCTCGGAACCAAATGTATTGACTTATTTTTTTTCTTTTGTCAAACTGAATAAAATAAACAATAGCCACTGCTGCTGCTAAGTCGTCGCTTCTTTCGGTAGTCACAGGAACTGCTATTGTCAAACCAATTTAATCTACTGGCCGGTTAGTTTTCGATATCGGGATTGGGTGTGTCGAAATCGGTGAATTTTGCGTTCTTTGTATTTTAAATAAATTCATTTTTTTTTTGAAGAGAAACCGCGATGAAAACAAACCGCTATTTTGCTTAAAATGGAAGTGGAATTACTTAAGCTATGGTTTCCTAGGAAAGTGGAGCCATTATGTGACGGCCAGAATATTGAGGTGGATCATGTCATTAAAACATTGTCTATGAAACCAGATGGCGTGGTTTCCTACAGAACGTTGAATGCGAGAGGAACGTAAATCAACGGGTAAGCTATGGTTACATGGGAAAGACTCGACTAGGAAGATTAATAATGCAATCCACCTCAATATTGCAGACATAACAGCTCCACTTTCCTAAGAAGTCATGGCTTTAGTTAGCACTCCGCTTTCTACATCCATGTTCTGTCACCAAAGGGACTTTTTGTCACGTTATATTTAAACTGCGTGGATTCCTTCCGTATATCGGGCGTTGGAATTATAAAGGCAGAACTCACTAATTACCAATTACAAATCCATTACACTGACCAATCACTGCGCTCCTTTTAAATTCGAGAGCCAGAAATACCTATAATTATTATTATTAATTGTGTGAATTCCTTTAAGTCAAGAAGTAGAAATTTGAGTATTGATCCTACACCCACAGTGCCCCATATATTTACATAATAAACAAATATTTCAATAAATAATATAATTCCTCGTCTAAATTCTCAAATTTTTTGACATAAAATCAATATTTTTATTATTTATAAGCCAATGTAAGACTTCTAACTTAAAAGTGATCAAAATTATTAATATTTATAAAAACAATACAATGGTTCATATTGGTAACGGTAACGGCTAAAATTACGAGGTACCTATTTTAAAAATTAAAAACTTACCCTCTCATCATAATTTATAATTAAAGAGCATAATTAGTTAAAGTTTATCAGAATTGTAAAAAGCTATCATAATTAGGATCAAGGCAACAAACGCCTGGGCGTTCGGCAGAGTGAGGAACTGCCGAAACAAAGTTAGAAAGTAAAGTTACGAAAGCGCGCATTGCTTTTGGATGCTGTAGCCGTAAGCTAAGAAGCATATATAGCAATGGGCGGAGAGTAGATTAAGGGGTGGGACATCAGTTCGAAGACGAAAGCGACTTCGAGAAAGCTGTTGTCCGCGGGATTTTGAGAGGTTATAAAAAGAAAAATTAAACTATTGAATTAAAAAGAAATGCCGTTCCGAAACCAATTTAAAGGAAAATTTAGCTATTTAAAATTAAGGAAGATTTTAAACGCGAGGAGAATGAGTCGAAAAGTAAGAATTGAGCAATTTGGAACTATGCTCCAATACATAGGAGTGTCCGAGCGCTGCTCTGGGTCTTTTCTGCGAAGATGCAATGCTTGTAAAATGATGTAATGCTTGCTTGCATCATGTAGATGCAATGCTTGCATCATACGCAGGGAGCTGTTGAAGCGATTCATTAGGTATTTGAGGGATCCTATTAAAGAAATTAAAAGATTGTTTTTTGATGAACTCTAGAATTGGTTCAATTTTAAGGTCGTTATGCAGGACTTCGTTCCGAACAAACCAGGGAGCATTTAACATTTTCCTAAGGTGGATGTTTTGAAAGACGTGCAGTCGTTTCAGATGGGTGGTCGCCGCAGACGCCCAAATAGGCGACGCATACAACATGATCGGTCTTAAGATCGACTTGTAGAGCAAAATTTTGTGCCTGATCGCCAGCTTGCTCTTACGAGAAATCAAGCGTGTGAGCAATCTGCTCATTCCGATAGCCTTTTGATAGGTTTTTCGGATATGGTGGGAAAATGTTAATTTTGCGTCTAAAACCAACCCTAGGTACTTGTATTCAGTAACCCAGGGGACAGGTTGATCGAAAATGGTGACTGCTGGCAAATTGCCAATGCACCGTTGTTTCGTAAAGAGGAGGCAAGCGCTTTTGGATGCATTAACTTTAATTTTCCAGTTAATGAGCCAGAGCTGTAAACGAGATATGTACCTCTGCAATCTTTCAATAATTTTCCGATTGCAGATGTCTTGGGACATAATGGCAGTGTCATCGGCGTACATCGCCAAATGAATGTTGGAAGCCTTCGGGATGTCATTTACGTACAAAGAAAAAATTCTTGGACTTAAAATCGATCCCTGGGGGACTCCACTTAGGATTGGACGGGGGGAGGAGACTGCATTTTCGACTCGAACCCGAAAACTACGAGAGTCAAGGAAAGAGTGAATAATTTTGATAAGTTGGTCCGAAATTCCAAGTCGCATCATCTTGGAAATAAGCCCATCGTGCCAAATTTTTTCAAAAGCTTTGGCAATATCTATAAAAAGCATACCCGTGGCCTTATTATTGGAAAAGCCGTGCTGGGCCGTCTCAGTAACTCTAAGTAACTGTGTTACTGTAGAGCACTTTGGAACAAAACCATGCTGCTCTGGAATAACAATATTCCTGGAATTGTAGAACTGGTCCAGGCGATTCAAAATAACAAATTCGTATGCTTTGCTCAGCGAGCTGAGTAACGATATGGGGCGATAATTTTGAGGTTTAGAATCATCCGAATCAGACTTGAGAATGGGGACCACCACGGCGATCTTCCAAGCCTTAGGGAAGTAGCAGTTTTCCATAAGAAAATTAAAGAGCAGCGTATGGTTCATATTGAAATGCGAAGAACAGAATTTCCGATAAATACCCTATTCGCACGTACATTCTCTAAATTCGTAATTCAAATACAGTGCTAATTTCAAATTGAATGGTTCGCTTATCTATTAGGAAGGCTAATGATTTCCTCCACCCCAATATTGCGACCGCCAGATAACAGTTCCGCTTTCCTAAGAAATCACACCTTTAAAGTGATTGCTAAATAACGGAAATCATTGAGGATGATTTTTGACATTTTGTACAAATATAGGTTAAATTTTCTATGTATGTACTTACATGTGCACAATTTTTACGGGAATTCGAACCAATAAAATTCGACGACATCGAAGATATTGATAAGGTTTTTTTTTTTTTTTTTTTTTTTTTTGCATGCTTCGTTTAACACGAAAAAATATTTCAGACCCATGTTTCGCGTTAAACGTTTTTCAATTCCTCTTTAAAGATCTGACAAATAATTTAAATAAGGAAAAAAATGCTTCCGAAAATCAGAGGAAAATGTGATTCTATAGAAACTTTTATAACATTTTACTCTTTCGATACATTATATTGCATTTCAATAAATACAAATTTTTAGATTTGAGAAGATAACTAGCAATTCAGTATTTTTGATATTGCATTAACTAGTTTAAAATGGTTGATAGAAGGGAGCCTTTAAGAGAAAAATCTCTTTATATGACCTATTTTTAAATTTTGAAGACACTGTATGATAAACAGATATACTCATATATGCGAAGACAACTCTCGGAACTTATATAAATAAAGACATATTTTTCTATCCGAAACATTATCCGAATTTAAGATTTGTTTTATAACATTAGGCCCAGAATCATAACTAATGAAAATACAAGATAGAAAAGTAATCATAGTTTTTAAAGGGGGGAAATGTAACTAATACTATTTTCAACTCCTGAGTATTTTGTCTTTGTGTGCTCCACAGTTTTATCCAAAAAAATTGACAAATAGTTCCACCGGCTCAAACAATAAGCCCCAAAATGAAATAATTGACGAAATTGATCCTAATATTTCTTCCGTATCTCTACCCTCGACAAAACTGACATCAAAATTTCTGCTGGAGGAAGACATAATAAATTCTTCATCCGCTTCTTCTTTTCAAACGCTTCATACGGATGACAAGACCTTCTTATCATTTATTCGAAAAATAAGTTATTCCCCTTCAGTATGTTCGATTTGTTTTATCTTCTTTCTTGCTTTTCCTTTTCATGGATGGGTGACTTTAATTTGATCTTTGCTGAAATACATGAGTGTTTTGAATCGTAAGGAGAAGCACTCGGATATATTTTTTTTTGTCTTATTATATAAAGACTATTTATCAACGAATGATAGCCATAAATTCTATTTGATAATATGGTTTGAATGATGACTTTGGATATGTTTAACCAGAATCTTATACTATCGTTTTTTTCCCCTTGAATCGACTTATAAATATTTTTTATTTACTGCAAGAGAGTATTGTAATACATTGTAAGCTTTGTAATACATTGTAAGATGTCCAGAAAACTTATGAAAGATTTGAGGTACCTAAATATCTTTCTCAAATTTCGTGTCAGTTGTCAAATCAAAATTTACATTTTGGCATTCATATTCACTCCTCGAAAATATATTATTACGAACATGAGATGGCGCTTCTCTGTAACGGCTGTCTTATGAAGGAAAAGAAACATTTACGACATATCATCAGTTAACCGAAGAAAGGTTAAGCAATGACCCCTAACCTTGGCGGCAATTTTGGCGGTTTTGCGAGAAATTTTGTGACTTTGGCGACAAATGGAAAGTTCCCGAAGGTTCTTGAATAGATTCGATATCTTCACAGGGAAGTAAGTAACAAATTTTTCCTCAATTTTCTCATTTCATGTCATTCCCGGCGGGAAGTCTGAGAGAGAGAGAATCAGTCTGTCTTTGGAGAATCTGTTGAGGAGATCGATTGGAAGTTGTCGGCACTTGGAAGTGGAGCGTGCCGGTTGAATTTGTGGTTGTTCACAGTGAGAGCTGGTGAGCTGAACGTTGCCGATATAACTGTGACTGTTATTACTTAGCTGTTTTGTTCATGTATCTGTGTCACTAAACTGTCCAAATGCTGTGTATTTGTGCTTGTACTGTTACTGTACAAGCTCTGCTACCTGTGTATTGTCTTGAAGATTTACGAAGAAAGCGTCATTTGTTATTGGACTAATTTCACTCCCACGCCTCCAGAAATTTTCGTAACATTATTTACTATCAACAACTATTTTGGTTGCTATCGTGAAACTATATATTGGCTTCTCTAAAGTCTTAAAAATTCTTTTGTTAGGTTTTGTAAATTCCTAAAATTATGAAATGTACACAAAATAATTATGTTTTAATTAAATCTACGAAATTTCAAGCTAAGCCAATAGTTTTAACTTTTTTATACCTCATCTTATTTTGTTTTATTTGAGAAATTTTTTAAAGGGAAGATTTAAACCATTCCTTGTACAATAACTTCAGCAAAGTCTCGTGTCAGCGGAAGTCAAGTGGTCGCGTTCGCAATCTTGTGCCCACCATTGTTTCCATCGAGTCTTGGGTTCGAGCCTTATTCCTGCTAAAGAATCGTCCTGTAGCAGGGTTGAGGTACATTAAATCGGTCGAGACTCAAAATCCCCACGTTGTGATGGTGTGTAAGTTAGGAGAGTAGGGTGCCCTCAATTGTCGTTTTCGTCGATAGAAAGAGGTTCAAGATTACGTGGTCAGTTCTCAATCGTCCTCGTGTTACTTCTAAGTGAGACATTGATTAATAATCAATCAAAATTTAATAGTGGAATATACATAAGAGAAACATGCCTTAATTAAATCTATAAGTTACACCAATTTATTTTAGGTTTAAAGAAGAGGCGTAAAATAATTTAATTCTTTTTTTATATTCCTTCTTTTTTGTCTTGTCTTTAAAAAAAACTATTTGAGTCATTTTTTTTTGTGCCATTTCAATAAAGCCTCTCTTGCAGTTCTGACCAAAATAAGTCTAACTAAAATATATTTATACTTTTATTATTAGTGATTATTAGCATGTATGCTCGAAGTTGCACAGGGTAAGCAAATAAAACTCTCAAATTTTAGAGAAAACAATTAGAAGATTCTTAATTAATTGTTATTTATATTTTTAAAATTCCCATTAAAAGGAGCTTATTAGCATCGAATATTTCAACAACAAAAAAATGATAAAATACTTTTAAAATATTTGAATTACTAAGCAAATACTTGTGGCTTAATAGTCACGAAAATATTGAATATCTTCAATAATTTAAAATTTGTTTTCTATTATTATAAATTTTGACGTTTCCTAACAAAATGTTGTTCTTAATAAGAAGTTAAAATGTTGTATATTTTGAGAAAAAAGTAGGAATAAACTTTATTTTGTTTGCAGTTGCAGACAAATAGGCTACATAGATATTAATTTTCTCAAGATTTTTTTTCTTTACTGAATTTACTATTGACGTCACAAAAATAGTTATATTGAAATTATTTAAGTGTTAAAAAATTTGAATTTACACTCATTCACAAGTTTTGCATCAATATATACATTAATTTTTCCATTGATGCTTTTAACGAAATGATTATTTTAAAATCAATGAATAATAAACGAAATAGTAATAAGTTACATAATAAGCATTGAAATAAATTTTTTTAAAAATATCTGATTTAGAAAAGCTAACAACACAATTATTTTCGAAATTGTAATTTCATAATTTATTCATCTAAAATATTTTACTCAAATTTCAATTTACTAATTTTCCCTAATTTTTTCCTGAGTACGATCAAATTATTCCATTGAGGCGATTTGAACGACATTCCAAAGATTTTTTAACATTTTTCTTATGAACTGACACAGCTCTTTTGTTTTAGAATCAAGAAAATCCTTAGTTAAATTTTGTAACTGGATGGCCTCAAATTTCTTTTGTAAATTAATTTCCTCTCCAAAACTAATTAAAAAAAACCAAATAAATGAATAAATAACAAAAAATCAAAACAACAATAAAATTTGCAAAAAGCGTTTTTTTTATAATCATGTAATTTTTTTTTATTTAATAAAGGTCTTAAAATATATATCATTGTATTTTTCATTAAATTAATGTTTGATATGTTATTCACGTATTGAAAGGGATTTTTAATCATTACAATCTCACGGTAAACTTGAAATAAAAATTCTATTACATAATTTTTATCTGTTTATGTGCAAAAAATATACAATCAAGAGAAAAAAAAATGATGAAATTTATTCTCGTTTGTAATAAAATTATAACAACCAACTTAGTTAGAAACTTTCAATTTATTTTATAATTTAACATTTGATGAAATATTTGTTCTTGATGTTTTATAGAATGATTTTTTTGAATGGTTAAATTTTGTGAATAGGTATATTCTTAAAACTTTTTCTCAAGGATTCCAACCGGGGTCGATTTTGAATTTTAATATTATCCGTTGCAAAAAAGTTAAATTCACATACAGATATGATTCTAAGAACTCGATAGAAATAATTTTGTTTCTTATAGTCGTAATATCAGGATAAATAATATTAAGAATTCGTAAAGCTTAGAGATAATCAAAAAATACACAACATATCTGCTTTTAATTATTTTAATTCCAAACCTCTGTATTATAATGTATAATTACAATAACTATTCCTTTTTAATAATATTTGAATTTATGGCATCGAAAGTATTTTCATTTATATGATTCTCATTAAATTTCGATGCTATTTACGATCCTGAATCGGTTAAAAAATCACCGATTTACTTATTTGAGTTTTAACTGCAAATGCAACAGTTTATTGTAATAAATACATATATATATATTTCCAATTATTGTTTTAACATATTTTCTTGGCACTAGATGGCGCTAGTTCAATTTGGTTTCTTTCTTCGGCGCAACAATTGACGGTTAGATTAAAGAATGGTTACTTTCAGAAAGGAAATAATAATATTCCCAATGTTTAATTAAAGGCGTCGATTAAAAAAAAATCCAGTCAAATAAAGCATTTGACTCTGATAGTACGAGGTAAGCTTTGATGAACAGGACCTGATTTTCAGAGTTATAAATCACACAATTGAATATAACACATTCCGTGCAATGAAAAATACAAATATATTGAACAATTGACTGAATAACAATTACACATTAATTGCAGCAAATGATTTCTCTTGAATATTGTAACGGAGAATATTCAGGGATGTATATAGCAACGATGATAGACATTCCAATTTTTTTTCCTTCAAGAAAGTTACAATTCAAATCAATTGCAATGCTGCTATTTCGAATCATTACATTTCAATGCAATGTTACATTTTCTGGCTCTAAGTGAATATTAATAATTTAAAACTTTGTTTATCGATCGAATATCATTGATAAAATTTCTTTTGTAACAGGCCTATCTAACATTTACGCTTCCCTCTGGACCGAATTGGAACAAAGCGAGTTGTTCAGAATAGCATAACATAAATCGAACTTTAAGATACTAACAATAGTTCATGGTTACGGAGAGGGGAGGGAGGAAACCAAGTGAAATATACGTATATACTTCTATATGTCTTTTATGATATCTTATATAAAACATTTCATTATAAATTTTTCAGAATAAAGATAGTTAGAAATCAAAATTAATATGATATATTACATTGAATTCTAGAAAATAATGCACCAATAACTGGTTTGATAGAAGGGGTTGCAATTGTCAGGGGGTTCAAGACGTTCATCCAATATTATGATTCTAATTTTATTCTTAATGCTTCAATCTTGAATATATTTAATAACATTACTAGAAATAATCTCAAAATTCATTTTATTGGCGAAGTTCCTACGATATACTACAAAACAGAGTGTTACAACAGGTCAATTGAAAAGTCCCCGGCCTACCATAGTAAAACACATTTTTTTTGGCAAAATTAGTTTTTTTTTATTCAACATAATTCCCTTCAAGGGTGATACACTGATTATAGCGACCCTCCAACTTTTCGATACAATTTTTGTAGTACGATTTCTCTTTTGCTTCAAAATAGGCTTCAGTTTCGGCGATCACCTCTTCATTCGACGAAAATTTCTTCCCAGCGAGCATTCTTTTGCGATCTGAGAACAGGAAATAGTTGCTGGGGGACAGATCTGGAGAATACGGTGGACGAGGAAGCAATTCGAAGCCCAATTCATGGATTTTTGCCATCGTTTTCACTGACTTGTGACACGGTGCATTGTCTTGGTGAAGAAGCACTTTTTTTTCTCCTTCAAATGCGGCCGTTTTTCGGCGATTTCGTCCTTCAAACGGTCCAATAACGCTATGTAATAGTCGCTTCCTTTTTCAAGGTAGTCAATGAAAATTATTCCATGCGCATCCCAAAATACAGACGCCGTAACCTTGCCAGCCGACTGTTGCGTTTTCCCACGCTTTGGAGCGGGTTCATCGTGTGCAGTCCACTCGCATGACTGTCGATTGGACTTCGGAGTGAAATGATGGAGTCATGTTTCATCCATTGTCACATATCGACGCAAAAACTCGAGTTTATTACGCTTGATCATCTTCAAACACTGCTCCGAATCAACAACTCGTCGTTGTTTTGGGTCAAAAGTGAGCTCGCACTTTGCACAGAGCTTTCTCATACCCAAAGATTCGTGAATGATATGATGTACACGTTCAGTTGATATCTTTAGAGTGTCTGCTATTTCATTCAATTTCAATTTACGGTCATTCAAAATCATTTTGGGGATTTTTTTTTAATGTTTTCGTCGGTAACAACCTCTTTTGGGCGTCCAATGCGTTCACCGTCTTCGGTGCTCATTTCACCACGTCTAAACTTAGCATACCAATCCTTGATGGTTGATTTTCCTGGGGCAGTGTCCGGAAACTCGGCATTAAGCCAAGTGTTTGCTTCTATTGTATTTTTTCCCTTCAAAAGGCAATAATTTATCAACACGCGAAATTCCTTTTATCCATTTTTTTCACAATAACAAAAGTTGCTTCACTGAAAATGCTATAATTCACAAACTAATGATCCGACAGCTGTCAAATTTATACACGCATCTTTTGAGGGTTAGGGCTAACTAAAAAACATATGGATTTAATTCTAGTAGCGCCATCTATGTGTCAGGCCGGGGACTTTCCAATTGACTTGTTACTTTACCTTAAAAGTTGAAAATTTATTTGTTATTAGAAACTATATGATTTTCAGCAATAAAGTTTCAATAAATTAAGCTTATTTAAAATAACGAGAAAAAATTGTAACAGGATTTTGCTCGCTGATGGAGTCAGTATTGTGTTTGGAAGAATATTAGAAGAGAGCAATAGGATTAAAAAATAACTTCCATTCATAATAATATGGTACTTTCTAAGCCCTTACCATCTTAATGACACGAATCTTGTTTTAGATTATTTTACAAAGAAAATAAAGCTAAAAATTTCTATTGGTAAAGATACAAGTAATTTTTTTACCCGTTTAATAAAAACTAAATCGAATTTTCCAAAATATGCGAACAATTTACTTTTAAAATCAGAAAAATTGGCAGAATTTTACTTCGAAGATTGAGTGCACATACTAATGATACTGACGAATTAAACAAATTTCAAAACCTAAAATCTGTTAATTTTTGGCTTTAGAATTGGAAAATAAAACTAATGTCTTAAAGAAAATTAATTTCCAGACTGGAAAACAAAAATTATACTTTATAATAAAACTCTTTAAAAATCTATATATATTTTCTAAAGTAATTTTTTTTTCTTATAAAACTAGTTTTTTAGATACGTGGGGATATGATTAGATACGTGGGTTCTTTAGATACGTATCTGCGATGTTTATCTTTACGTGAAATTATATTTAATGATTGTTTAGTTCTGAAATGAGCTGTTTGGGGAGATATTGATTCGCATATAAAATGTAAAACTCTAAATTTAATATTGGATATAAAAATAAAACATTATTTCTCCCAATGATAATCATTCAACTAATTAGATAACTCAAAGTTGCTAAGTAAAAACTTAAAAAAAAAAGTATCAATACTTGAATATTTTTTAATTAACGATGATTATGTTAAGACATTACGATGATTCTTTTACAAGTATAAAAATATTTTACTTTCTCAACTTAAAAAGGGAAAGTACCGCATTAAGTTTTTTCCATCTTTTTTTTTTTTTTTTTTTTCAAATGAATAAGAACTCTAATAATGATGTTTTTTATTCTTTTATTACAAACACTGTAGTTTTATGCTGGTTTAATGCTATATCTTCATCTACTTTTGAAGTCAATCGATATTTATTATAACGAATATATATTAGTATGTTTAGTTAAGAGATTTTAATCTCTCTCTCTCTATATATATATACACTTATTGAACTTTCAACCTGTTTTCAATTTTCGAAACTCGAATTTCATTTATGATTTTGACGACTCCAACAGTTTTCTCATGGCTCATTGGTTGAAAATCACCACTGTAGAAGAATATTATCCCATTTCTACAGTTATCCTCGAATCAAAATTTTAAACTGTGGATGGCAGTCAAGAAACATGGAAACTATCATAATAAAAAGCTTTGATATTTTTGTCAGCTATTTTAATATTTTAAAATTTAAGTTCAAAAACTCTTTTCCGTATTATAGTATTTTTTACGTGCTTTATTGATCTTGATTAAGCATTATTTGTCATGAAGTAGTAAATATTTCAATGCAACAATTTGTATACTTTATATGGTCATGATAGCAGCGAATTATGTTAAAAAATATTTGAGTTATATTATTGCTTTTACGTACTTTAAAAAAGTGTTCTAGACGAGTAATATAAATTTCTTCGAGGTAGATGATAGCCTTTGAACAATCTCTAAGAATTTTTAAAAACGCACACACAATCGCCTTTGAAATATTAAAATATTCGATCCATTCCTCATGAAAAAGCATGTTTGTAATATTCAACAACGTTAGATGGCAGCATGAGCTACAAAACTTGAGTTGAATGTTCTTTCCAAAAATGAATTAAAAATATTGAGACAAAAATTCTCTCTAAAAAGTGGAAAATTACTTAACATAATTTTCATAAGCCAAAGAATAAAGTGATATTTGATTTAAAAATACAATTAAAAGAAAAAAAAAAAAAAAACAAAAACGAGAATGCTACTGAAAAAGAAATAAATTTTATCAAACTACTTTTTCCCTTATGTTCATTTTTGAAAATTTATGATAATAGGATCACCTCAAATTATATACGAGATAATACATTTTCCTGAAATTTATACCAAAATTGCCAGTACATTTATCATAAAGTCTAATGAATATTATGTAAAAACATAACCACATTGTATCAATATTTTATATTGAATTATCTGAACTTTTTCTAGCAAAATTTATTTCAATTGTGCTGCCATCTAGTGACGTGTTGAATATAGATTAATCGATCATCATTTTTGATACGCTACGTTCGTTTCTTATTTTGTAAAAACTTATATGTTCTGCAAACATTACTTCCCTTGGATTGTTCAAAATTCCTTCCGCTTAAAAGAATATTTTTTGGGATAACAGTATTAAAATAAAGGATTTTATTTAAATATGCTATTTATTAGATATTCCTAAGTAAGACATCACTGAATTTTGAAGCATAGATGGTTATAATATACATATAAAATATTACATTTTCTATAAGAATTCTATTGCTGCTCATCTTTTTAAAAAGTTGTACGTTTCTTGAAAATAGTTTAAAATAGAAATGATTAATTGTAGAATTTTTTTAAACTCTTTTGTTTATCCATTAAATGTTTGATTTTTAAGAAACACAGTTTAAGATAACAATTAGTAATATAGTTCTTATTTAAAACTTCCTTCCTGAATTTGAAAGTAAAATACTATTCAAATTTGTTAATTTTGTGTCATAGCTAAAGATTGCATTATAAAAGAGTATTTGAATTTTTGAAAATGTTGAAAGACATGTATCTGAAATCATTAGAAAAAATTATGACTTGGACAATTCATAATATTTTCCTTTCAAATAAGCTAGTATACTTTATTTAGTTCATTTTTCTGCCCTACTTAAATTGCTGGAAATGCAAATGCTTCAAGATCAATGATCCAGGTTCTATCATGGACAGTTTTAAGGTTGAACAGGTGTTACACTAAGGGTTAGTCGAATTTCATCTCAAAGTCTCCCAAGTGGAAAAATGTTACTGTTTTGAAAAAAGAAGTACCACTATAATTGTCATTCATGTAATCTGGAAGTTTTTTAAAATTATAAAATCTGTTTCCAGATGCTTCATGTAGTGCTAGTGCAATATTTATCAGAGATAACCAAATCAGGAAGACTGTAATTTCTCTTCAAAATCTTACATTAAAATACTTTGCTTAACATAATCAAAATTTCTAAATTATTCGAAAATGTATTGCATTAGAGTTGCACAATTGGCAATGTGACTATTGTTTATTATCATCCCACTTATTGATTTTGAACCTCAGTCAAGTGATGACGATGACACCTGAGCAAGCACTTCCTCCCCAAACTTACAGCTCAGCAGATTTAATACATGGCGGATCTTTAGAGGAATCAGGATTTGATGGAAAGAATGCCTTCATGAGCTAGCAATAGTGACTCCTCGGCTACTGCGACCAAATCACTTGCAACAGTCAGAAATAAGTATATAGTTTAATCATATGAGCTTTAATCTTGGGTTTATACAATTTAATACTTAGCAATTTTGATTGAATGTTATTTGAACTAATAATTCACTTGCTTAACTAACTAAGGTAGTGAAATATTGGTTCAAATATCATTCAGTCAAAATTGCTTAATTACTTTAACTTGTTTGAACTAACTTCTACACTATGTTATGATAAGTTTATTTAGTACATACGACTTGCAGTAGAGATTTTATTTTACCACCTCTGCCTTTTTATTTTCTTAATAAAGATAACACAAAAATAATATTGTGGGGTTCTATAATTTCAAATTTAACAAGGTTCTGAGACCCCATTAAATTTATGTGCAATAGTTTCCATTAATTTCCACATGACAGATTTTTTTTTTTTGAGATTCTAGTTTTAAGTCTTGTTAATATTATTTGCTATTTATTATATAATACAATCTGATTAAAAAATTCTGAAAAGGGTCCCAAGTAAATAAACATTTTGAGACATATGTATTACCTTTACAGCCATCATACACCAATGATTAAAATCCAAAACGAAAAAGTTCATATCAAAGAAAACAAAAATCTGATACAAAATTATCAAAAATAAATTTTATTGAGATAAACATGGAACAAAATTTTTACAACAATAACAATAAATTCTATGGAAGTTCAGAGCTTAATACTTCAGCTATGTTCAAAGGAAAATATAAATTTCCGGAACACCAGTTTAAAATTGTACTTTTCATCGATTCATTGAGCCTTTTGAAACACTTAACTGATATTTTGTAGCCTTCCTTTGAAGTTTCTTTTCTCTGTATGCTTGATATTCTTTGCAAGCTTTTGTTGAATGCATCTCTAAGATAATCTGTACTTTCTTTACGATGTCCTGTACAGTAGCAGGATCAGTTTCAAACACATGCTTCTTGAACTCTGAACCAGCTTGGTAAACTAGTTTAAAAATATACTTCCCAGGATCTGCAAGAGACCAAAATTTCTTAATCCCCTTTTTTTATTTCATGTCTAAGCTAAATTTTTGTACACAAAATTTTACATTGTTACAATAATTATAAAAAAGAATCTATTAATTCTATTTTTTTAAAAAAAGGAACATGCACAACAAACAATATGCTTTAAATCTTCATCAATATAATTTTTACATCAGAATATAATTAACCAGTAAAACACTATAAAAATTAATCATTGTGAAAACAGTATTAATTAAATTGAATACCAAAATGCTAGAAATTTAAATTTATTTGCTTATAAGTTATCAATGAAGAGACTTGAATAAAAATTTGTCACATTACAAGGAAGTAGAAAAAACAAACAATTAAAACAAATAGTAATTCACAGCCAATGTTAACAACCTCTACTTTACTTCTAACTGAAAATACTATAGAAATGATAACTGATAAAAATTCTTTAAGGAACATTCATGAGTTTTAGATAATTTTTCAATTATCATGTTCTTATATATGAAAGTTGAATATTTTTGTAAAATAAAGCAAATGTTGATATTTTTTTAAAATAAAATTCAGAATATTTCTTGTAATGTAATTCTAATCAATTGCAAATGATACTCTTCTAACAGCGTCCCTAAATATGCTTTTTGAATTATCAGACAGTTTGCTGTGATTTACAAACCTAGTTTCAGATAGAAATAGACAATCGGAAAATATTCAATAAGGAAATGTTAAGAAAATGCAGATGAACCACCAGTTTCATTAAATTTTAAACCTTATTTCAGTTTCTTAAATATAATAATCTTTTTTCTTATTGTATATCTGACATAACATCAGTTAGTGCACATAGCTGCTGCCATTATATGTTTATTACATAAACATAATTGTTTATACCTAGACTTAATAGTAGTTCTTCTGGCATGGTCTGAATGAGGAGAGAAGTGTGCCAGTTCAGATATTGATCTAGACATCTTACAGTAGTTCACAATTATGAGGCTATGATTTACAAATCTTGTTTCAGATAGTAATAGACAGTTGGAAAATATTGAATAAGGAAACAAAACATAAGATCCCACAATTGTAACTTATTCTTATAACACGCACGCACACACACTTGCAGTGTTTTTAGTCCTAAATAGAAATATCTGAGGATACATAATTATAAAGGTTCTGGAATCTTCTTGTCACCTGAACTACCATTACATCCATATTTTCCGAAGAGAGCTGCTTGATGTTAACTGTGATCATGTAAAACTGGATATTCTGCTTATCTCCGAGTTGTGTCACTCTGAATGTATCATTGGGAAAAGCCTCAGAAATTATTAGAAATCCTGTAAATTTTGTCTGGGTTTTGATAGGTTAGGATTCTTTTGATGTAGATGTTTGATAATCATTATCTCCTTTGGTTCAAATATAAAAGCACAGAGCCTTTTATTGCCTGAATCTTCTTTTCTCTGTCTTATACCTTATGTTATTAATTTTGATTCCCTCACATGATCTTAAATTTCCCTTTAAAATTTCTTACTTCTCATCTTCAGCAGCAACAGAGTTTTTTGAGGATAGCATCTTGAGAATCTGAGTGCATAACCATGTATCCATTCCAAAAGAAATTTTATCCGTAATCTTTCTTTTGTTTGTAAATCATATTCTTAATGATGTTGGTCTTTCATTGAGGTAATTTATAGTAGATAAGATGGTCCTATTGACTTGCTTCACCATACCTTTATCAATTGATGACATATGCAACATGAATTTCTATCATTAATTATTTCCTCAGATAGTCAATTTTCATCAACAAAAATTTTCAGAACTTTCAATACATGTTGAGTTAAAGTACTTTTAACTATATAAATTAAGAGAATATAGCAGTATTGTTAATTATTATAAGTAAGACTCTATTTTCTTGAGAATTATTTACAAATACGCTTAGGTGATACCTGTCATCAACAGAGAATGACAATCTTTAAGCTTTATTTGGATACAGATATTACTGCAGTTCACTTCTTGAGATTTTATTAACTAAACATTTAAAATCCTTAATTTTATGTTTCTGTAAATAATGTTTCCTATGCAAAACCCTTTTCAGTCTTTTCTGTTTGTTGGTTTTTTCAGTCAATAGATAAATGTTCAATTAAATTATGGAATTTTGCTATTGTACTTTTTTTCATGCTCTTAGGAATAGCATAAATAAGCTTCACCTTTCTTTCGCTTTAAAATGTCTAGGAATCTGTTTTTTTAAAAAAAGAAATCTAAAATGTTGTAAAATATTCTTCATTTATATATATATATATATGGAATTTTGTTTATTCTTAAATAATTTCTTTTATTTTCACTCTATGCTAGATATACTTCTCTTTATGATATTAGTAATAGTATCTTCTGGTCTTAAAATTATGGAGGTCAGTTTATTGCATCAACATACCTCAAATTTTTTTTAAGTATATGCTTCACATGAAAATTAAATTATTAGTGAATTTCTGCTGAGTGTCTGATAAATTCAGTTTTGCTACAAAACTCTTAATAGTGCTCCAATTGCATTTCTTAAATTTTTTGTTGGAGCTAAAATTTTTCTTAACTTCCTCATAGTTTTTTGTTTTGCTCTATCTAAATCCTACATCTGTTTTTAGACTTCATGTCTTATTTTTTCTTCATTAATTCTCATTGCAACATCTTCTAACTTTTATTCAGATTCAAAATTTACTTAAATTATTCCAGGTTAAGATCTATGATACATTTTTAATAAATACAAAAGTTGAAGTCTTTTTTTGTACAGGGTCATTTAGTTCCATCTTAGAAATTTCAAGCTTTGCAATTCATTTTTCTAACTATATGGGAATTACTTTAAAGTCTGTATTTACCCCCCCCCCATATGAATTTGTACTTTTTTAGCTTGTTTTATTCAGGTAAATATTAAGAAATTGTTTTCTTTCTCCCCTTCAAAAGTATTTTTGATATTTAGTTAAATTTTCAGAGAAAAATTTTGGGTTTCAAATTTTGTACATGTCACCTTTCATTCATTTTTGCACCTTTGTCCATCACCTCAAGTTGTTCCAATAATGCTTTCACTTGTTTCTTTCTTCTTTTTCATAAACAATACCCTCCCTCAGGGGCTTATCTTCTTTGGGTAAGCATGGGCATCATGATCTGGAGGTACCTTAGTCATCTTTTTCTTTCCCTAGGGTTTACAACTTTGGTAATTATGGGTAATGCATTTCAGGAATACCCTAGCAATCTTTTTCTATTGTTGACCCTCTTTGTCAATTAGTTTTTTATCCTTTTTTTCCACTTTTTGCAAATGTCACACACATTTTCCCAGTTATATCTTGTTTGAAGCAGCATAGTCATAACTGATTCTTGTGCCATTATACTACATCACTCAGTCATCCATGAACCATAATTAGCCAATATTTATATTTTTTTAATATCGCCAACATTTTTATTATTTACAATTTGAGTAATCTCAGCTAATGTCGACTTCATAAATGGCATTTCATTGATACTTTAATTTAATAAAAGGGTAATCTTTCAAATACCTGTTGCATAAATTGTCACCAATCCTAGCATAAACAATATAAGACTTAACTGGCTGAACTATATCTAGGGCAATTAAAATTAGAATATCCTCAATCATAACATTGACAATTTTGAATGAAACAAACGCTGCTGTGAAATTTTGCAGCACTGGATTTCATTGATTCAAAAAAGATGTAAAAGTAAATATTTTAAAGATTTCATTGTAAAAAGGCAAGATGACAAAATACACACACACACACAAATTTAGTTTACCTTATCTTAATTTCTTTAACACTACATAGTCATATTAAAATCAGAGAAAAATATATTTATTATTCTAATACGTATCCAACAAATATTTAAAGAAAGAAACTATAATATTTCAGAATTTTAGGATCAATCACAAAACTTATAAATAAAATTAGGAGTAATAAATGTCTCACAATTTGTACATTTAAAAACATTTCAGTTTTATAAAAAATTTGATATTCTTGAAAAATATTTTTTTTAAACCAATAAGAGTTATGATAAAAAGAAATTGTATACATAGCAATGAAGTCTAAGTTCATAAAAAAATATTACTTTGAAAAAAAAAAGACATTTTTTACAAAACAGATATTGCTTACAAATATTTTACAGGATTTAAGATATCACAAGAAAGCATACAATTTAGGATATTTGCAATTTTTATTGCAACATAAAAAAAAAGTTAAAAAAGTGTTATAGAATTAAACAGAAGTTTATATAATGAAACTAAAAGACAATTTAAATTTTTAAAATGAACACAGGACTTAATGTGTGTATATATATATCATTGTTGGTATTTTATGGCAGTTTGTGCAAGTTTAAATGAAAGAATGTATACACACACACGTACGCTGCTAGCCATTAAAATTGTAACACCATGAAGGAAAGCAAATACAAAAAAGATATTTATTACACATAAAAAGTATGGCATGAAGACAAAATGATTAAATTTGTAAGCAATTTTGGGGTTTACAGGGTGCAAAATTAGTAGAAAAGCTGCCACCCTTGGAAGCTATAATGATCCTTACCTGGTTAGGTATGAAGTCGAACTGGGCATGGATGACAGAAACCTGCAACTCATTCCATGCTACTTCAAGTCTACACTACACTTCATCAACCTTTAGCTAGAGAGAAATAGCAGGCCAGTCTCTCAGCAACCCATGATGAGATGTTTTCAATGGCTGACAATTCTGGAGACCATGTCAGTCTACCTTGCGTATCGAGGTAGGTCAGAACACAGAATGCAACATGTAGTTTTGCATTATCTTGTTGGAAGATGGCATTTGATAAGCCTCGAAGATAGGGCACAACCACTGGATGCAAGATGTCAGAAATATGCCAATCTGTGTTCAAATTACTGTCAATCCAAAATAGATATGTACATGTCATGTACCCCATAGCTGCCCAAACCATCACACCAGGTGCAGGGCCCCAATGCCAATATCAAATAGAAGCAGGCAATAAAAGGTCTCCTCGGAATTTCCAGATATGTATACAGCCTTCAGAATACTACATGCAGAATTGGGACTCGTCTGAAAAGATGACAATGTGCTACTCCTGTATCCAGCTTTGTCGTTCGGTGCACCAGATTTGCTGTTTCTCTCTATACTGCATTGTCAAGAGCAGCCAAAGTAATGATTGCTGTGCTGGCAGTCCACATTGCTGCAAATGTCCTCACACCAAATGAGTGGATACTGGTGCACTATGAACATGCCTATTTCTGGACTAATTGTCTATGTGGTTGCACGATTAAGCAGGGTCAACCTCACAATATGTCTGTATTCATGAGCGTTAGTCATGGGAGGGAGTGGAGAATCTGCATGCTGTTTATTATAACCCTTTGCAACCCATTGATTCCATATTTGTAAAACAGTGGTTGGATTTTGACTGGTGCAATGGGGGAGGATATCATGGAATGATAATCCACACTCTCGATAGGCCACGATCTTGCCTCTATCGAATTCTGACACTTGCTGGTAAGCATTTATTCTTCTTATTTGAGGCATAACATGATATTCTGAGCAAACTTTGACCCTACAAATTGCTTTCTGAATGAGAAATCCACTACACACCTTTTCTTTTATGCAGTGCTTCAGATGTCGTTTCTCCCTCCTGCATCCTCTAAATGCACTGAAATACTAATTTGTATATCCCAACCTCTTCTTTCTTTCCATGTGATTTTGATGTTCATCAGATCATTCTTCCTGGTGTTGCAATTTCAATGGCCAGCAGTGTATGTACAAACATCTTTAAGGTATATTAATTTTTTTTAAAGGAATTCTCAAATTTGAATGCATATTTTATTAAATTTTACAAACTATTGAAAACTTAATAAGACTTCTCAAAATTAGTTTGTAAAATCACATAATAAACTACTATTTGGATTATGATGGTCAACAAATTAAACTGGTTTAAATTATATATTTTCAAAGTTCATCAAAATGGAACAAAACTAATTTTAGAACTTAAAACTTATTGATAATTAAAATAGAATGAGAAGTATTTACATCTTGTATATTTCTACATACATAGTGACAATAAACACAGTATTAAAATAATTTGAAACATTACTTACTGTATTTTTTAGATACAATTTCACAAGTTGCTATAGTATCCATATACAAGGTAGAAGGTTTCTGCTGTCGGCCGAGAAGTTTTACAGCCCCTTTTGGGGGAAGTGGATTAATTTCAACCTTTTCTCCAGAAATTCCTATGATATTACAAAATTTATAAGAAAATAATTCATTATAACAAAAATGAGTTTAAAAAGGAGAAAAAAAAATTTCTGACAAAATAATTAAATTGGAAGAAAATGCACTTTATAAAAATAGAGTTGAAAATGTAAGTTATAAAAGGATATTAGTTTATTGAAATCATGAAAACTATACATGTATGATATCAGCTATTTACTTATTTTATATTTAACTTGAATTAATAAAAACTTTTTGGAAGTATACTTCTTTAAATAAGTATAGTTATAATCCTGAAACAAAATAAATTTATTTACATCCATATCAAAGAATAACCTTTCAAAAATATTAATAACATCTAACATTATAGATATGACTAAATGATTTTGATTTAAAGGTGGATATGGTTGGATAATGTGAATGGCGTCTGTAATAGTATTTCTTGGTCATTGTTGAGAGTTTATAGCCAACAACATTTCTGTCAAGTCCTGGTGCCACTAAACCCCCTCCCCCCGTATAGTGGGATTGATGCATGTTAAACCTATTGAGGCTCCAAGTCCTCCTGTCAGCACGGTATAGAAGTTTGCAGAAAAAGTCCCAACACAAGTATCACCCTCATCACTTCATTGAGGTTCAAAATTATGAGGTCTGTCATGAATAGCCCTCCAGTTGCTTCTAAGTGCCATATTAATAAACAATTAATCCGTCTCTCTAATTTCTACATCACACTGACTCAAAATTTTGGGTCTATGTTGCGTTTAAAGAACAGATACTGTTATTTTACAAGATAGATTTTGATGGAATAAAATTTGAACATACAATCAATCAGGCTTAGTATTTGAGATTACCATCAAGCTGTAAGGATCTGAAAATAGTTGTCAGAAACATCATCTGTACACTAAAAGATGGATTTTTTTTTTTAGTGTCATGTAAAAATATATAGTTGAAATTACTATATCTTACTCGTATAAAGCTTGAAAATACAGCTAAATAAATTGGAAAGCCAAAATAGGATGTCAAGATACCCAATTACCTTATCTTCCACCTCATATTATGCAAAGAATTAATTTCTAACAAAAAGCTACAGTATATATACTTCTATGCATGTTAAGAAACAGCCCCTTTTCTTTAATTAAAGTAAACAGTTTTCCTTAGTTACAAAAAATACTATTTTTCTACCTAAAAAGGCATTCATATTTTTCAAAATTATTTACATTATATTTTTACACAAATATGAATAGGTATTTATAAACTTTATACAATTTATTCAAGGTAATAAATTACAAATAAATATAACAGTAATTAATATTTTTAAAATATTCCAATGTTAAATTTAAGCAAATGCAATGAAATATATTATGTAATTAATTTATAAAACTATATTAAATTGATTATAAAAATGACTACTCCTAAAAACAGTTTTGCTACTCTACTGAAATCAAAATGAGAGAAAAATGAACATTTTGGAAAAATATTTCTATAAAGTACATAAACTGGTTTATAATATTTGTTTACAGGCTCAATGCCTCTATAAACAACTTTTTAAAATAGTTACTGATCAAACAAGCATATGTTCGCTGCCGGCAGGATTCAGTATGGTATGAAAATTTTTTTTCCCTTACATATTTTCTTATGATAAATTAATATGACTAATTTCTAAAATGGATATGGTGCTAGAAAGTAATAGAACAAATGAATCAATGTTTTCAAATAAGTAATTTTAAACAATCAACTAGAATTTTTTTTTACCTAGTTGAACATCATAGTTCATTCCCATTTTCTGAATGACTGTCACATTGAATGATCTATACAAAGGAGCCTCTACAGCTTTCATATGTGCATCATATTCATCAGTTTCAAAGTTAGTTTGCATTCCTTCTTTAGAATCTATAAAAAGTAGTTTTATTGATAAAAGTTGATTTATTTTTCCAACTCTAAAACTACACTATTTACTATCAAGAACAAAACGAAACATCAAGATATTAACATATTCAAGTTTATTTAAAAGACAGATAAAAATTCTAACAATTTGTCTTGAAATTATTTATTGAAGGAAAAAAAAAAACTTCAAAAGAGATGACAAGGTATTAATTTACTTTTACATAACATTATTATTTCAAACATAAACAAAATCTAGAATAGGTTGTCATTTCAATCAATATTTTTTTTAACTATGTCCCTTCCCGTTAATTCAAATAAATATCTGTAATGTAAAAAATTATATATTTATGTATAAAAAAGTTTGAAAAAATTGCTTTCCCAATATACGAGATTTTAATATGGCAAAAGCAAATAACAGATTATTTATTTTATTACATATTCAAATGAAAAAACTTCTGTAATCAATGAAGAAAATTATTTCACATTTGCATGTTTAATGTTCATATTCAAATAACAATTAAAAAATACTCAAATTTGATGTATGAAATGCAACTTAGCATTGAAATATACAAGATATTGTACATAATGAAAAAGAGTTATTATAACTGAGGCATTTTTTTTCCCATTTGGAAAAAAAAAAAAAATCTAAATTTGGATTCCTTTATTTAATCTTAGGCTTAAATCAACTTCTGATTGTTAAAATATTAAATCTCCATGAAACAGGTTAACTAACAAAAAACCATAATGAACAATAATCTCTAAATAAAAAAGGAAATAATTTTCATTTAGATATTATTAAAGGATTTTTCTTAAAGGGGAGAAAAAAATGTCCCCTTAGTCCAATAAAAAAGGTCAAATTTTTCACTGCAAAAACAAAGAAAATGTTTTATAATAAAATCTTATGTATGTATTTTTCAAACTTATATTTATCCATATTAGATACATATTTCTCAAATCTAAAATTTTAAGAACCATTTCAAAATTTTCAAAAAATAACTATGCAGTTCTTGATAATAATTAATAAATATAAATTAGATATCAAGTCACAGTAAATGAAATATCAAATCATTTATTATCATGCACAGAAACAATTCCTAGGCACTAAAATAAATAAATTACATACATTTACATGACAATGTTCTTTCTAATTTTGATTTATTAATTTTTTGGCCACAAGCACTTTTGAGAGAAAAAGTATTCTCAGGAACAGGATTTTTTACTTTGTTATTTCCCCTTCCCCATTTTGTCAATGATTAACAGTTCTGTGTCCTCCGACAATAGGACCAGATAGTGTGTTAGTCACCAGTTGGATAGTGGGGATGTTTGAGTTGTAGAAAGTCGCTAATAATCAATGATTCTCCCTTTTTTAAAGGGAGTCCTTTCCGAAAACCAAATTTTGATTTTTTTTCTCTTTCAATTTCAATTAAAAAAATTTCACAAATATGTTCTAAAAATAGGTGGCATTTTCTAACCTACATGTTTTCCTTAGTAACATAATTAGAATTTTCATACAATAAATTACTCTATATTCAAACACAATAATTAAAAAAAAAATCTACTTGTAATAATTATTTTACTTGACAATATTGCTAACATACAGTCATCACATTTAGAATGAGAGTAAATTTCTATAATACAATTATCAAATTTCAATACATGCAATAATGCTATTTAATAGACAGACAAAAAATATTATGACTTATCTATTTATACACACAAAAATACTTCGCTGATTATTTCTGAAATGTAAATATGTTTTTAGCATCTAAATGTTGGAGAATAAATTTGTGAAAGATTTGAACAATGAAGACACTAAAAAAAATCATGTATCATATTTTCCTACTAATAGCTACATATTACATATGAATTAGAAATTATTAACAGAAATAAGTTAAAGGAAAAGAATGTTTTTAATATTTAAATTATTATTGAATTCAATAATTTTTGTGTAATAATGAAATGTAACAAAATGGATTTCATGCAAAAATATTTATAGATGTAACTATCAAGGAAAATTTGAAATATTCCACCATTATTTCTTTCACATTATTTCAAGGAGTTGAATTAAATCTTTTCTATTAAACAAATTATGGAACATTGCATTAGCCAAATAAATAAATAAATAAGAATAAAATAATTTTGATCAAAGGTTTACAAGTTTTCCAAAAGCAATGCAAATACATAGCAAGAACAAATATTTCAATATCTTTATTTTAAGAGAACTTATTAAAATTTTAGAAAATGAAATAAATTTAACTTCATGAATCAAATTCATCCATACAATAGAAACTTGATTTATGCTGAAATTTAGGTTTAAGTTGAATAAGAGAATTCAAGAAAAAAGTGTTGTAACCCTTTTGAAAATAAATTGAAAGGAAAAGAAAACTATTCAGTAAATATCTCTAATACATAATATAAATTCAAATTTTCTGAAATAAATGATGAGCTGCTTTAATATAATTTAGAGGGTAAGATCAAAATAAATATCTGTGAAGAGACAGTGCATTATATCAATATGAAGAACAAATGTACATTAAATATGTGTAAGACAAAAAAAAAATGGTTATAAGTATCTAAATCTGTATGTTGATAACCATAATATTGTAAAAAAATCAGCTATTTTTAATTTTTTCTTTTGAAATAAACTAAAAAATGCATGTTACTTTTAAGAATTTTTTTATATTTTCTTCCTCCCTATAAATAATAAATGTTTCTTCTCAATAAAACAAATTTGTGATGTGAACATTGTTTGTTTTCATATACAAGTTTAAATAACATTTGTATGCTTTGAGTGCATTATATTGCAAAATATTAAGTGACTAATACTTAGATTTTCATGTGATCAAAAGAAATGGAAATAATAATAATAAAAATGAAATTAAATAAAAAATATCAATGCAATTATTAGAGTAATTTTTCTCATGGCAGGAAATGTGATAATGCAGCAGATTTTAAAACACACAATTTAGAAAAAGCACCCAATATCAAAACAAATTAAGACAAATCCTTTATTCAATTAGCAATAAAATTCCTTTCAGTGTATATCAGTATAAGATGGGCAACTACAACAGCTTTGTTAAAAAAAAGAGAGATATATGCATTTCTAACATCAGCAAACCATATGGAAATTTGAGGATGTCCAGGGAATTAATATTTTCTGATTGATTTTGTAAAAGAATGTCATTTTTTGATATGATAATTAAAGCATACATTCTTGCAAAATTTAAATAACATGATGCAATATAACCTTGAAAATAATGTGTTTATGTACACTAAATTTCAGGAAAATTTAATTTTCTACATCACTAAAGAGTTTTTGAATATTTACTGTGGTGAGGTTTCTTTTGCAATTCGGAATTTTAAATGCAATTTAATTTGATATAAAATAAATTGAAATGATTTATTTATATAAACAGTAAAAAATAACTAACAAACACTATGCTGTAAGAAATTATTCGTTTTGATTGAGCAATTTTAGATAGAAGGGGGGAGGCAGAGAAAGGAGGAATTATAAACAGAGCTCTGTCTTTTTACCCTCCGAAAGCTAAAGGGACCAGTCAGGTGAATGGCATTTGTGAATTCTAACAAGCTGCACAGTAGTCCAAACGAGGGGAAAGAACTTCTTATTTATTTTCTCAATACAAATAACATAGCATAAGTTTCAAATAGTAAATTAAAATTTATTCTTAAAAACAAATGAAAGCTTCACAAAAAAGCACAGTTTAAGAAACTAAATTTTATGGAATACTAGCATAAGAATATATACTCAATTAACTATTTGAAGGTATAATTTTATACATTTATTCTAAATAAGAATCTAATCTTTGAATGTTTAAAAAAATATATTTATTTACAAGCACTTTTTATTTAAAAATGTTAGATATTAAAATCAGCAAGGATATTTTTTCTTAATTATATGAAGTTGATATCTTCTGTAACAGGATAAATTTTAGTATTTATTGTGATTTTTTTCCTTCTTACATTTCTAGCAAACTTTTTCTGACTTTACTTTCCTAATCAAGATTCTTAACTATAGTAATATAAAGCTCTACTTAATAATAATTTAATACGTAATTAATCTATAATATATTATTGATCCATATGCATTATTACAATTGAATGATTTTGGTTGTAGAGATATACAATCACTGCTCCTTTAATATTTTATCGGCTAAGTTGCTAAAACCATATTTTACATTGTATTCACAAAGTCTAAAGATACACAATACAAGTTTTGATATAAAATGTTAGTAAAAAAATGTTAATAATTGATGTATTTGCAGACATTTAAAATTTTTCCTATCTGTATCTGATAACATTAGTTCAATTTCAAATGCAAAATGAATTCAAATATTCAAATAATATAATGATAAGTTGAGAAGGTTAAAAAAATTCCAACAAATATTGCAAAATAAATGGTTTACACATAAAAATAACTTCATAAAAATGTGTGTATACAATAACAATATATATTTGAATTTTTATGCTATTTACATGAAAGGAAGAAAAAAAGGGGGGGGGGGAGAAGGAGGAGGAAGCCACAAAATTTATTGCTGATATTTTCAGGAAGCACACATTTTTAAACATAAGAAATTCCATCACATGGAGGAAATAAAACCAAAAAAAAAACAAAGACTCAGTCTAGCTCAAATTTTGTTGAAGCAAAATTTGGATATATAAGTATATATAAATATATGATGTTCCACCTAAGTACTTTATTTTGTTGTTTTTTTTAAGTTTATCACAATAATCTATTTTAGTCCTCCATTCAAATTAATTTTCTAACCAATGCCTCACATTATAACTATAAATGTTGCCTTTAAATTATGAGAAACCACCAAGCGGGGGTAAACATCTAGATCCTCAGGTTTTTTTAAAAGCTGATGCAATTTTTTTCAATGTTTTCTTTTTTTCCTTTTGTTCTGCTTCATCTGTGAAATGCCGTTGCTCTGAGCTTTTTTGTGAAGTCTTGTCACCATGTAATATGTGATATCTGTATTAAAAAGATGCCCTCAGCAAGCTAATAAATATTTCTTCATGGAATAAAGTTCTTTTCCATTGATTGTATCCACACGACCATTAGAACAGAATCAAAATCAAATTTAAGTTGATGCCCTTTTCTACACACACCATACATATAAATGTTTACCAAATATCAGAGATAAAGAAATATTATCTTATATATAAATATAATATTTTAAAATTTAAATTACATATATTTGAAATCATTGAAAACTATAATGATGATCATTTGGAAAAAAAAAAAAGTATATATGATTTTATAAATACCAGAAAACTCAGATAACAGAAGTTATCTTCAATTTGCTCAAAGTCAAAAAAAAATTATTTATAAAATTGCCAGAGAAAATACTTTGTTAACCATATAATATTTGTGTAAAATTATAAAAAAAAAGTATGATAAGAATTTGAGAAAGGAGGCAAATGCAACTAAAAATAATAATATTACCCTAATTAAAACGCACTGATTTCTTTCTTAGTTAACATTATCAGTATTAATTTTATATTAAAGATGGTTAACAGAAAATATTAAAGTAAAAATATAACTGATATTCTTTAATAAAGCAATACAATTCAAGAAAACAAACTTTTTCCACACTTAGAATTTCCTTTTAATCTATTTTATTCATTATTGAAAAAGAAAGGAAAAAAAAAAAAAAAAGAAAGAAAGTGAGAGATTCTATGGGAAATTACACGAAGAAACATTAAGCTAAATTTGCCTGAAATAATTAACATTAAAAAAATAAGCTATTATTTTTATTTCTAAAAAAAAAAAAAAAAACCATGATGCTGAAATAAAAAAGTATTAAATATGATCTTATGTAATTATAAATAAATTGAACTTCACTTTACAAAATTTTCTGATTTTAAGCAGTATATAAATTTTATTTAAGGAAAACCAAATTAGATCGAAATCAGCTGCCTGCACTATCAAACATTTTTTTTCAATGCTTGATCATCAATGTGAATAATAATAATAGAACTAAATTTACCTCCTTCAAACACCAGGCGAAAAACCAAACTTTGGAAATTAGATAATTTACTGTCAAGAGGTATAGCAATCCCTTGCTCATCCAGCTTTTCAATATGATATTCTGCAAGGGAAAAAATAGATTATTTAACTATAGCCTGATCAAGAATCATGATATTTTTGTCATAATAATTTTTATGCATGATTTTTTAAAACAAAATGTACTTATTTTATGAAATAACTAATTAAGGAAAAATATATAGCACAAAAAAAAAAAAAAAAGGCATACAAACCAAAAAAAAATTTTAAGTGTTGTAAATGTTAACAAAATGGTTCAAGGTCAAGATTTTAGGAATTAATAATAATGTAATGTATGTATAAAAAAAATTGAATAAGATAGAATGAAAATAATTTTTTAAAAATGATTACAGAATTTTTTTTTGAAGAATATTTTAATAGATTTCAATTTTAGAAACTTCAATTGTTATGTTTTGTATATACTTCATTTTTGTAAAACAAGCAATGTAAAAAAAAAAAATTGTAAATGTTTCCATGATTTTGACTGGTCAGAAAATTACAATAACTTAATATGATATAAAATTTTTAAATTATTATTTTTTTTAAAACTGAGTTGAGATTTAATAATCTTATTGATATATAGGCTAACAGATAAGAAAACTCATTTCAACTAAAATTAAGGAAAATGATTTTTGAAAATATCCAAATTTCATATATTGATATTTTAAATATAATACATAAAAATTAATAAAGAATGGAAATTTTATTCACACTTATGATTGATTATTAAAAATATATTATATGAGTAATTCATATTAACACCATTAAAATAATAATTAATCTAACATATGATACATTAAATAATATATGAAATGGAAACAGTTACAAAGCTGTATAATTTGATAAAATTTTACTTTACAAGGGGAAGAAAAAAAAATAATGAGAAAAAAATCTTATTTCTATCTTGAGCATTCTTTTTTGCTAGCTATTAATTTCAGAAATACAAAAGAACAAAAATGGTTTTTGCCACTTTTAAATATCATAGCTTTTAATATTTATGAAACACAATTTCAGAAACTCAGTTTTTGATGTGAAATATTTTATATCTTTACTTAACATTACAGTAAAAATGAATTTTTATAACATTAATTAGAAACACTTTAAAGCTTTTGTGTTTTAAGTAGTTTTAAATTGAAAGTTTGAATAATTGTTACAAAAATTTCTGAGTTAAATGAATGCTGTCGAAATTTATTTCAAGATTCTCTTTAAAAAGTGGATTTTTTTAAAAAAAATTCTTGTTAGATAAAAATATAGTTTCCTATATGCACACTAAATCTATACAGCTTTTCAAGACACTTTATACATCAGTCTGAATTTTCATTTTAATAATGCATTTAATCACAAAAAAGTTGTTAATTATTAAAATATAAAGTTCATATTATTACTTTTGGACATAACATATGAACAAAAAATTTATGCATGTTTATAATAAATTAAGTAATTACTGGAGCAGAATGAAAGAAAATATTGTCTAATATAACTTTTCTAATGAAATTTAGTAACAAAAAAGTTTGTAACAGAAATGAGTGCATCGACATGGAATTTTTACATAAAAATCCCAAAGTCAGTTTCTGTTGAATAGCAAATCAAAAGGTTTCTTCAATGAATCATTGTTTTCAAAATGCAGTAATCCATTTCATAAATTAAATATCAAGCATATAAAATTAGAAATTTTTTTCTAACAACTTGAATAAATTCCTAAAATAAAGGAAAATAAAAATACATGTTATTTTCAGTGTTTAAAGCCCATCTTTAGAGGGCCTTTTTATAAAGCGGCGAGTGTAAGATGTCACTTACCACCTCCCTCAGATCAAAACTAGACTCTAAGAGGAGTTGGTCAGAATCAGAGCATAGAATCTCAGATGTAAGCGATCAAGTAGGCATTGTAAGAATAGCACAGTAATATGATCAGGGTAGTACTTAATAAACTATTGGTGTTGTTAATCAACCTAGCTTGCTCCTTGCCTTAGAATTTAAGACAACACTTAAAAATTCGTGGAGGTGACCCGTTAAGCTAACAGTAAATTGTGTAGATCACCAAGATAACACGACAGAATTTAAGAGAATGAAAGGAACTGTTGTTATTAATTAGAAGTTCATTATTATTAATCAAAGTAAAAAATGTCTGTGTTTATAACAAATTAGAAGTGGCAGAAGAAGTTTATCAGTAAAAGTGAGAAGAAGTAGTTAGTAATAAGTTTTAAATGTTAAGTAAAGTTATATACTTTACATATATTACCATCAGATCTTGTCACTGAAATTTTCTCACTAGCTAAATCAGCAACTTCTCTCAAACTCAAGTTTAAACTGGAAACATCAAATTTGATAGGTTCATCTTCAATATACCTAAAAAAACATTAAATACTAAGCATAAAATAAATGAAAAAGGAAAATATATATTGGAGAGTAAATATTTACAAAAAATTACCATGCAGTTAAAAAATTTTTTATATTCTTATAGTATTTTATATAATTTTACTTTATAAAATTAGCCTTATATATTATGGATTATTGGTGATATACTTCTTATTCCTTAATCATTATTTGATGATAAGGAAGATACCAGAATAGTTCTTCTCTGGAAGTGTACAGAAAGCTATACAGAAAATTTTCAGGCTAAATTTGAATTTATATTGCAGTAGTCTTCCTTACCAGATACCAGTATTTTACAAATAGATGAGATTTTATGTTGAAAATCATTATTTACGAAAATTGCAATTAAGCTGACAGGTAATCACAATTCCACTTCATTTTAGATATCTACTGCATTTTCATACATTAAACAGAGAAAAATCTATCTGTAACTAAGAAACTTTATAATTATGGAAATATGGTATAATTCAGCAATTTGATTTATCATGAGTAACATAACATTTCAGTAACTTGATGAGTTACTAGAAATGAGTCTTAGAGTTCTGAACCATGATAAAATGACAACAAAGCTGATGACTTTTCTTCAAACTTCTACAACCTGCTTAAATATGTACCTTCCTGTAATTTGAATTTTTCACAATATGATCTAGATGGATTTGAGTCCAAAGCTTTCACATTCTATTAGTTATGACTCTTCAGCTAGAGAACCACTTTCCAATGACAGTCAAATTGAGAATTTGAATATTACTGAAATATTAGAACTAAATTCCTTATCAGCTGTATTTCAAAGATAGGGGAAATATATTTGATTTTTGTAATACTGATATATAATTAAACCAACATTTAATTAAATACAAATGCAATATTAAAAAAAAGTACTGATTAAAAATGATAATTATGGTAATTATATGAATTATAATCCTGTATGTAAAAAAAAGATACAAATTTTGTTGGTACATTACATTATTAATGTTACATAAAACTGAGAGTGTTTTTTTTTAAAAATAATATCTAAGAAACTAAATAAATACTTGACAAAAAATGATTACAGTAACATTAAAAAAAATCTAGACAAATTAAGTCAATCAAAAACAATTTAGTTATTATAAAACCAAATTTTTTTAATCAAATTAACAAATTTTTGTAAAAAAACTGTATTATGAAATTTTGTGAAAATGTATATAACAATTTATAAAAAATTGGGAACATTAAACATGAGTTTTCATTGAGAATCTATAGAAGGAATCATACAATAAAAGCAGGAAAAAAAGAAAGGTCTAAAAGTTGTAACAATATAATTAAAACTTAATTTTTTTCATATATGCACAGAAATCAGAAGCACACCCTCCCTTTTCTTGTTTTTTTAGTTTTTTCAATACTATAGATGATATTCATCAAAAATTCAGCTAGAAAAGTTAATTAAGTAACTAAATAACAAGCCAATCATGTACATAGAATCATTCTATGCATATTGTATTAAAAGGAGAAATTTAAAAAGATTTCTTATTAAACATATTAATTAAAAATAAGATGTATGAAATGAAAAATGGAACTCTTATAAGATAAAGCAATCTTTTATAACAGAGAAACTTTAATTTAAGCTTAATTATATTAAATTAATATTTCTTACAAGATGAATTTACTCTTATTTACAATGTTAAATAACTTTTCCAAAGGATAAGTAAATAATAACAGATATTTAAGATATAAAAACTTTCAATGATTCAAATTTATCTGAACAAAATGTTTTTTTAAACAAATTCATTTAATTTTTTGTATCAATTTTTTTTTAAAAGAATAAAATATGGGAAACCTAACTTGACTCAGCATTAAATGTAATTAAATTTTTTTTACAAAAAGCTAAAAAGCAATTTAGAATTATGAAAACAGAGGAATTACTTCAATGTGATTGTTTATAAACATCACATTGAGAAGCAACACAAAGGCTATTGACGATGGAGCCCGTGATTTTGAACCTCAGTCAAGTGATGAGGACGATACCTCAGCTGGCACCTCCATCTCCAAACTTCCACCAACAGGAGGATTTGGGACCTTGAGAGATTTCACAATCATCAGTCTGCTACATGGCAGATCTTTAACAGCATCAGAGCTCGAACATACGACTTGATGAAAACAATGCAGCTACAAGTCCGCAACCATGACCATTAGATTACAGTGGACACATAAATAACTTCAAATAGGACACACATATTATTTTTAAATACAGATAGTAAAGCATCTGTTTAAAAATATTCATGGGAAATAAAAAGTATTTTTACATGTTACAGAATATGCAAGAGTATCAATATCATTTTTTTTTTTCACTTTATAAATATTGGCATTGAAAGATAAATTTTTCATTTTTTTGAAAAACAACTAAAATTAATATTTTGAATATATTTTAATCATTATCAATCGAGCAAAAATTTTCATTGTTTGCAAATGAACAGACAGATTATTTGCAAAAGAGCAAAATAAAATAAGTACCCTGTCCCAAACACATACACCAAGAAAAACCAGAGAATGACATCTGTCCAGCATAAAAAAATCAAAATTATCATATTTTTCTTAGAAGGAAAAGTGAAGGGAGTGTTCACGAAAAGGATCAATATTGATACTTCTTTAAAGAACAGACATAGGAGACAAGGTCTTGCCAGTGAAATATATATGAGGTCAGGAGTGATGATAAATTAGTAGACACATTTACTTATTGAACATACAAAATTATAACATTTTTTTTTAAAAAAATGCATTGAGTTCAAGAAAATTAAAAAAGGAACATAATATTATTGTTATGGTATAAATGTGAATAATTCATCACTTAATTATTTAAATATGAATCCAGCTATAATTTTGAATGTTTTATTCAAAAATAACATTTTAGTTAAATAAATTCAGATCGTAAAATATTAATAAAATTCTTATTTCTATAATACAGGACAAGACTTGAAATTTTTACTAAATTTGTTTCAATATTATTAATTTAATTGAAGTCTAATCCTATGTTAAGATAGAGAAAATACAATAAATGCTTCACAATTTTTCTATTAATTTTTTTCAACTGATGTACAATTTTGGAATAAAAATGGATTTAAAACTACTTCTGAATAAATTTTTAAGTAATCAAAAATCATCATACCAAATAGTAATATTTATCAAATGATCTTTAACTGATTAATATTTATTTAATAACAGAAATTATAATATACTTACTATAATTAAAATTCCCTACAATTTCAGATACAAACTTAGTTTTTCTTCAAAACAAATTTTTCAATGAATAAGACAAATTGAAAATAAGTACAAAAATTTATAAACAAATTAGTAGTATTACTGATTTCCTGCAAAAATCATACATACAACTATTTTGTCATTATTTATTGTTGTAAAAAAGGATAATATTTATATAATTTACATTTTATATTTAAAAAAATTTACTACACTAGATGTAAACAAAAGGACATAATAAAGCAAATTCTGATTTGCAACAACCAAAGAAAATCCAGATCCTTATATTAAATTTAAGTTAGCTAAAATACCAGTAATTATACATAAAGTATTCTTATTTGAAAATAACATTTGTTTTTGTTTATAACATATTATTAAATAGATTAGTTTGAACCCTATTTGATGTATCAAATGGTATAGATTTTGATTATCAGAATAATGAGTTTTTACATATTAAATGCCCCGACCCTAGATTTTTATAACCTTGTGTAAATAAGCATGATAAAGCAAAGGGAAAAAAAATTATAAAATTTCTTAGCTATTACATGTGTTTTCTTAACAAACAATACTTATTTTCCCATCTTTTTCTAATAGTAATGTATGAAGCAAAATGCTTAAAGTTTCAGGATATTAACTTTGATTTAAAAATAAGAAAAGCAAACTAAAAAGGCTATTACCTTTTATATATGTGACAAAAAAAATCAAGTGTAAGATAAATAATCAAATATCAAAAAATCATAAGATTTGAGAGAATTAAATAAATAATAATGGAAAAAGTACAATAAATCTACTAATAATGAAATAAGAAAACAAATGTGTATATACAAGTTTTGAAATTATTTTATCTACATACTTGCTTTCACAACCACATCTCTCATAGTTATTATTGTAACTACATATTCATTCAATATGAATCATTATCATACCAAAAATTATAATGTTCAGATTTCTTTAAATTAGTTGCCAAGTAGTAAATAATGGAAGATTAAAAAATATTTTTTGTTTTAGTTTTTCTAATTTATATGTTTATAGAAACATTTAAAAAAGTCATGATACAGTTAACCATATTTCTATAAATCAGCATTAAGAAACAAATATATGTCATTTATTTTGAAAATATTTTCATAATAGTATAAAAAAAAATTGCCAGGGAAATATTCTACATGTTTTTATGTGAAACACAGTAAATTGATAGTATTTGTAAATACAAACATATATAAATTCAAGATTATCGGAATCCTGTAAAAGTAAGCAAATGTTACTTAAACAGTATAAAATATTTACATACAAATTTGGATAAGATATTTAAACTAAATTTTCTACATTTTTTCAAATAATTATTAGATTCTTGAAATTTGATCTAAAACAAAAAAATTTATAATCAAAATCAGAACTTAGATCAATTTCATTGAATCATAAATTTAACCATACATTGATAATTAAATTTAATATTAGAAAATTATTTTTAAAAAATACGATATTCGGTTCAGAATTATACACAAAAAGAGAATATTAAAATATACTAGCAAAAACATTTTAAACAATTTCACAAATTCAGAAACAAATTACCAATAAAATTGGAAAAACTTACAAAGTAACAGTTAAAGGACTTTTGGTTTCTCTTTCTATCAGAGCTAAACAGGGAAATCCAAATTTTCCAACATACTCATTGGCATCAAGATTAGGAAAATCTTCATCTACTTCACCAGTTTCTTCAGCAATTTTTAAGCAATAATTTGACACAGATGGCCTAGTGAAAGAGAAATTTAAAAAACTTATTTTATTTAAATCATAATTTTGGATATTATTGCTCACAAAACTATAAGAAATTACTGTTTTCTAATCTTATACATAAATTTAAAAGTTTGTCTTATACAAATGCACACTGTTGATCATAGCACTCGGGGTTTTTTTTAGGGTGCTTTGCTAAAGTGTAGAATTAGCCATAAGCATGTTCCTATCAAAAAAACTTTTTAATTTTATTTTTGGTGATATTTTTTACCCTTTTTTTATATTCATTTTCCAGATAATGCAACTATTTTTTCTCCAAAATTTTTACTCAAAAGACACACATTTCTAAAAAGTTTTTTAATGCAATTTGATTTTTGATATCAGTTGAAAATTAATGCAGCCACATTAGTTTTTGTTCCAGCTAAATCAACGTATATTTATAAAAGGAATGGTTTGCGAATGTGGATGACGTAGCTCTAAACTGGAGACACTGAGTCATGAAATAAGTTATGAAGATGTAAACCTCATAGTGGCTTCTTCAAAATTTCCTTTAGACTTTTAAAAAGTTTAATGTAAAGGGACCAATATGAAAGATTTTGTATATTTTATTATAGAATATTTTGCATCACAATATTTCATTGCTTCTGACTATCCATATCCATGCAATCATGTAAATCATTATATTTATTCATTTATTTGTTCTCTGTAGCAGAAAGTAGCTTTTATGAGATTGTTATTTATGTGTTATATATATACACATTGAAAGAAATAATTTAGTTTTGAGAGAGTAAATTAATTTACCACTTTATGGCAAATTTTAGAAAATATCACTAAAAAATTCAATTTTGGATTTCAAATATTTTAAAAATCATTTCCTCTCCAGAAACCTATTGATGCAAACAATATGATATTTGTGCAGGATGAAGAATGAACATCTGATCTTTTTTAAATATAATGAGGCAGAGTATCAATAAATGGATTTTATAAAAATTTTAATAACACAACAGTTAGAGTGTTTAATTTTTTTGCTTCTTTTTTTCACTCTGATTTTGCAAAATTGTTCACTGTGTTATACATGGTTCTGGTGCATGTTACATCACAATTTATACTTCAGACAATATCTTGTTCGGCACATATTTTTTTTTTGGAAATATCTATATCTATTTATTTGTTTCTATTAAAAATTTATAATAAATTACTCTTTTAATACTTTTTTTTTGAGTTTTATATTAAATAATCACCCTTGAGAACAGGTACTACAGCCAGTATTTATTAAAGTTGAAAATGCATGCTTTTGTACATTTAAAATAACTATCAAATTTTAAAACAATGCATCATCAAAAACTTGCATAAAAATATACAATAAAAACAGAATATATTGTAAGTTACTTCAATTTGGGTTTTTTTCCTTCATTGGTATACATCCAACAAATGAGACCAATCAAATCATGTACTTTGGCATTAGATAAACATATAACTTCCATTCCATAATTACGTTCAGCAGGTGGTAACATAGTTAAATAAATGAGTATTTTCTTTGAAGGGGCAGATCGATTCACCTAAGACAAATATATATTAAATTTAATATAGATGAAAACAATACATTCCATAGAAATACCAAACATGAAATTATTATAAAACAAACATACATGTAAAAAATAATAATTATACCGAGGGAAAATATCCTAATTTATCAAACTCAGTTAAGTATAAATACTGTACTTGAATAATCAAGAGTAAATAAATTTAAAACTGTAAAATTATAGAGGTTTCTATTTAAAAAGGAATCAATATCAATTGAATTTATAAATTCTCTTTTTGAAATGTTTTTATGTATTTCACTTGGTGTGTGTGTCATCAAATTTTTGATCGTTAATTTAACCAACCTCCCACCAAACCAGAGCTCTGAAACTTTGGGAATCGTTCTTACTCACTTAACAATGCAATATTTAGACTAATATTTTTTTTAATAATGCAGTTTAGCCCAACCACTTAGCACGATTTCAAGAATTGCCAAACTTGGTGATTGTTTTTGGCTGAACGTTGTCCAATGCAGTATTTAGACATTTGCGACAAGTTTTAACTAATATTTCAATAATTTTTTTTAATAAATTTTGCCACTAATAAAAACGTTGTTTTTAAAAATGTAGGTTTTTATCTCGAATTATTTCAAAATTCATATCTGAGTAGAGTTTTTAATTAAAGTAATTTCAAATTCTCTGAATAATTGCTATTTAAATAACAGGAGGAAAATAGAATTCCAACACCATTGAAACAAAGAAATTTGAGAGGTATGTTTGCATATCTGAAAGATGATGTTTATTCAAACTTTACATTAAACGAATAAAAGTGGTGCTACTATGAACATAAAACCACATTTAATTTAAATATAAAGACGCAAACTTTGTAAGCATTATTTATCTTCCAAATAGAGCACATGTATTGTGAGCTAAATTTGAGTCAAGAATGCCTTTAAGGAGATGAAAAAGACAGCATTAGAGCAGCTTAACATAGGTATATGAGAAGGTGGATTTTCGTTTCACAATATAGCACAAAGATTTGGTTTTAATATATCTTCGTTGCATGATTATTTGCAGCAGTGATCACGAGAAGGTACCTTTGCCAGAATACCAGGGTCAGGCCAAACACAGGGCATTATTGAAAGGGAATACTGCTGTATTCACTGTATGACTATGACACATCATATTGCAAGTGCAGCAGAAATTTGAATTTCTATTGGCATTTGAGTGACATAGTGAACTGCAACAAATCAATTATTTGCGGTACAGTTCCTAATCAGATGCTCTCTAGTGTTTGTGCACAAACTCTAAATTAATGCTATCTGTTATTTCAGAGATATGAAGCTAGAGTTCATTAGAGAGCAGAGTGTAGATCTGTGATGTTCTCAGATGAAAGTCATTTCTATCTCAGCTAAGGGTCATAAGGAGTCTAAGCTGACAGTTAGGTTCCAAGTGCAAAAACCAAGCTGTTAGCAGTGTAAATACATTGGATCTACACAGTGAAAGGAGCAATTTCTTATGACAGCAGAAGTCTTCTCATTGTTATCTCAAACCTTCTGACAGCAAACTTGTATGTCAGACTGGCAACTGAACCAGATATGCTGCTATTCTTGATTATTATTCCAGGTACCATTTACCAATCAGATAATGCTTGCCCCTATACTGCTGTTGTCCCCCCAACATGTTCTATAGAGTGGGAACATGTTGCCTTTGCTTGCGAGATCATTAGATATTTCTCCCATCAAGCACATATGGGACATTATTGAATGACAGATCTATCAACATCCACAATCCATATGAGCATTGTTGATTGACAGACTAAGTGCAATGGGGATGAAACACCATTCCACAAAATGGCATACAGTAACTGTACAACACAATGCATGCTTGCATTCAAAACCACAGCAATTACAGTGGTAATAAATGCACCACAATTTCATATTTGAAATTACTTTTCTCGTGTATACTTTAATCTGCGATCTTGAAACTTTAATCAACTACATATGTTACCAATATAAATATTCTGACTAAATTTCATTGGTATGGGATTCATTTTCCACCACTGTATATTGAAAACGTTTTGAACTCCTTATAAAAATTAATCGTATTTTTTAAATGTATTCAAAGACAAAATTAATAATGATGAACATTATTGTACAAAAAGGTAAATATATACATATTGTAATTAATAATGAATATCTTCATGGATTTGGACACTTAAAAGTTTTGTACAAAAATTTGGAAAAGAAAAAGAAATGAAGTTAAAATTACCAAAAAATTTATTTTCTTTAAAACAAAATGAAGAACTACGACTAGCAAAAACTATCATAACTTCAGAAAACAAATGTATTATTTAATTTTTTTTTGGTATTCAGTAAAACAAGGAAAAAAAATGCTTGTAACCTACATTTTACTAAAATATAATAAATGCTATGAACACCATAGGCTATTTTGTAAATAAAAAACATTTTATATTAATCAAATCATCAAGAAAAGAGCCAACCCATTTGGTTGCTATTTAAAATTCTATTTAAAATTTACTAAAAACAAAATTTATCCAAAAAAGAACAAACATTAAACAACAAATCTTTCGGGGAAAAATTTTAAAATGTTATCCCCCTGTTTAAAGTGGTTAAATTGTTTTACAGAAAATTTGTGTTATGCAAGACTCATATTACTTACAAAGTATTGACATCATAAGCAATCAAACAGTTAGCCATAAGTTGCATATATGATATGAAAGCAATGTGGGAGGGAAGCAAGTAAGATAATTATATCAGATAATGTAGTTTTTATTAACAAATGGCAAGGTAAAAAAAATTTAATTCTAAATATATAAATAAATATTTTAATAATTGGTAACAATTTATCAAGCGAACATCAAGAAATTAAAGACATCTACAATTTGATTTTGAAAAGGTAAAATAAATTATTTTTTCAAACAGTTTGAAACCAATTTTGCTGCCTTTCAGTGCTAATGTCAATGTATATGTTGAACCAACATTGATAAAGAAAGCAATTCTCTTGATCGTTATCATGTTTCTTGTTTATACTATTCATGTATTTGTTTTCTGAGTGTATATTTGAAATACATAAATTGTGCTAGGAATTCATAGAATATATGTTGAAGTATAATCTGTTATGACTCAATTCTTCACACCAATAAATCAATTGTCATCAATCTGATTATCTGAAAACATAACACATTTCCAAAGAAAATAATCATTATCGCTCTTAGTTTAAGCAATACAGTATCACCCTTTCTTTTAATTTAACAATTCGTTATTTTTAAAATTAGGTTTCCAACCTTGATCATTTTCATTTACATTATAATATTCAATAGTTATTTTAATATGTGTAATAATTCTTCACACAGAAAAAATTAAGGTTGGAATTATTTGAAACAAAAAGTCACTAATTTCAAATGCTACAAAATGTAAAATGCTTAAACCTTTTTACCTTATAAAATTCTTCATTTTTTTTTCGAAATAATGTGACTTTTCAAAAATTTTATGACTATCGAGTTAGCTTTTCCCACTACAATAATTGTAGAGAAATGTATCAAAATAAAATTACACTAAATTACTATTTGAAAATAATAAATTAAAAAGATTCTTTGACTTAACAAACCAAACCCTTTCATACTTAATTAAGAGCATCAAAATCTGACTATAGACAGATAATTTCACAGCAATAACAAAAACTGCAGTTATAACAATTGTAGTTTTTGTGTACTATTTAAACCAACTGAATTTTTAACCCTTAATGTAAATATATACAAATATATCAAAGGGATGTAGTTAAATCATAGCAGTACATGAATGATAACAACAAGATATCAACCTGCTTTAAAGGAATGAAAGTTAAAAAAGATACAAGAAAATAGAATTTATGATCCTTTATAAATGAATTTATTTTTAGAATGTTTCGAAAATGATACTTTCCAAAACAGTCCCCTAAATGTAGCAAAGGTTTCCCAGAACATGTTGAAGAATATGCTGATGTTTGTTTGCAACTTCCTATGATTTCTGTATTGGAACATACTTGACAATTTTTTAATTTCCAGATTGTAAAATGTTCAGTGTTCCATTAAGTCACTTTTCAAATGTTCTATGTTGACCTGTTGGTTACATTTTCCCATGAAAATCTCCTTTTAATAGGATAACCAACAAATTCGTGTTTCTTTTAACCTACTTTTTGCAGAATATAAGCATTAGTTGCACAAGCCTCCAAAGGTTGTTTGGTGACAGTTTGCAACAATCATTGGCATTCTATCACAGAGGTTGTAAATTTACTTATTACCTATTTCACATTTTAAAAATGGTTTATTTTAAAATGATATATTTATCTCTACATATAACAGACATCTCCCTAACGGATCCTTCTGATTTCTACAGCATTAATATATGTCTCAGCAGCAGAACATTTTGAATATTAAGAGTTACATCTTATATATAACTAAAACTATACCTAGACTATTGCTAAGAGTATAGGATTATTCAACATAAATTGTGACATTTAACAAACTATTTAATTATGACTGCAAAGCAATTGGGCAAATTTATTTCAGTAGAAATATTCATACTCTCTCAGGATCAGAATTTAAGTTACATTGAATGTTAATAGATTTAATATGGAATTTGGAATCCAAATTAATGCAGGATATCTCGCTGAATTATGTTATTTTGAGAAAGAGACATATTCTTTATCTCCTTAGGCCTTTAGGGAAAGTGTGGAGATAAAGAGATTTATACTAAACCAAGCTCATATTCATTATATATATATCTTTAACTTATCAGAATAATTTATGCATAAAAATCATGATTTAGATGGGAAAACAGCTGAAGCAATAAGATAGTTTAAAAGTAACCATTTCAAGCAATTTTTTCGAATTTATAACAAATCTGGTTAAAAACAAAAACATTGATTCCACATTTTACCCTAACAATTGCATTTCAAAAGTTTTTATTCAAAGAAATGTTCTACACCTATGAATATATATATATATATGGCATCAAATTATAAGACCAATAAATATTTTGAGCAAATTTATGCATAATTTGCCCTATTTAAGTTATTATAAATAATTTAAATCTGAAAAATGATTCAAAAAATTATCAACAGATTGATTAGTAATGTCGTATTTAAAAGCAACACAGGGACTGATAATGATAGATTTCATAATTTTAAATTACATTCGAGTGACTGAGGTTCAAAATAAACAGTAACATGAGGACACCCGAGTTGTCATCTCACTCTCTTAAACTTCCTCAACATCCCAATGTGAGGACTTGGAGACTCAACAGATTAAAGGTGCATCAGCCCTGCTACATGATGAATTTTTAATGGAATCAAGGCTTATAGATGATGGAAACAACACCGGTCATGACCACTTGGCTACTGTGACAGAATGATAGATTAAAAATTATAGAAATGGTGCGAATTTTGAAAATCTTGTTTCTTCTAATGAAGTTCAAGCAGAATTTAAAATTGCAAGAGTTTTTCCAAAAATATGAGGGAAAAAAAAATTAAACAACATTAAAATAATTAATTTGATTATAAAAATCAGATAAAACAATAGATAATGTTAAACTGAACTTTTGAAACCTCTTTTCCCCCACCATTTTACATACTACTATAACTATATTCCATGAAAGTAGGTTCTGCTAAAATAGCATGATGTTATATGCTGATAAATAATAATAAAAAGATTTAAAATTAAACATTAGAGAGTAAAAGTTCTAAGCCCAAGGGTACAATTTTTTTGATATCTCAGCATTAAAATATTTTTAAAAAAAATATCCTTGTGATGTTTTAAATTACATTTACTAATTAGCTTATGCATTATTTAACCCCTTTAATAAATTAACTTATGCATTTCCAAAATTGTGCAAACACATTGTGCATTTATTCAATGTTACTTGCACTAGCAGCTCAAAGAGAAATGAACTTTCAAAGCTGAAATTATGTAAAAAAATGTTTACATCCATTTATGTCGTTAGAATGTAGTACAAGCATCAATTCAAAATCTAAAAGCAGATAAAACTTTAAAAGAATAAATACATAAAACATTGACTTTGATGTGTTACTTTTTTAATAAAACGTCAAAAATTTCTAAGAAACATGTCAAGCACAAATAATTTCAAAATTTTATAAATTCACCATCATTTCCAAAATTTAAACAATAATTTCGATTTCTAAAATGTCAATTAAAATTTAAGTATTATTTTATAATTGAGTGAAATAAAACTTAATTACATTACTTTATTAATATTTTTACATAACGTAATTTCATTTAATACTTTATTTTCAATTCAATGAACGGGGGAGGGGGTGTCTAATATTAGTTTGTATTAAAATGAATTTTTAAAATGTATCTTCCTATATCTCTTAAGATCTAACCAATTATTATATTACTTTCTTTTTCCAGAAAAGTTTCATTCATGTTTTTTGATATGTAGATAAATTAACTTTCAAATAAAAAAAATAACTTTATATATATATAATTATTAATTAATAATAGTTAATTCACTTCTATTATATAAAATTCCGAGTAGGTTCTCAACTTTTCAATTTGAACATATATCCAAAGAAAATAAATCCCTCAAAACGTATGAGGCGATATTGAAATGACATTAAGGACAGATAACTTTTTCCTTTCAATATTAGTTAAAACACACGCAGCGTGTGTAAATTTCCCCCTTGACTGATTCACTTATAACGTTAAAGGCAACATGCTTAGAAGTAGCACGAGGGCTAGCGAAACGTTTCGTAATTTTGTGTCTCGATCAAGTGACGAGGACAACACCTGGGATGACATCCCACATTACAGACTTCCACACAATCCAAACATGAGGACATTGAGCCTCGAAAGATTTAACGTGCATCAGCTTCGCAACACGATGGGTTTTTAGTAGTATCAGGATTCGAACCAACGATTTCACGGCTAAGGGATCGCTTTTTTCTGACATCTTAAAATTAAAGTAATCAACATAAAAATTAATCAGCTATTAATCAACATAAAAATTCACTATCAAAAATTTCTTTTGTAAGTAAATAAAAGAATCATCGGAAAATACCGTAAATATTACTTGCTTCCCCCTTCTTCGATAGAAAACCTTAAATTTAAGAGAGGCGTATGACACAGGTATTCAAGAGTAAAATAACGAATACGAAAACAAGACACAAAATACAGAAGAGAACATAATAATCGGATTTTAACATCTTATCTCTTGATTCCAATAAACAAAAATGTACAAAAATTCTGTTTCCAGATTCTTTCAAGTACAAGACTTATTTTTGAAATGGAACAAAAATTCCGTCCTATTACAATCTACCATAACAGTTTTATATAATAAATGTAAACAAATTTTAAAAGTTCTGATTAACAAAACTAATAATAATAGGGAAAAAAAAAAAAAAACATTTCGACACTAAACTATTTTACAAAGGTATCCCACAAAGATTATATTTTTAATAAGTGTAATAAGTGTTTAATAATTATCTAACATAAATTATATTCTACATTGAAGCCTTTATAAAAAGAACTAGAGTAAAAAGAAAATATATTACCCGTCCATCAAACCTTGCATATTCGCCAAACGGATTATTCGGTACTGCAGGAAACAATTCTAAGGCTTCACTTAGAGCTGATTTAACTTGCTGGTTAGCTTCTTTGGGTTTGGATAAGTCTTTCTTTGGAAACAATTGTAATAATTCTTGTTCTAAAATAAGAAAAGGACAACTATCTAACTCACGACAGCTAATTAACTAAGCACACTTAACACATTCAGTATTATATAGAATGAAGATACACCACACATTTATATAATTATAAGTAATATAAGAGGGACATTCAATATTTAAACAAACATTTTTAGTGAAGGAAATTTTTACAGCAGGCAATTGAAACTTTCGTAAATGTTAGTTGGCAACCTTGTGAATAGTGTTATTCAGCTTTCCGATTTATATTTACCAAGTCTTTGTTACGATGGAATGTATGCTCGTTTTCGAAAACAGCGTTCTGTTATCTGATTTTTACTTTCGAAAAGTGCAAAATCGTCAGAAATATTCTCTCGGACGAGCAAAGAATTCAGCAAGAGTTGCATGAATAGCACGAGTTTTGACGCGTAGTGGAAAGGTTTAAAAGGGGTTGCAAAAGCGTCAACGATCAGCCGAGTGCCCACGGTCCGATTTTCTTTGATTATTTAAAGAGGCATCGCATTATCAATACCCTATACTTCTTCGACATGACTGTGATGAAAGTCAAGTCCACATTGAAGAGAAAATGCTTGAGATGGCAGAGAAGAGGCGTGACTTTTTTTGCAAACAACGCTCGACCTCATACAGCACAAATGATGCTAGAAACTGTTTGTAAAGTGGGTTACGAGTTTCCATATCATCCAATACTGACCCTGTCTCTTTGGATTTTTATCTGCTTTGTCCGATGAAAGATGGTTTGCGTGACATGAAGTTCAACGACAACGAAAGGGTAAAGAATTCTTCGCTGAGGCGATAAGAACAATCTCAAAAGGCTGCGGAAAATGCAAAGAAGTTGGCGGAGATTACGCGTGGGAAAGTAAATAAAAAAATTGCATTAATTTAATAAACCATTTTTACTGTAAAGTTATTTGTCTGTTTAAATACTGAATTGCCCTCGTAAAAGAAGCATACAAATATTTATTTGATTTATTTCATCAGAATGAAAATTGAAATCATGAACAATTAAGTTCTTAAAAGAATTAATGATTAAAATGTTTAATGTTTATGTCAAATACATATTTTCATACTGTTAAGCTTTGATGAAAACTAAAAGTGCTCTATAATTTGAAAAGTAAACTGGTACAATGAATTACAAATATATTTTTTTACAAAAAACACTCCATAATTCTGTTTAAATTGAAATAAGTGGACAGATTCGCCAGTTTTCTAATATAAAATTAATATTATTTTAAGGAAATAAGTTCTTATTGAGCGTATGATAACCAACGCTTTTCATGTTTAAATTACGAATTGAATGAGTAAAAAATGTTTTTTTTTCCCTTCCAAAAAGGTTCTACTTAAAAAAATAAATTTTTAGTATGTGGGGGAGACTCATCATCATAAATCGAATCAATTAAAGTTTTCAATACAAGTGTTGTAAGAAAAAACTTAATTACATACATACATTTTGATACAAAATTTAGCATATGTACTTCTTGCAACAGTTCTAAGTGATCTTCATTTAAAAGAATTCTAAACATTTATTAGAGCAACTCCTATAAAAAAAAACAGAAATTTGCATGGAATATTAATTGGCCAGATTAAAATTCTTTGATTTGCCATTAAAAATTAACAATTAAATTTGATTTCGACATTTTTTTAATGCTGTTTAAAATCATCCATTGGACTACTATCGACTTTCAAATATATATATACCAGATGGAAAACTCAATTTAATATAGTAAGATTATTGTCGCATAGTGGAATTTTTAAGCAATAGTCATCCACAAATAGATAACGACATTGATATCTGAGTTGGCACCACATCTTCTGAAAAGGATGCACGGGACGTAAATTCTGTAAGACACATGATTTTGAAGTCCCATTAAAGGGATTTTAAACTTTTTTATTCCATGCATCTCTTTTCCAAGCGAATGATGACCACATAATCATAACACAGTATATTTCCTATAAGTATTAGGTCTATCTGAAAGTTCTGCTCCTTTTTATAATAAAAGAAAAATCATTTTCAGCACCTTTATTGATATTTACATAATAATATACTTTCTTTCGTTACTTATGACCTTTTCCCAGCCTGGTTATCTCAAAACTGAGATTGAGCATCAATGAGATAATGCAGCGTATAAGCAGCGATGTTAAAAGTCCAAAGCATCATCAACTTCTCGATTAGACAATGATTACTGACAAATGGATGATTTGAATCAAGCACTTTAGAAAAAGAGACCAGCACCAGTCAATAAGAAGCAAATCATACAGCGCCATGACAACGCCAGGCTAAATGCTGCTTTGGCGGTTACACAAAAACACCACAAATTTTATCGTACCCTATATATTACCAAAACTTGGCACTTCAATGTTACCGTTTCTGTTTCACTCTCACCAAAATCTTTTGAAGGGGTAAACATTCCAAAATGAAGTACGTTTAAACCAAGCACAGCTCGAGTTTCTCACCACCAAAAGTAAGAAATAAGAATTCATGAATTACAATCACACTGGGAATATATCACAAGTATAATAATGATGGAAATTATATTGTTCAGTACACATAAAATAAAAGTGTTGGAAAAAAATTACGATAGGAGTCAGGTAATTACAACAGCAAATAATGAGCAAAACAAATAATGATACATACTCTTAACTAGAATTAAAGTGATTTATTTCATGCATTTATAAGAAAAATTAAAAGATTTATTTAGTTGTCACTGAAAATAAAAGTAACGAGTTGCTTTTTCTTATATAAACTCACAGATCTTTAAAATCTTTCCACACACGTCCAATGCGCTTACGGATATCACCACTCTATTTGATACAATTTAAAATAGTCTCCATTATACCATTGGGCAGTTAGCAGAGTTGAGATTTTGGCTCTCAGTCCTTCGCCAACAAGGAAGTAATTCGCTCAGCGATTACAAAGTTGCAGGCTAAAGTTCAGGACTTACTTCGCAAGGATGATATGAAAGCACATATTCAGATTTCTCTTCCGATCAAAGATATTTATGAGCTCAGGTATATAGTTAGGTATGCTATTGAATGACCCTAAACACCATAGATACTTGAACATGAGTTCTACGGTAATACAAGAGCAAAAAGCAATCGCAAAAAGAATTTACCACTCAAGGATACAGGACACTCCTTCCACTGAACATGAGTAATCTTGGCTTGATTTTGACGATCTTTTTTCAATTTCTCCAGTCTCTGAGCAGTATTAGATCTGTGCCGATGACCTCCGATAAAGCCCATGCCGGACACTATGTCGTATGACTGCCCAGCTTCTAGAAGGTCGGACTCTGCGTAATAGTCTAGTATTTTGATTTCGGGCCTGGTATTGTCTTCCTGACACAGGACCTTGTCCGTGACGATTTCGTTGAGCATTACCATCTCGCACATACCGGTATCATCGCATGTGATGAAGGAGTGATGGATGTGAGACAGAAGAAACTTGCGATCGTCGTAGAATGCCATTTGGGCAGTTTAATGATATTCATATGATTCCTAAACAATAAAAGAAGGAACAAATGAATACACACATTAAAAGTAAAACAATTATACAATATACATGTGATATGAAGTCCTCGTGCAAATTAGTACCGCATTGTAGCATACACAATGCCAGAGCTCATTAGATTTGTAAAAAATAATCGTGCAAGGGGGATTTTATTTCATAAAATGCAACAATTTCGTTAAACATCAAAGAAACTTGTAATTTTTTTTCAGTTTCATTTACGTATACACACAAAATTCTGCTTCTAAACCCTGAAAAATATCTACATCATTTTGTAATTAATGTTTAAAGCAACAAGTAGTAGACGAAACAAAAATTTGACGAAAATGCAAATCTTTCTTGAATAAAATCAGCTAAAATTAGTAACGGACTAGTTAAGAACTTCAGCAATCTGATCTACAACATTCAAACGATAACACTACAGAGCTAATATCTCTTATGCAGTAAAACATGTTTAATGCATAGTATAAAGCCATCTAATACTTTATATCCCGAATTTTCAAACCTTATTTTAATACATGATCTTAAGCTGGAGGTAATCCTTGATCATTTTCACTACGACCATAACGCATCCACAAAATACGATTCTTTAAGAGAGGGTATTCAGAATTTTTAAAGAAGAAGCAACGATGTTAATAAATTGGAGACTATATACAAAAAATATTTCGAAAATGTCAAAACTCTTAAATGATTATATATTGTCATTCAATCTTATTTTATTTATGACAATGAAATTTTTAGGGAAAAAAAAAAATCATTTAAAATGACTATTTAATTATTGTGTAGAAAAATTTCCCAATTACAAAACTCAAATAAATCTCTTTCATTATTTAAATGGTATTTTAATATTAATACTGTACACAGAATTTTAAATACTAGTCGGTTAAAATTAAACTGACAGTACTCAGACGCCCGTAGCCCCGTTTTTACTGAACGGATCTGAATGAAACTTCAAATATGTGTTATGTAGCTCATGAGGCCGACTTTAACAGAAAAAAAAATTAATAGTTAAAAGGATTGCCGATAGAGGGTGTTGCAATTAAGTAATTGGTAAAACAAAGAATACAAAAGAAGGAAAAAAAAAAAAAGAATTTTAATACCCATCCATTTTAGTTTTTACATTCATGTGTGCTTCAAGTGCATGCCTTGTCATTGAAAGCGCACCAAAGCGGGATCAACGACCGTAAGCAGAATTTTTGAAGGAATGCGGATTGCATGGCAAATGATGCTGCCTTTCAGATCCACTTCAATATTTATACGTCTTTAATACGCGCGATCTTTGAGGAAACCTCACATCCAAAAGCCACAAGGCTTCAGATCCGGTGATCTAGGAGGCCAGGTTATCAACCAAGGCAGTCCATTAACACGAAAGGTACGCGCAATGACACATTCATCAGGGAAGTTCCCTCGAATCACAGTTTTTGAAAATACCGCCGTTCCGTCTAGCATTAACACATTGTGACCAAACTATCACGTTGTCTTAAGGTCGGGACAGTAAGTTTTTTCAGATGTTTGCAGTACCGTTTACTTGTGATTGTACACCAAACAGCTATTCAGTAAGTCTTATTCAAAGAACTTGGGGCCCGTAGTGAAACGATGTCAATCCACACCATGGCGTTACATGTGATGAATGTAATGGCTGCTATTGCATGGCTGAGGATTGTTGGAACTACTAATGCGTATCCGCAATTGTAAGTGAAAATGAGCCTCGTCTGTCCATAAAGTATGCAGTGACCAGTGTTCATCCACGTATATCCTCGTCAGGAAACGCAAAGTAATAACAACACAAACAGAATGATCAACATGCTTCAACCGTTGCACTGTGTGCCAATTTAGCAATTACTACAGGTAATTATCGGTTTTATAGCCTAACCACTAATATTTCTCATTCACAAATGGTTTTGCCGCACAGTCTCATCTAACGGCAAAAATTCCAACTAATAATTTTTTTTCCGGATAAACCTCGTTACCATAACCGGAAATACGTGCCTCTGAGTATTATTTTAATTTTTAGCACTCTGTATTAAGCGAATAAATAATAATTAACAATATTCAGAGAATAAATATCGAAATATTTTATTACTGATACGTTCCTTTAATATGTAAAACATTGAAAATTTTTAAAAAAAAATGTATATCCGTGAATTTATTACTACTTAACAATGAGAGTGAGTGAGTGTGGGTTCATGGCGCAAGAGCCAAATCTGGCTATGCTGCGCCAAACATTCATTGATAATTCTACGAGCTTTTATTTTTTAAAAACCAAATTCAAAAATACATAAAAAAATACAGATCAAGGGAAAAAAAACTATAAAAAGATTAAAATCTTAAAAACAATTTAAAAATTCAATTCAGTTTTAAAACGCAAACAGGTCATGGTGGGGTTTTTCCCCCACCAAGTCTTAACAACAAGAATCCACGAAATAAAATATATTTCAAAGAGTTACTTTAAGTAGAATTGTAATTGTTTTCATTACAAGAAAAACGGTAACAATTCTGTTTATTATTTTAAAACACTAATACAAAGGAATAAATGGAAACCTGCTAGACTCTAATCCTACACATTTTTTTTAAAAGTAATAATGTTGCATAGATTTCAATGTTTAGAGAAAGGTTATTCACATGCCTTTTTAAAAAAGAATTACCATGACCTTTTTTAACCGCCTTTTCATTACTTGTGGTTGACCGCAAAATTGAAAAATTTAAAACATGGGAAATTCCTGAAAATATTGTAACCAATTCACAACCCTCCAAGAGCGAAAGCAGTTTACATGGAAAAAAAATTAAGTTAAAATGAAATTGAAAATTCAGTGGACTTGGTTGTTTAGAACGCATAGTTATTTGACATTTATAGAAATGAAAAATACGATTGGGAAAAAAAAAAAAAAAAAAAAAATGCAAGAGCGAGAAAACGAGCAGAAAGTTAGCTAAAGGCTTACTTTTGAATCTATGGTCCGATTTTATTTACATTTTTAACATTCCTCTTTTAAATATGTATTTTAACTCGGAAATATATAATCGCACAATGATATAGTATAACAATAACATCACAACTGCAAATATTTTATTGCTTCTATAATTAAAGATGATTCATATAAAAAATGCAAAGCTGCAAGCAACTTGAGTCGTTGCATACTCCCCCTCCAGTATCATCGTGACGATACGAAGAGAGACATTGGTTGAAGCAGAAGGTTGCTTTGATTTCTTTTCAGCCATAACTACAATTGATGAACATCCCCTCCCTGTTGAATGGAGTTTTGATTGGGACAGTTTACATTTGAATCATTGGTTGTCTCGTGTTGAGTGGCTGGTCTCGTCGACACGTGCACCAGAGCCGGAATATCACTAGTCGTGAGTTATTTGAGATTGGTTTCAGTTAGACATACACAGGCAAGTGTTTTGCGTCGGGGGCATATGCAACCAGTAGTTAAAGACTGTGCTGCCATCTAGTGTTCAAGTCCTAACTCACCACTTCGGTGCTGGACGAAACATCGAGGGATGTTATTCTACCCCGTGCACTGTAGAGGGGGAGGAGAGTGAATTGACCTTGATGCAGCAGTTGTTTTGAACCTTGGATCAGTGGGCCCAAAGGATGCGCTCCTACCAACTATGTTGAAAAGACGTCTCATCTGGCTAGTTAGCAAGACGTTTTAACTTCTGGCGATGTTGTAGAACAGAGTCGCTGGACAATTATTAGTGATGCAGAATATAATTCTATGTATTTTATAATCCATCATAACAGATTTCATATAGATATATTTCATAAACTGCTTTATAAAAACAAGTGAAATATATCTAAATCCATTATAATTTTCCTTACAGAAGTTTATTATTACTATAAGGGGGAAAAAAGCATTGTTTCTTTTTCTCGTAGAGTTTCAAATTGTTTAAAAAAATTGTGGGATATCGGAAATTATTGGATGTTAATAATATCAGAACATAAACAAGCGCTTTAATGTCTGAAGTAAATAAATAAATTTCTCTTTACTAAAGAGTCAATAAGACTCAAACTAAATGAAATCAAAATAAAAAATTCGAGGAATAGCATATAAAAAGAAAAGCAATAGTGTACTACAGGAAAAAATAATTATGAATTGCAAATTAATTAAAAACATTAACTTTCTCAATCTCTTTAACATAAAAGATCGAAGAAAGTTGCTTACATTGCATACACTATAAAAATATACTTAAGTATTAAGAAATGCATGTTTAATTAAAAGAGTAAAAGTGTTTTTTTTTTACTGTTATAAAGATATTATAATGTAGTTATATTATAACAATGAAGATACAAGAAGTCCATCCAAAGCAACACAAGGGTTATTGACGAAAATCTCGGTAATTGTGAGTCTTGCTCAAGTGACAATGACGACCTTTGATCTGGTATCAGCCTCTTCCAACTCTCCACAGCAAGCCACATCCAATGACGTAAAGAAGTAATCTTTATTCTACACTAACGGTCTTTAGCTGAATTGGAATTCAAATTCGAGACTCGATTTAAACATCGCTATCTTTTAAGAATCGCAACCTTTAGGTTGTCTTCGTCAAATGTTAAAGGACTTCAAACACATTTAGGGCAGAAAATTGTTCCAATTTTCATATAAGTTTGCGACTTGGTAACACACGCGTTAATGATGCAGTATTCTTAAAATGTAGGAATATTCCAAAAATACGCCATTTTTCCATCTGAATACGTATAGATTAAAGGTCATTTAGCATTACAGTACAGGAAAAGCAACATAGAACGCATTTTACATCAGAAAAAAGGTATTGAATGAGATAGAAATGAGTGATATTATAAAATACGCTATTCTCTAAAGAACAACTAAGTCGGAGTGTACAATTAATGTTCAAGCGCTTTTTTTAATCCGAAAAAATGTTCCAATTTCGGGTCCTATTCTTTAATGTTACGCGAAGACAGCTTCCATACATATATATTGTAGCTGAATGGATTAGATTGAGAAAATGAAATATTTGTTTTACAGTTATCTTCGGGTATAGTTAAGGAATTGGCTCTAGCTTAGAACACTTTTTCAAATTGAAAAATGTTTCAAAAACAATGTTACATTTTGACTTCGCTTTCTCACAGAGAACAACATATTCACTCATTTCTTTCTGAATCAATTAATTTTTTTATTATATAAAAGATGTTTTATATTTTATCTCCTACACTACAAACTTTAATGAGTTGTCACTTAAGGCTCCCGTCTACCCGCCATTTTGATTTCGTCCGCTTAATGTTAATCATATGGAATTTTGACTTAAACTCTTCCATCTTTACTATTTGATCTATTTGAATGCAATAAAGTGCATCTGAAAGAGCAAAAAATAATGAATGCTTCTGTGGAATTACTTTTTTCCTCCGATTTTTAAAAATATTTGAAAATATTCTTCAAAGACCGGAAAACTCAAAAACGAATAATTAAAATAAGAATAAAAATATTCTTAAAAATCTTAGGAAAAAAGTAATTCCACAGAAGCATTAATTATTTTTTGCTCTTTCAAATGCACTTTATTGCATTCAAATAGATCAAATGATAAAGATGTGAGAATTAAAGTCAAAATTCCATAGGATTAACATTACGTCCACGAAATCAAAATGACGGGTAGACGGGAGCCTTAACATTTAAAGTTGTTGATATTGTATTATTGCATTGACTTTATAACTGATGATAAATAAACCTGCTTTTAGTGAAAATTAACACGAGTAAAAGCATTAGTAAGGACGAAGATGATTTCTTCCACGGGGTTCACATCTGTGATTGGAAAACTAAGATTGGAACTATACGATTAGTTAGAAGACAAAACACTCTGTTAGCAAGTTCAATAAAGAAATTGCAGAAAAGTGTCTAATTATTCTATGCCTAAGTCAATAACTGTTCTAAATTCGCATCGGCAATTGTCCTACGCCTGTGTTGTCTATTATAAATTTTATTTTTGCCTTTCGTATAAAGCTATATTTGGGATATCAGTAAAATTTTAGTATACAATCGATTATGTTTATTTCTTACGTTGATTGTTTATTAACATAGCACTTAAAAGCAACACGAGGGCTTTGGGCGATGAACCTCGTAATTTTAAGCCTGAAGAAGACGACACTTGAATTGGCAATACACTCTCCAAACATCCACATAACGCTAAGAAAAGACATAGAGTCTCGACAAATTTAAGATGCACCAGCTCCACTGCACTAAAATTTTGTGTGACATTAAAAAAGTTTTCTACGAAAATATTGGGTCTTTATGGAATTTTTTTAAAAAAATTTAATGACATTGTATGATAAATGAATGAATGTGACACGGAGTCTTAATTTACATGAAAAAAATGAGGTATTTTTAAAATGAAGATATATTCTGAATTCGGTAAATGTTCTTTGACATCATGCCAATACAGCCTTAAAAAATGTAAGATTGGCAACAAGTATCTTTGTAGTTTCAAATTTAGGTTTGATACTTTGCTTATCAGGATACAGCATCATATTCTCTGCACGAAATCACGTCAAAATATCATGACATGCGAAATGAAGACGATCCAAGAGGTTCATGAATAATATTTTAGAAGCAGAAAAAAAAAAAAAAAAAAACATAAATATAACTCTTCTTACAATATATTACCGTTTATTTTAGGTACAAAAATTATTTTATATTTAGTTGGCCCTGTTCTCTAGTTACGACTAACTTTCACATTAAATTTTATGTCAATATGCTTGCATTTTCATACAAAATGCTCGATCGTATCTCTGGAAAGCAAGGAACTCAAATGAGAAGAAAGAGAAAAGATATTGTGGCAATAATATGAGTTTTACGATTGTTATTCAAACATTTGAAGTACTTACTTCAGTCACTCAGATTTCCCTGCAGTACATAATCTAAAAACAACTAGCGGCTTACTAATATTTTTGGCACAATTTCCGATTCCATTTTAAAATTACTTTACTTCAAATCATTGCTTTTACTTTCCAAACACCAAATTTTTAATACCTCGCTTCCTTTTATATTAACAAACACACATAACACTCCCCCCTTTCGCCACCAAGAAAACACATCTTCCCTAATTGCACATATTAACGAACCCTACATTCCCTATCACTCAGCGATTTAGTTAAAAGATAATTTAGTTGTATTTTTTTTCACGGGAATTTTTTCCCTATCTTCCTTTTGTTTAGAGGGATCTAAACACAATGCATACGGGAGCTTTTGGGTATCCGTAACGAAATACATATCACACGCATCATCAGTTGTCCCCTTTTCCCTCTAATGCATACCCAATCCCTTTTGGGGTAGCTGGCATTCAGAACTCGCTAATTATCTGCATTACTTAGCATTGCCGCACACCGAAGAAAAGGAGGAAATGCGTTTTGATTACGAGAGAACAGATAATGGTTCCACCAGCCAAACTAATGAATATTTCAAACTTTAATCAAACTCGGCTTCACAGAAGACCCCCCTTCCCCCCTTTTTTTTCTTCTCTCTCTCTTCCATCTCTTTCCCCTCCCGTGAAAACTGTTTTCTTCTTTGTTTTAAAACATCCCGTTGTAATTATAGAGTTTCCTTTTTCCATAATACGGAGAACATATTTCGCGCTGGCGAAGTGTTAAAAATAAATAATAATGAAATGAAAATGAAGAAACAAAATAAAAAAAGAAGGCTAATAATGAAAATATATCTATATCTATAGATATATGTGTAGGGAAAACGTTCGCGACTATTACACCAGCCGATGCCCGGTGTAGAGAAAGGGAGAGGGGAGAGAAAAAAAAAGGATGACACCTCACCTTCCAAATTTTCATTATCGAGACTCTAATTTAAATGCGCCATTTTTTTTTCTTACCGTCTTTTTTCTTTTGAATTTTTTTTAAAAAACTTTTCTTAAATAATCTAGGTGAAGGTGGACTTAGAAAGGGGGGAAAAGGAAGGAAAAAATAATAAAAAAAAGGAAGAGGGAAAGGAATTAAAAAATAAATAAAAATCAAAAGAATTAACGGAAGGTGAAGATGAGAGAGCAGATAAAGGAAAAAGAGGTAAAGAAAAAAAAAGTGTATATTAAAAGAAGACGCGCAGGGATGGCAAAGGAAAAAAAAAGGCGGAGAGCGAAAAGAAATAGAGACAGCCAGAGAGAAAAAAAAGTTGATCATATTAAGTAAGTTCTTGCAACAAAAGGCTTCTTAAGCAAGGGGTCGGTAATGGAAAAGCTGTGTCGGAATTAACCAGGCCCCCTATCAATTACAATAATATCCTGCCATAATCGCGTTATCTGACGCTGGCAAAAGGAAAACTCTCGTATTATCTGTCCTTTGTTGTCCTGATGAGAAGGGTAATTTATGAAAAACGATAAATGTCGCGGGAGCATTAATCATTGACAAACCACACGAACTTTTTACTTTTTCTTTTTTTTAAATATTATCATTATTATTTCATTTCTTGGCGTGGAATATAATTATTATTCGGTTTGACTTTTTAAAAGGTGCTGGGGAGGGACAGAGGAGGGGATGTGATGACAGCAAATGCATATTTTCTGTTTAGTGCTTCGCTAACCAAGACATCTATGGGTTCGGAAAGGAGGCTTATTTTACCCGCAGATGGGCTTCGCGGTTAACTGTGCGTCATTTTGGACATCGAATAGGGAGGAAATAAAATTTTCGGTGAGATTGTAAGCAAATGAAAGATGGTCGACCAAAGGATAGTACATACGAGAATTGAAAATAGGTAAATTAATTAAAATACAAACTACAGTAGAACACCTACAGCACAATCGCAGCTAATGAAATGCTTAAATTAGAGAAACAGACAGCAAAGAATACATTTCTAGTAAAATACTACTTGGTTTTTAGAGATATGGAAGATTTTCCTTTGGATTCTTGAGTTACTCAATTACAGAGAGTATTTCTAAAGCTATTATCCGCATAAGATTGCAAAGTTCCCTCTTATTTCTATTGCTACATTTAATATAATTTTATTTTGTTCTAATAGATTCTCTATGTGTATGTATGTATGTATGTATGTATATATATATATATATATATATATATATATATATATATATATATATTGTGTATGTGTTTCAGCAAACCACGCTCATTTTAAGAGGAAAAAAATGCTTATTAATTGATTACAAATTAAAAAGACGGATACGCATTGCTCCGTGCTTACATCTCGATATCTTGCATGCTGATCCGCATTGTACGTGGCGCTGCTATTGCGTAGCGGAACAATTCCTATAAAAACAATTGAACTGTAACTAGCATTTATTCTCCATTCCTTGTTCAGTCAATATTCGTATCTCTCAAGTAAAGGCTCCCTCTTGTTATACTTCTTAAGTCGTGAGAATGTAATATAGTTCGGTAAAATATTTTTAAAAAACTCCATCAAGCTCTTAGTCTGTCTCTTCAATGTTTGACTAGTTAAACCTTCGAAATGCTTTAGTTGATATCAAATATATAGTCAACATTATAAAGTGAGGAAAAAGGATGTTGAAAATTCAGTGTTATAAGTGTTCGAAGTTATAACCATAAGGACAAAATATCACTTCGATTAAGAAACATTGAAAATAGAAGAAATAACCACTTGCTCGATGAGACAATGGTTTTTCACTCCTGGCCGTATTTACACTAGGTAAGTCACAGTTTCGTTCGTTGAAAATGCGAGAGAGATAAATAAAATATCAATCATTCGATAGTTTTCAACTTAAAGAGTAATACACATTACCAATACAGAAAAATAGAAACATTCCATTCTTTGCAAAACTGTCACATTTAAATTGAAAAGATAGCATTCATTAAGAAGGGGAACAATAATAAAACATAAAACTACAATTGTTAAGGAATACTCGATAAATATGGGTTGCCTAATTGAAAGTAGCATTGCTGTTAAAACTCTGCCACTCGAAGAGAAATATAACTGCACATGCCCCTATAGAGAGCGCAGAGTTTTGGGAATACATGCGATATAATCAGATTCCGCCAAATGTGTGTGTGATAGTGTGGGAGCACGTTAAAAGGCATCGTTCGCATCATGGATGCCTCCAAATGGTATCAACGCGAAGTCGCGCAATTTTTTAACAGCGGAAAATGTGAGTGCTACTGAAATCTATCGTCGAATGCAAAATCTGAATGGCACGGAGTGTATGAGTCGCAGATCGGTATTCCGATGGTGTAGGGATTTTCGTAGTGGATGAAGCAGTACTGAAGACAGGTTACGACCTGGTCAAACAAATGTGGTTATCACCAAGGAACCAGTTGAAGATGAGGACCGTCTCGTGCGAATCAATCGACGAATCACCACTCAAGAAATTGCATAGGAAATGTCTATGAGCAAGGAAGTGTTCACGCAGTACTGCATGAAAGGTTTGTGCGCAATTGGTGCCGAAGTATGAGACAGAGGAGCAAAAAATTCATCTCATGTCTGTTTCAATGCAATACCTTATGCGGTACCACGAAATAGAGAAAATCATTTCCGCTGATGAAACATGGTTTTATCAATTTGATCCAGCCATCGAAAGCATTAGCATGGAATAGCGACACTCTTCATCCCAACGGCCGAAGAAGGATCACTCGTCAACTAGATCTGGTAAAGTCATGTTAATGTGCTTCTTCGACGTCGATGGTTCACTACTGTTGGAATGGCTACCTACGGGCACGACTGTCAATGCTGCCACGTACTGTGCTACATTGCATGAACTGAGAAAGAATATCAAGAACTACCGACGTCATGCGGTGTTATCAACGTGCATGATAATGCTCGTCCTCATGTAGCTGTGGCGTGCCAAATATTGTTACGGCAATTCTGCAGGGAGATTCTCGAACATCCCTCTTACAGCCCGAACCTCTCGCCATGTGATTACTACATCTTCGGTTCACTCCAGAAAGCTCTGAAGGGACGGCGATTCGTCGACGATAATGAGGTCCAAGCTGCTGTTGAAAAATTTTTCTACAACCAACCCCAGCGCTTCTTCATCCAGGATATCCATTATCTCGTTGACCGCTGGGACACTTGTTCTTATCCACACGATGACTTTGTCTGGCCTACCTGTAATATTTGTATACTAATTTATATAATATCATTAAACAAACCGACTGTAGTGCCACTTTTATTTGGGCGATCCTTATATATATAGTAATTTTTAAAGCATTGAATTTTCTATCTACTAAAATTTTCGTCACATTAGCTGGGTTCGAAGTCATCCCGAAAATGATAACGAATTAAAGGTAATAAAAATTTGAAAATATATATCAAAATTTTTCGTAAAATAATAATTCAGATTATTAATTTAATGCTATTCTAAGTGTATTATTATAATACAAAGAGGGGATATATTTATTTTACAAAACATTATATATCTTTGTTTTTCACAATATTTTGCTGAAAAATATTGAACGTAATGAATCACGAATATGAATAACATATATTCACAACTTAATTCATGTACATGAATTAAAATCCCCCCCTCTGAATGTGTTTAAAATCTAGAATAAAACAAATTGTTAAATGAACAAAACCAATAACAATTGTGTATGCCATGCCGAAAAACTGCAAATTATAATTAAGCATGATTTATGTTATGATAGAGTTATCACGTGTATTTCCTTGCAAATAACCTCTTAAGGAATTTCATAAGATTTTATTTTATTTGATAACCTCTTCTTGTGAATGAAACATGGCTTATATAAATAAGAATAGAAACAGCGAAGTGTAGTGAACAAAATTCATGAGATAGCATTTATAAGTTGCATAGAGTGTAAAATGAGAGTTAGTAGTAAGAGAGACGGATTGGAAGGTTTGACTCAATGATTAGTGTGAAGCGATAATCAATGAAGGGATAGTTTAATCGGATTCAGCAGACAAGTTTAGTACTGATTCGGACTCAATTAGTCGGATGTTGTAACGTTAATCTTCAGAGGTGGACGCGTGAAGGTATGCTCCACACGCGCGATAAGAATATTGAGCGTAGATTATTCTAAAGGAAGAATAATAAAATTGGGTAAGAGATTAACTTGCCTGATTATTTAGTTTGATTTTCAATATTGACTCTTGATAGTGTGAATTATACTTTTACACGAAGGCTCCAATACGTGCTAGAAGTGAACTTGGGATGTCACAAAATTTTTTCCATAAAGAAACAGATAACACACTTTTGAATTTATCTTTAATCTGATAGGTTTTGATTTGATTATGCCGAATAGAAAATTATTACTTTAAAAAGTACAAATTTATGACAAGTTGCTAGTGAGGTTAAAATCAAAATCGGATGAATTAATAGACAATTGATGGACAACATTTAAATATCTATATTTTCATGACTGATAGCAGTCTTTCGAAAAAACGATGTTTAAAACTCCACACAATAGATTCGATACTTAAATACATAATTTGGATAGATATTCTCACTACAGCGAGCTATACCAATGTAGTTTAACGATATCTGAATAATTTACGACTTACTTTAAGGGGAAATTTTTTTTTTTTCCAGCTAATCATACAATGGGAAACGGGTTAAAGTTTGCATAATACGATAGGGGAGAACTTACAACACATTTAGATTCATTGCAGCGAACAGGTTATCGAGGTGCTTACGGAAGTGCTATCCACATAATATGCCAACCATATCTTGATGTCCAAGTAATGTAGGGATACATAATGCATTCATACAAGTTAAGATACGAGGCTTCTTATAAAATAACAACGCCAATCTTATCTTTCTCATAAATTTTTGTAAAATGTACACACTAAAATCTATATTTCATAAATATTTAATTTTTTTGATATTCATACAACTATGCTTCTCATAGATACTATAGAAAATAGGGGGCGGAGGTGAAACACGAATGTCTTTTTAGATACACTCCGGTTTGGTTTGGTTTGATTCGAATAAAAGATGTGTCAGTCCTATTCAAAGAGTAGGTCGTCAAGGATTGGTTTTTTCGTAACAACATATCTAGTGCAGAAGTGTTTCGCTTATGCCATAGGATTGATTTTATAATGGTCTTTCAGTATCTCATTACAATAATTTTTTCATCGATAGCTTATATTACTTTATTTTCAATTAATTAAAACTAAAGTAAATAATAAATAAACATTTTGATAAAATGTTGTTCATATGTAAGGTATACTTAGACAACTAAGTTAAAAGAACAGAGAGTACAGCAGTAAAAAATCAGAGAGCGCTTCGCTGATTCCATTGATATACTTCTTATGATAATTTGATAAAAGGAATGCTACAAACGTAAACTTTAAAATTGTATAAAATGTTGTACGTCACAGAGAAAAATATCTGTACTTGCATTTTTCTCAAAATGAACTTTTTAGGTACCAGTGGCGTAGCGTGGATTTCTGCCTCCTGGTGCGAAGCCTAAATTTGACCCCCAACTGCAGAAATAAATATAATAATAAAAATATCACGAATACATTGCGCTCGCGTAAAATTAAGTTATTTTTAGTTTAATACGTTAAACAGAGTAACATTTTACGTGGTCAAACCACCAAACCATTGAAAAGTTTAAAAATAAACAAAACATTCATCTTAACACTCCTTTTTATTCGACGAATTGTATAAAAAAATAATAAACCTGACTTTGCAATAACTAACAAATTTAGGTACTAGGTACACGTGAAACTTTTTCAAAGTATAAAATAAACAATATCAACTCTGCACTGCTCTTTTAAATAACAAAAACGTTGAAGAAATTAAATGTCGCCTGAAATCATCGTTACGTCCATAGGTTGTTCACGGTCAATAATTAAAAAATCAAAACGGACACAATAATTGCATTTATTACGTGACTACAGCGGATCGTGGCCGGCCACGTTTGCTTCGATTTGAAGAAGTGAAATTTATTATTTTATTTTGAATAAAATATTTGATACGCCTTTATTTAATTTCACACAAATGTAAGTATATTTGCTTACGGCAAATTTTACAATTCCACTTCCTCTATTCCAATTGTCTCGAAATTCTGCATAAGTACCTATGCACTCTGATTGACAATACAGTTCGCCCCATCTGTGCCCTCCGGGACCTTCTTCCTCCCCACTTCCCGCTACTGTCTGGTACACTTTCCTTAAAATTAACTTTATTCATCGTGCTGGCATCTGGCACATTATAAAAAGACGTTATTTCTTATAGCGAGAACATACCTCTCTATAAAATTTCTTACGAATTTTAGTAATAACACAGTAGTCGAATAAAATTTAAGAGAAATTTGAATAATAAAATTTGAAATTTCAATAAAATCCAATTGTGAAATTATAATTATGTACAGGTATATAGAATGTCATGTAAGAATCTGCAAATTTTCAGTTATAAATGCAATGAATTTTATACAAGATGTAATATAGGTAAATACACGGTTACAAATATAAATACAGTAGTGATTTTGAATTCTCATACACAGTTAATTATGCATATAAAAGATATTTATTTTACATGAACAGATACATAAGTATACAGATATCTCAATAATAAAACAAAACTCCGGTTGCTCTTAACTTTAAAAAAAAGTGAGGATAATTTAAGCTTTGGTATAAAATAAGCAATTTTCTCTTCTTGGATGATGTCTGAGTTACTTTAAGGGGCATTTCTCATTTTGAAAAAATTAATATTACTGTTTAAGCCACAATTAATGTGTGAATGGATTAACTTCTTAAGATAATTTTCCATTATGAAAATCAACTTCTTTGTAAAATTAAGTAGAGAATGGTCTCAATATCGTATGTTTCAGATTATTTTCCGAGATAGTAGGGAAAAACTGTTAAGGAGTCATTCACAATAGTACTTCCGCGCGATTCCTGCAGTTTCCCTATTTCTTAACACAGTGTGATGATTGGATTGATAATTACGATTTATAAACTATTATTCGACCCCCTAAATCCCAGCGATATGAATTTGTAATTTCAAAATAGAATACTTCTCAACTATTTGAGAGAACAGCATAAAATTTTGGATTTACCGAGTTTTCAGATATGAGAGGGGAAAAATACGTAAACACAAACTTGGGTTATGTTGCAATTCATCTTTTCCCCCCCTTCTTTTCATAACTGAATTAATAATTCATGTTTTTCATACTACTTTTTTCAACTCTATGTTATTGGAATTGGAAAAAATGTATTTATCTATCGTTAGGTGCAAAAATATTTGAGATATATTTAACAAAAAAATGTTTATAATTAAAAGTTTTAGAGACTAGTTTAATATCAGGGGAACTTTTTTTAAACCCATATACATCCAGAATTACAAGCAGAATTTTACGAAATTTTGGAATTTATTCTACGACCAAAATGAGAAATCAGGTATGCGAAGAAAAATAGGATTTCTTAAAGAGAAAAATATTCTTTTCAGAAGATAATTAACTATGTAAACTAGATTAATTCATCCATTAATACTATATTTAGTTCCCTTTGAATTAACATTAATCCCGATTCTGTTCAGGTGCGGTGAGAATTGCAAAGGATTTTTTTCCCTTCTTTTTGACAACTGTGTGGATTAATTTCCCCATGAAACACTTCGGTATTCTAATGTTAATGAGAAACATTTAGAAATTGAAGGATTAATAGAAAGAATTTTAGTTAACATTATGTATAAATCAAGATGGTAGTGTGTTTATGTCACTGTTCATTTCTGTTTCTATCAGGAATGAACTTGATATTAAAATATATAACGAAGAAACATTTATCTTTCTCGTTGTTCATGAACTGAAGAAAAAATCAGGGGGGAAAATTAGGCACTTTTTTTTGCTTATCACCTGATGCATTCATTAATTTTTATGTAATTTAGAAGCCGAATAAATGACTGAAAATGCGGTTTAATTACTCAATTTTAAGACAGTTGTGAGGTCAACATTTTGGTCACGAAATCTTTCTTATTCTTCACGAAACTATTTCTTCTCAATACGGCTTCCTTCTTGACAAATTTTTTGGATCAAGTGATTCTGGTATTGCAGCAAATTTCCATTACTTTGTATTTTTTAAAATTATTCTTTCATTCCAAATCAGCTTTGCATAATATTAAATTTGCCAAAGAATTCAATATGTTTGTTACGACTTTTCATCTAGAACAAAAACAATTTTTTTGTCATTAAATACACTTGATATTAAGTAGAATATTTTTTTTTTCCATTTTAATTTTATATAATTGAATACGGAAGGATAAAGCTTATATTTAAAATTTTGGAAACATCAAGAACGAATTAAAAGACATTTAATAGTAATAATAATAATAAACACCTACGAGGAGCCTTTTTGGTTTATAAATGTGATTCTGGAATGAATTACTTTCTTCAGATGGGATATATGTAGCCAATTATTATCTTTAATAATATCTCCCATCCACTATTTTTTTTTGGTATGTATTAATGATAGTTCTTTTTTTTAGTCAGAAAAAACGAATTAAGATTTTATATAAACTCTTTTAACGTCAGCGACTTAATCACAGCATGAAACACAATAAACATGTTTCATTGCTACGTCGGGAATTTCAGCTTATAACAAATAGCTTAAAATTTTATTTAGATTATTGCGTTGGCAATCAGTTATCTATCACCTTAAAAAAGTCCTTTACCTCCAATTTAATGAGGAATGGTTGAGTAACTTTATGCTTTAGGCAATCTATATTATTTCATGAGAAATCCTACAGATAACAATAAGAGAATGGATATTACCAAACAAGTCTACTACATACTTCAACCACCCTTGATATGTATCTTAAAAATTGAGGAGATCTGAGAGCCAAGTTGAAGACAGTTCCAACATCGATTGGTGATTGGCAAGAAACAATACCCCGGTTCGCCAACCCTCCTCCTATTCGATTATATCTTCTTTAATAACCTCTCCCCTTCCCATTCAGAATGGCAGCCTGGTCCAGAAGCTATCACCCTACAAATAACATCGCATATCCCACTATTCTCACCCTGGAGAGCAGGAAGATGGAGAGGGAAAGATGCTATGCTCCTCCGCATCACCAGTGATCCCTTCCCTCCGCACAACAAAAGAGACGACCGGTGCTTGTAACTCATCATTTGCATTGACCGTTAATGACGACTAATCTGATGACGGAACGCATCGCAGCTCGGGCCCCACGGCACCCTAGGGAATAGTACCCGGGCCCACCGCCTTGTTAACTAATGAAGTCCTCGGAAGCATATATGAGCCCGTTATTTTATGGTTTATTACCGTGGGCCTTGCTTCCTAATAGCGTGGCTTCTCCTGTATTTCTCATTTTTATTTTTTCCCCTCCACTACGTACCATGTGTTTCTCCATCATCCTCTTGGTGGTTTCTCATTTGCCTGGGTTGTATGGAAAAGACGCGTATTTATTACTATAAGTTCGCTCTTCACCCTCCCTTCCTGCTACAAAACCCAATTTCGCCGCTTGCTTGCATCTCTCTCTCTTTGGAAATTAGTTTTATTTTTAAGACATTTTTATTTGTTTGCGGTTATTATTACCCGCGATTTTTTTTTTTTTCTTTATTATTATCATTCTTTCTTTCGTTTTCTTTTTCGTTCCACCTCCCTCGCTTGTAAGTTGCACCCGAGTGACTAATCCGAAAGAAGGGCGAAATGAAATGAAATGAATATCATTGATGAGACATGGGAATGGGGGGTGGAAAAGAATGGAGGAAGAGAGAATTCGGAAAAATGGCAGTGAGAGTTCGAAAAATGTAGAGGAAATTATGCGGGTGATTTAAAGTGTTGTTTATTATTGAAAAGAGGAAGTATTGTAGGCGAAATAATTTGCATTAAAAATGTATGCGTACGTTCTAATAGAAAAAGTATTAATTTCTTATAAAAAGAAAATAAATTTTGAATAGAAATACATTAAAAAAACTATTCAAGAATTCCTGCAAGAGGCAAAATGAAAACTTAGCAGCAAAAGATGGAAAAGAGTTTTATTCCATTATTGTTACATGAATTTAAGAACACAGACAATAAAAATTTCTAAATAATACTAAAACTTTTATGGAAAACAGAAGTGCAGTATTTTTCCAACAAACTTTTGTAAGAGGTGAATTATAAACGTACCAAAAGAATAATACAACTTTTAAAAAAGCGAGAACAGTTTCACTAAAAATAATTTCTTAAAAAACATTTTTCTTTATGTAGAGATATCGTCCTCCACATAATCATAACTTCATTTTATAATATTCTATAATTTAATTAAGTCGTCTGTTGGGATATGGATTTCAAGTCCTTCAACAAAAGTATATATAATTTTCTTTCTCATGTCTGTATTGAATAACAATGCCCAATGTTAAATAAGAACGGCGAGGCTATTAGCAAATACAATACAGCAGTACCTCCCAAAAAGGGACACCCTCCTGACCAGACATTTTGTCCCTTAATAAGAGGTAAATACATATATTATTTAAAGGGACCGAAACAAACAGAATTGTCCCTTAAATAGAGGTGTCCCTTTCAAGAGGTACTATCGTATGTATATTTATAACATAAAACTTAATGAATATTACTTTTACAGCAATCTTTTATTCAAACATTATGTTATAGTCAGAATGAAAGTAACATGCATTTGAGAATATTCATAGATTTTTTTAAAAATTATGAATATTATTTTTTAAAACTATTTTATCATAGATAATTTTTTATTATTTATAATTTTATGATTAAAATTTATTTTTTTAGCAATTCCATAAACGACTGCAAATTATTTTAGCCATACACAATATACCAAAGCTATATATATAAAACAAGAAATTTAAATCCCCCCCCCCAAAAAAAAAAAAAAAAAATATTTTTTTTTTTTTTTGGTTTTGTTTCCATTTGGGGGGTTGGGGACTGAAGATAAAGCCTAAGAATGTAAATTTTTAAGCCTTATCCTCATTTTTTTCTACGGAAAAAAATCATATTCCAGGAGAATGGGGTACGATAATAGAAGGTTCTCGTCAGTTAACTTAGACTGACATAAAATTTAAACAGTAAACGCATGTTTTTTTTAACAATAAACAAAATGAATGAAGAAAAAAAAAACACTACTATATTAATAAAACAAAAATAAAAAAAAAAAAAAAAAAAAAAAAAACACTACTATATTAATAAAACAAAAATAAAAATAACATGCGCTTAAATAGTATCTTTTGCAGAATAATTAATTGACAATTCAGAAAACCTTGCTAACTCTTACATATTTCGATACGTAAGGAGAGTTATTAATAGAATAATTTGCTGATTTAGGAATTTGAAAAAGGAAAACAACCTAAACAAAAGAAACGTTTTTACAAAAATGGTAGCTGCAAAAAATAATTTTGTTTCATGACCTGAACTGATTAAAAACATAATTGAAAAGGAAGGGAAAAACAGTGACAATTTAAGAGATATGAATACATTGCTATAAAGAAACATTTTTATAAGAAATGAATTAAAATGGCACGAACTTCATTTGTTTAACAATTTTCCCAAATAAAAATTGAACATGCATTTTTTGCAATTTAATATCATTCACAAGAATTTTAATAACAACGTATGGTTTCTAACTTGGGGGAAAAAAAACGAATATATTGACCTGTAGATCCGTTCAATACTTCAAAAATTACTCAGGAGTATGTAAATCGTAACTGGTATTACATTCAAACTAAGTATCAAAAAACGATGAAGATAAAATATGAGAGAAGAAATAAAACAAAGGTCAAATCAAACAGGTAGGGACAAACTCTATTAAAAACAAACCTTCATTTACGAAGAATGCGTAATGATTTAAAATGATATAATGACGGTACTTTACTTTTAAACAAAATTTTGATGATTTTAATGATTATCACGAAACAGGATTTAGAAACTTAACTACACGAGGAGGCGGGTTACTTAGATGAAAAGAAAAAAAAAGTAAAATAACCGTACACTCTTTTAATTAAGAAGAATTTCTGTTCCTACACATCTACGTTCTAAAAAAATGTCTAAATTGATAATTAAAAACTAGTTATACGAGCGAGATATCATTATCATGGCAGACCACCCATGTCGTTCCCCACCGCTTAAACATATTCACCCTCAAGTAGCAGTCCCGGCATTAATATTATGCAAAAGTTGTCGCAGTTACACACAAACGCCTCTCACGAAACGTTGAAACGAAAACGCATCCCTTCCAATTTCCTTGTTTAAGCATAGCGACGGCCATTTCGAATTCCGAGCCGTTAAGATACTACGCTTTTAGGCAAACAAGTTCCGTCCTTTCCAACGCGAACATCACGATTTAGGAAGGAATTACACAAACAAGCCTTTCTTCTAAAACAGTTAGCGTGGTAAGTATTGTCTTGACTAGGCTTCTGCAAGTAATTGAAGTGGCAAGGTGGAGAGAGAGAGAGAGAGAGAGAGAAAAAAATAAGCCAGAGGAGAGATTTTCTTTGAGGTACAATACTCAAAAAGCAATGGCCGATTCTCATAACAGGTAAAATGGTTTCTCTAATTCACGAACTGCATAATTGTTTCACGAAGTGTAATTGCGCTTTCTTGTTTTTTTATGCAATTCGTGGGGAAAATTTGTTACTGACTTTCCACCACCTAATACAAAGTGTACCGCTTTCTTCAGAAAGAGATACAAGCAGTTGAGAGCTTGTTAGTTGGAATCAGTGGCAGACATTTTTTAAATTTTTTTTTTCCGAATTAAAAATATCTCATCTATTGTTTGTTAAAAGCAACGAGGGACTGTAACATTGAGATTGGAAAGGATCCTGTTCTCGATAAGCGCAGAGAGTTATGTAGAACATATGATAAACACGCACACGCGCCGCAATGTTTATAAAATAATGAGTTAAAATTAAAAATATGCAGAACTAAATGTGTTTTTTTCGGATCATAATAATAAGGTAATATACTGAATTTATCAGAATAATAATAAGAACATGAGTTATTTTCAAAAGAGCTTCCTTCACTTCAACAATTAGTGTATTGGAAGCGTGATATTTTTCAACTTGAAATGTCACGATCGAAGAAAAAAAAAAAAAAAAAAAACCCCCCCCCCCTAAAAGTATAAATTACTGTAAAAGTATCAACCGTTTGAGGGCCACGCTTTTTTGCTGCTTCCCAATTGAAAATTGCCAAGCGGCGCAATAGCGCTAATCCAAAAAAATACTGAGCTGCACTCTCGTGTTGTTTTCTGTTCATAAGCTATAAAATCTTAATTCCTTTAATTTAGTGTTGTTATGACAACCACCTGAGCATAAATAATGTCAATAGCGTGTTTAAATAAATAAAAAAATATTTTTATTGAATATATAAAAGATATGTACACTGATATTTTTACTAATTTTTTGTGTAATCTTTAGAATAAATTTACCGTATAATCATGCATTTACAGAAACAGAGCGTGTTGTGATGATGTGTTTCGCAGCAGCTCAGAGAGCTGGCACTCATTGAACAGAACAGAAGTTCAAAATCTCCGTCTGGAATTCAAACAGTTAAAGACTTACACACACCACAAGGAGTAATGAGAAATATAAATGAAAGTTTTGAGATTAAAATCGTAATCTAAAGCGAACACAATGAACATAAATATTATTTCATACACGAAGCTTGCTCTTTTTAAAAATGTGCACTCTGTAATATAGAGTTAGATGATATGCTATCTGATTATAAAAAGAAATGAAATTAAAATTCAGTCACTAATATCTTTCCACAGAGGGGGTAGAAGAAAATACATTGCCATTGAAATAATTACATTGTGTTCAGTTAAAAATGAACTTTAAATAAATATCTTTTTTTCTGCTTGGAATAACATATTTAAAAATATGTTTTATTCTCCTGATAAATTACAGTTAATACATAGATACAAAGGCACACAATGTGCTGATTTTATTACTAAAGAGCAATGTGACATAAAAGGGGGGGGGGTGAAGGAGAAAACTTGCCGGTAACATGCAGTATACAGTTCAATTTATGATACACACCTCTAAAGTCTTGTAAGTTAATCATAGAGGTATTACACCGACCACTAATTCGAATACAGGTTGGGAATGCAAAGAAAATGCCCCCCAAACATTTATGTTTGCGTATAAAGTTTAAACCATTTAAAATGTATAAACCCTAAACAATTAAACATTCAAAAGATATAAGATAACTTTTATAATTTCTAATTTATATTTTTTTAACCCTTCAAATGACACAACCGAGAAAGTTTCTTTTGCTCTAAACAAGTCTTAGTTTCTAATTTAAAGTAATTACTCGACTGAATTTTTTCGAAACAAAAATATGTACCGTCTTTTGTCCCTCGATTCAATTAATTTTAAGACATTATTTGTTGTTTATGCTTATATTTTGATAGAGAAATACTTTTAGAAAATAAATGGTAGGAAACATTCCGATATAATTTTATGTTAATTCTGAAATATTCATTGGAGAGAAATGTATTTTTGATTAAACTAATTTTGAGTAAAACACATACTTAATGACTCGTTAGATAACTTCATTAGATACTTGATTCGTCGATTAATTTCTGAACAAATTATTTTTGAGCTGTGAACTCAAATCTGTGGTGGAATGTTCTTGAGGGGAAAAAAAGTGTCATTCATTTAGAAAACACAAGCGGATATAAATGCAGAAAGCACGCAAGGACATTAGCAGAAGTTCATACATACACATACGCCCTTATTTAAAAATGTGATAATGTATAGCGCAGTGGGGTTCTCAATCATTTTAAATTCGGAGGAAAACACTAAACCCTGATATTTCGTTTTAGACTGAACACTTACTCATACAACGCAAGATAAACTTTAAAGTAACACTGAAAACCAAATTATAATTTTTATTTAAGCGAATCAATGATAAAGCCATCCAGGTCTTCTTTTTTTACTTTCCCATGCTCTCGTGTTTTAATATCAACCATTGTTGAAAATTTTGCCCCGCAAAAATATGACGTTGAAAATAATGTGCAAAGTACATATTTGCCAGACCGCAGTATTCATCTGTAAGAGAGATGCAAAATAATTCCGAATGGACCCTCGCCCTGTCAGTCAATGCGACATAACTCGCACGGTTTTTTTTTTATACTGCTAGATCTGGCAATTAAGTTTAAATTAAGGTTTATGATAACGCATGTATAATTAAAGATTTAATTGTCGATCGCGTTGTCTGAAAACAATCCCACATTAAAAACTATTTCAGATTGATTTTTTTTGTACCAGCTTTTAAAGGCGTTATAATTTTTTTAGGCGACGCACTAGTATTTTCCGGCCCACAGATAGAGAACCACTGGGTGATTGATTGTTCATTAAAATCACACTTAGAAGCAACATTGGAGATATTGACGAAGGATCTCGTAATTTCGAACCTCGGTTAAGAATGATTTGGAAGGATTCCATAAACAGGGTTAAAAAAAATAAATTTCGAACAGCCACTATTATACAATATCATTATTTAAGCATTCATTTGTTTTCAATCGCCAAGTTTTATTTGTAATCTAAATTGGATGAATTAAATTAACATGTGATGAGGGACATCGTAATTTTGAACTATGCTCAAGTGACGAGAACGACGACAACTCTGTTCAAGCTTCCACACCATTCAACGTGAGGACTTAGAGCCTGGACTAGTTTAATAACATGCATCAATCCCGATACATGAAAAATCTTTAGTGTTATCTAAATTCAAACTCATGACTCGACAGAAACAACACTGACTCCGAACTCGCAAACTTAACTATTCGACAACCGCGATTGCTCAAGCAGTGTTTGAAAATCCAGTTCTAACGAACATTAAAAACATAAACAAGTTCAATCATGTGAGAAGGAATATCCGACCAAGAATATATTACGTCATCTTGTAGCACATACCTGAAATTTTGCAATAATGAAAAATTTTGTACATACTTAACGTTAAAATAAAATAATAAATTTCTAACATTAATATTTTACTGCCTCTAACAGTAAAATATTAAACGTTTAGAAATATCAGATAATTAACAGATTATCTGGTCTAATAATTTAATCAGCATCCTTAACACTCATTACATACTATTCGACGTGATTAAGGAAAAAACAAAAACCATAATTCGATTATTTTCTTTCCTAGAGAATTTCCACTCAATAAACACAGTAAAAAGAATATATCTCATTCGATTACCGAAAACGGATGAGATCCGCCCTTTAAAATAGCCCCCACCAAACTGAACCGAATACTTTTATTCAGTTAGAACCACAAGAGGGAAAAATACCACTTACACAGCACCGTCAGGGTTTTCCCGTTCACTTAAATAACCCCTTCTCTTTTCTTCTATGAAAATGCAATCCTTTATGCACAACAGCAAATACCTTTTACCATGCCCGCTCATCCTGGTAATCCTATTAAATTTTATTCCTCAGGGAATGGATAGTTGGGTGGAAGAATTACTTTAAACTCGCTTCTACCGCTCTCCCCTCCGTTACACGGTTATTTCCCTCGGAATAAATTCTGGGGAGTGAGCAACTGAGATTAACACATTGTAATACCCATTGATTTCCGAGCATGCATTTCATTCACACCAGAGAGGTGCGTGCGCTGTGATTTATCGTAACAATATCTGTCACACGTCAATCCCTTTTGTAGGATTGGATGTTTGAAAAAGCCTTTTAAGTCCCTAATCAAGTGTACTTAAAAAAGTTCAGAGCTGGATGGAGTTTTGAGTACCTTGTTCCCAATTGAGTTGGGGTTGAACTCTTTCATGGTTATCGCAAAAAAATTTCATCATAATTCACATGGGTATTTTTAACAGCACAGTTATAGCATGAATTTAAGATGCAATTGTTGTTGCCCGATACAATGAATAACGGATACTTTGAGTCACGAGCTACACGTCAGAGCTAGCAGACAGGAACATAATGCATTAAAAAAATTGTTACAAAAAATATCGCTCAGTTATTTATAAAAAAAAGCTACAAAAATATTGTACAGTGAAAACAATTGAATAAAGAGAAATAATAAAAAATATTTTAATCACAAATATTTCAGGAAATGATGAAGCACAGTTAGCAAAATTTGAAAGGTTAGCAACACACAGATACAAAACAGCACTTTCAATAAGGTTCAGCTCAATAGATTACTAGTTCACATCGCACACACATCTCCACAGTATTACTAAGCCTTTCAAAACCAGATTCTGTCTTAGTAATTCCTCATATTCACTCAGTCTTCGCATCTTTACGTATTTATAGCTGCCCAGCCAAGTGTGTGAAGTCACAGGAAAAAATTCCAGAACTTCTCTCCTGATAGAGATATCGGTAAAATTCTAGCATTTTCGAGAATCTTTTAACTGTCACCAAGATCGGGGGATAGTTTTTTAAGTTTTCCTCAGTGTCCGACAAAACCTCTGTGAATGCTTTTTTCAAGTAGTAAAATTCCAGGCTTCATTGCAGGTTCGTAACAATATGTAATTTAATGGACAAATAGGCGGTGTCAAGTAAAAATCCCGAGATATCTACAGTAACAATTTTTGTCAGCTATTTTAGTATGAATATTTCTCATATATAAGCGTTTGGTATTTTGTTTATTTCGATAAATATGTTTAACATCATATTTTTTTCATTGATCTATTATATATATTAGGCAGAAAATAATTTTAGTATTTTTTTTATATGTATCTTTTGTCTTATCCTCATTTAATTGCAGTTCAGATGTAGTTCACTAAGCTAAGCCTCTCAGTACTTACTTTGCGGAGTTTGCTTGTATATTTGTGAAGTAAGTTTTTAATTATTTTCTGCTTTAGAAATATATTTTTAAACTGCTAATGATTATTGAGTTAATTGCACCTTTATGAGATTTGATTTTAAATAGACTTTCTATTTCAAAGTAAAAATATTTTTTGTTATAAAAATATTGTTATATATCATTAGATCATCCATTGAATCTAGCATGTAAAAAAAAAGCCCCAATATTTATTCTAGTAATGTAATTGTTGCAAACTACCTGAAAAATAAATGTGAACAACTAAACTGTAATTAAGCATTTCTGAATTATAGAATACTTCGGTATAAGCGCTTTTTTTTTTTTTTTTTTTTATTTATCACGCTAATTCTATTGAAAAAATAAAGCAACATTGGATTTAAATATTGGAGTTAAATTATTTTATTTTAATCAAGATAAACAATTAAGCTGTAACAGTTACATATTTATTTATCATTTAAACTGTAATATTTTGTAATTTAAATTATATATATATATTGTTGAGAATCCATGGTCAACGAGGATGGTAGCGGAATAGCCTGCTTTGGCTCTTGCGCCATAAGACCTGAAAGTCACTCACTTCGTGGATGGTAATCACGTGGATATCATTATAGAACCATAGCTACTACTACATATATCAAATCACGGCTGGTATCCACTGATATATAAAGAAGTTAATTTTGTTTTTTTTTAAGATCCTCCCGATAGATGCTAGCTTTCCAGGACCCCTTTTTTGGTGTTTTATAGCAATCTACAGTTCTAAGTCTGCTGCAGATATGTTTCTCGGAATTTGCATTGAGTAATTCAAATTTATGTTAATTTAAACAGCAGAATTGTCATTGTTTTTTTGGTTAAGTTTATCGTTGAAAATAAATAGTGAAAAGAACATTAAGTAGTTTTTATTTCTGGCACCAAAATACAGCCTAATAATATGGAATAGATATACTAAAGGTTATTTATTTATCCAGCATTAGTTTAAATTATATATATATATATATATATATATATATATATATATATATATATATATATATATATATATATATATATATATATATATATATATATAACACATGAATCAATAAGTCCCGAAGAACTGTGCGGTCGTTTTTTTACTTTCATCCTTCAAACGCACCAGCAAGTCAATATAATAATCACTGTTGATCGGTTACCTTTTTTTCAAGGTAGTCGAAAAAATCACGCCATGCGTATCAAAACGAAGCGCCATGACTTTTATTGCTGCGTTTTCGAGACTTCGGACGGCTTTCGCCAGCTGGCCGCACCATCAGATGACTGCCGCTTCGACTCTGGGAGTGTAGTGATGTCATGTTTCGTCCATGAATGCATGCCCGACGCGAAATCTTTTTTGTTGCGAGTAAATAGCGATAAACAGCTTTCTGAATCATCAAGCTCGTTGCTGTTTTTGTTCCATCAGCTTAATCGCAGCACCCACTTGGAAAAACCTTTTTTCATGCTCAATTTTCATGAAGGATAGTAATACACTTCCATATGATATCTGTGTCATCTCAGCAATCTCACAGACTTCACTTTACGATCTTTCATTATACTGTCACTTCGCCATTTTCCGGTGTAACGGCTTCCACAGGTCTACCCGAGCGTTCGCGTCATTGTGTCGGTACACGACCACGTTCGCTTCGGCAAAACCACCGACAAATCATTTAGCGCAGTGGACAAGAGTCCGGGTAACATTTTTTCAATCTATTGTTTCGCGCAAGGTGTTTTTTACCCATTAAAAAACAATGTTTTATCAAGAACCACAGAAACTCGGTTTTCCATTTTCAAACAAACTACAAAACGACTTTACTCCAACTCGATAACTCAGCTGTTTTGGTCGATCGACTTAAGGTACGGCACGTTTCAAGCAAAGGAACTCTAAAGAAGAGACACAGTTACTGGTTTACTAGAAGACGCCATCTGGGTTAGTCTCGGAACTTATTGATCCACATGTATGTATATATACTCTATATATATATATATATATAAGGTTACACCTGAAAATCAATTTGTCATAAGTTTATTATAATGTTTTTTGAAAAAAAGTAATCAACAATTTGATGTACAAATTTTCAAATTCAATAATGATAATACTCTAACGTTAAGATTCTTTGAAACATTAATTTTTCTAATATTAAATAATATTTTTTAATCGACTACAATTTTTTTCTTATATGTTTAAAAATAAAATGAAAAAACCAGAATTTGAAATCTTGATTGTGAGGGTAATAACATACACTTGCTAACATATGATTGATAATTAAGAATGATTTATAAAAATATACATAAAATGCTTCTTTTTAAAATTATATATAATATATAGCAATGCATGCT
>BMAW01049878.1:619901-785722 GCA_019974015.1 Nephila pilipes | reverse complement strand
GTATAAGAGTAGATAAATTTAGATAACAAATTTAGTAATTACGAATCATAACATCATCGTATAAACGTCATTTTAGACCATTTTTACAAGACAAGGAGTTTTATAAAATATTAAACTAGCATTAATATAAAATCTTTAAACGATGCAAATTATTCTTCACTAGTGTTGGAATAGAAAATAAGAATATTTTATACTATTATATATGAGCCACGTATATGCATACAATGCCCGTTAACTTCAAAAATTATATAAATGTATTTACATGAATTAGAAATCGTAAGCAAGAGACTGAAAGACATTAACCCTCGTGAAAGATAATTTTTATCGTCTTTAAAAAAAGTTGCATTTCATAATGACATTTTGCAAAGACGATATACCATTATATTAATTGAATTTTATAAATGTTTGCATACCAATCACACAGATGAGAAACCATGTTTTAAAATTCTTTATATTGTCATCATAATAACAGTATACATACAAAAGGAAACGACGATCGGGGGAAAAAAAAACATCGGGTTTTCAAGTTACTTTTCATACATTTAAAAGTTCATTACAATAAAAGTTTTTATGTCCCTTTTATAGCAGAAACAAGACTTTTTTTTTTTACTTTAGAAGAAAACTATTTATGCCAATGCGCATAGTGAAATGTTAAATGTAATTAAAAAATTAGTTTAATAAAAGTTAAGACTTTTCTTTAAATGATCTGTTATTTTATGACCACACAATCCAAATTTATTACTAGCAATTTCGGGTGGGTACATCAAACTATAGAGTAACAGTGTTGAAAAATTTGCCAAATTAAAATGCATTGCAAATACACATGGGATTTTTTTTAAAAAATACGACATTAAGGACCAGAATACAATAAATGAATTAGCATCAATGTATAACACGGAATGAATCTTAGAAACAATTCAGTTGCATACAATAGAAAGCGGTTCTGAACAATTCCCAGAATTGAAATTTCAAAGGAACATTCAAATCCCTACACCGAATGTAGATCACAACAAAGCCTGAGGGTCCACCGTTGTCATTTTCCCTATAAGCTTCCATTAGTAGTTATAACAAGTCTGAATCCTTCATTAGTCCCTAGACTCCGCCCCTCCATTCAGGGTGAACATTAAAGATCATTGGACATCGCCAATGATCCTCTGTCACGCCAGATTCCTTCACTTCATTCTTTCAAAGTAAGTGACTGCTGCCAGGCAGTATTCATTATCGAGTTACAAAGCCAATCATTTTCACGATCGAGTCTTGCGCATAGTCGATAGTTATTAGAATCATTAAGGAAGGTATCGGCGAGAGTTTCGTCTTCATTATGGGTTGAGTGATAGTTGCTCTGTTTACCTAGATTGTGTCTTAATCGTTAAATAAATACACATAAAGACGATGCTTTGAGAGGAATCTTCCCATACGTCTCAAGGAATTGGATACACAATGAAACAGATATAATATTCGATTATGTGAACTCGAAAAATGGTGTCCTATCTTTGCGGAAATCCATACCCAAACCAAATCAAATACAGAAAATCTAAGAATCTGTTTCCACTCCAGTGTATTACAGTTGTCATTAAATACAATAGTTAGTAACAGCTCGTCGTAAAATCCCAATATGTAGTTTTTAAGTCACAGTTTTTTTTTTTATACTCGTAATCTTTTTAGACAACTAATATCTGAAAACTATAATAGTAATTTTATCCATTTATTTAGAGCATATTTAAAAAGGGAGAAAAAAAAAAAAAAAATTTTTCATACAAAATTAAGTAAAAACAAATTAAAAACCCTAGCATATAAATATTTTTTTTTTCTCTTTCAGAAATAGTTTTGTAGTTTAATAAATATCAGTTTTTAAACGGGATTTATTTTACAGCCTTTTAGAAAACATAAAATCTTTCATCTCATTCACAATCGATAATTAATTCCCGTTTAAAGTAATTATAAAAACTACCTAGTAGTAAATGCTTCTGTAACAAATTAGATCTAAGCACCAAATAAGTATCACAGGAATGCCAAATGAACAACACAAACTTTCAAACTGAACCACATAGTTAAAATAAAAACAGATAATATTGAGATGCCCCATATACTTTTTAAAAGTGCAAAAAAAAAGTTTAGTATTTTATTGCAAATAAGCGAAGTCATTCGAATGACATAGTTTTCATAAAGCGAAAATAGTAGCATTTTATTTAGAAGAAATTAGAAAACTCATCGCAGACACCATCTCAGTAGCAACTAATCATCCCTTTCAGCTAGTCCCTCTCATCGCTAATCGGCAAACTTCCAAGAAAGGGCCTTAAAACGGAAAAGATATCCAAATCTTCCACAGCACCGTGTGTACTTCCATCAGCCAAAAGCAACAGTAGCTCATTTGATTCCCAAATTAAAAAGCTGGCTTATCTGGGAGCCCACTGTGAAACCGCCTTTTCCGCCCGCGCCATCGCCTAATCAATGGGCGAAGAAGATACCCACTGTGTTCCACCTGAGCGCTGTCAAAATTTGGTACTAGCCCATTAATTACGAACTGCGAAAACGAGCTTAATGTCACTCCGTCACCTTTGTAGCGACTCTTTTAAAACCGGAGGATTATTCAGAAGCACGGAATCCCGGGAAGCACACAAGGTGGATTCCGACAAAGGCGGTTGTACGCGGTATCGCTGCTCTTGGCAAATTAAAACAGGTCTTTGATGTCAAGAGATTTTCTGGCGCACACGCGCGCGCCTTTTATCTCCGTCTCTTCGACTTTTTACTCTCTTCGGGGAAATAACGGTGGTGATGCAGATAATTAAGAAATAAAATAACGCCAAGAAGAACAAGGGGGAGAAAAAAGGTACATATTTAGCGTTCTTGAGGAGGAAAACTTGTTAATGAAATGGGTTTGCAGTTACAAGTCTCCCGCGATGAGGCTTAAAGCCTCTTGTTGATTCTTCTCTTTTCTTTTTGCTTTGCTTAATTTTAATAATCGCGTTACATAAAGTATATGTGAGGTAAGTGATATTTTGCAAGCAGAAAGTAAAGAAATGGATAAAATGGTGTATGTACATCATTCCCTTCTCCGATGGAATGAAATATTCTAATGCAGATTTTCACAAATTTTAGACAGAAACCAACAATGTTTATATCTTTACGATTTAAAATCAAAAATTTCCTGCCCTCATCTATATAAAAATATACTTTAAAAAAATAATGAATCAACTTTTTCTAAGCGAATGTTGCATATCAGCTTTATAGATAATGCTCGCAATCCCTTGAGATCTTTCACATGTATTAATAACGAACAAGTGGAGTAATTGAACACCGTTTAAGTGGATAAAACTCTGTACCGAATATTTATATTGAGTATAAAATCGACACTGGAATTACGTGAACATTTTTTTTTTATCCACCTGTTCCGGCAAAAATAGATAAAATATTTAGTCAATAACATCTTTTTATTTGCAGAAATGGATAAGAGGATATTATTCATTTGTTTCTAAAATTATACATATAGATAAGTTTATCAGTATAATAACTAATGAACAAGAAATTAAATTATCCTTAATAATTCTGTCCTGCTAACCTGCAAATTTGAATAGCATCTTCATTACAAGTCACCATTCTCCGTCCATTCATCATTGTCGTCTTTGTTTTATTATGATTACCCGTCAGCAAAATATTTTTTTAAACAGCTATAATATTTAAATTTGGAAAACAACAGTTAAGATAATGATGTATACACTGCCTCGTGATATTTGATGTTCTTATTAAAATTTATGAGATAATGAATGATAGGTAAGTTTGAAGAGGCGAAATTATTTGATCGATGTCTTAAAAACATAACTATGTTACACAGCAGTGAATGCAGAACAATATTTACAATTCAAGAAAGTTATGATTTAAATAATGCTCAGAACATTAAAAGAAATCTCTCTCTTCTGTCCTTTTTTCAACAGAATACTTAAATGATTATCGTAAAGATAATTCGCACCACTATATATCAGTAAATACTATATTTGAAAAATTGGTCTTGCTTCCGGTACAAAAATCCTTATGGCAATGTCAACAAATCATTTCGTAAATGATTTTTCATAAAACTCAACTCAAAAGAAAAAAAAAACTCGACATGGGCATCCATGTAAACTCAGAAAAGAATTGAAAGAAAGAAAGAAGCAAAGAAGAAAATTGGGGGAGGAAAAAAAGAATAAGAGAGGGGGAAAAAAGAGGCGAAAGTCTGAAACCGTTGTTGAACGCCTCTTTCAATTTCTAATGAGAGTTAACAAGAGCAGCAAACAGAAGTCCTCGGCACTTCCCAAGTCGATTAGCGCAGGTTTTGCAAGATCGCAATCGATTCCGAGCAAAAATTATCGCCGAGTTGGTCGTCACAAACTCTTTTCCTAAAAGAGGCGACTAGCCTAATGAAAAACGATACCGTCGCACCAATTAGGGATGAAAAAGGCACTTGTACCTGGTAACAAAAGTAAAACTTCCATGCAGAAGTCGTGCTGCAACCTCCATTCAGCCCTCTTTATTTTTCGGATTTTTATTCAGAGTTGCTCTTCCGATCTTTATAAAGTAACCCTCCTTTGCCATTTTTTTTCCAACTTTGTCTTTACGTTTTTCTTTTCTTATTATTATCGAGCTACCTTCTTTGTTCTCCACTAGTAATTGATACACATTTAGCAGGGAGAAAAGCGAGGTTGAAGAGTTGTTTTCAAACTATTTGCAACGAACAAAGCATTTTCTAACGGCGTTTGAATTTTACCTTTTTTTTCACCTTCTTCTTCTCCCCTTACTCCTTCAGGCGTACTTATTGTTTTGTTAAAGGGCCTTCTTTTGTCCTTAAGCACGCGTTCTCTTTTACAATCGTTTGATTGTCGGCGGCGGAAAATTTCACTAGAAAAGTTTACATTTATATCTGTCCTTTAAGAGGACGGCACTAAGTGATTTCCCCTTTTTTTTCTCGTTAAAGAATGAGAAAGGTAAAAGAAAATCTATCTTAAATTAGTGCAAACATCGCATCACCAACTTTAATTTTCTTTTATATATTCGCAGACGATTTCCGCTTTTTTTCCCGCGCTTTTTCTTTTCTTATTATTAGAGTTCTTTTTTTTTTATTATTATTTTTATTCGACGAAGTAGGTTTGTTGTTTCTTTTTCGTAGCTCTACGAACACGATGAAACTAAAGAAGAATGCCATTAGACTAATCAGTTGTTTTCTTGAGATATCGTCTCAATTGTTTTCAGGCACATTAGCAAAACGTTAAAATGCGTTCTAATGGCAGAAAGATAAAGCGAAAGAACTCTTGTCTGACTAAATATCATGGCACGAACACAAACTTTTCAGTTTCGAAAGAATTGATCGCCATTAAAAAGTAAATTTACATGACAAATAAAAAGTTAAAGAACAGACAAACAATTATTAAGAACATCTTTGTATACCTTTTAAATCAGAAGCAAAATAGTTTTAAAAAATCAAAATTAATAGGATCCTTTCAAAATAATGATTAAAAAAAAAAACCCTGAAAATCAAAACGTCAGTTATTATAATGTATTTAAACGAAAATAACGAGTTATTTTCCGCGTTATTAAAACTGTTACGATTATTTTGCATTCTTACTGGTCTAGTGATTTTGAATTCTTGCTGGTCTGAAATGAAGATCGTGATTTAAGATGAAGCCTTTTATTAACATTACGTAACTTATGAAGAAATTCTTCTTTTGATTATAAATGAATTAAAAGAAAAAAATCGTGCATTAAATTTGTGTAATAACTGACAAACTACTGATTGGAAACAAACCAAATGTAACCCTTAAAAGAAACATTTTCTGAACAGAATACTAGCTCAAAGGTAAAAACACATTTTTAATGAATTTTCTGTAATATACTTTAAAAGAATACCTAGCTATTGTAATTTCAATGCTAAATGATGAATGCGTAAATTTCACGTAAAAAAATGTAAACTTTAATTCTTCAAGATTCAGTCCTCAATTCATTTTAAATATTATTTTGAATTCATTCTCAAAATAATATATACTATCTTAACTTCTTACTTTTCATATGAATCTAATCAAAAACATAGTCCGTAATCATTTTCTTTCCACTTTAAGTTTGAAGTAAAATAAATGAAGGGGGGGAGGAGGGAAGAGGCGGATATTGAGCTAAGATATTTTTCTAAACTTATTTTCTACTCATTCTGATATGATATTCAAATACAATGTATCAACATTATTATATATGCATATTTAAGCATCAATTGCTGCTACGGAACAATAACAACATAGAAGAATCACCGATTTTTTCAAGCCATCGGAGAGGAAAGCTATAAAAGATATTTCAAATATTACTATATACTTCAAATTGCCCCATTTCTTTTAAAATATTCAATTCGACTGATAATAGTCACGTCACATAACATTTTTTAAAATTATTCTTTTGGAAAATTAATGCAAAAAAAGAGAAATTTAATGAGTTCAAAAGTAAGTTCTACGTAATCAAACTCATCGATGCAATAACAACAAATCATACAGGATATTTTCAAAAAAATAAATAAATAAATAAAATAAAAAAAAAATTCTTAACAGGTAGTTAAATTCAATGGTTACGTGATCAAAAATTTCCGCCTATTACCTTATTTGTAGTTGGCTACAAAGCAACAAAAATTTGCATATATTTATTGTCGTCTATAAGTAAAAGAAAAGTAGCTTATTTCTGAGATTAATCATCTTTTATGAGTTTAAGAGTATAAAACAAATGAATTGTTAAAAGGGAACAAGATAGAATACGGAAAATAAAGGAGATATGAATCAGTAGATAATGCAAACTGAATTTTATTATAGTAAAGAAGCACCAAAACAGAAAATTATTTGAACTATTCATTATTTATGATACGTGAAGATCCAGCTGATATTAAAGGCGTCTTTCAGACAGAACCATTTGTTTTTATATGTAGTTGCTTGTTTAAAAGACTGTTTTTTTTCTTTCCAAAATTTTTGGATACCATGAGTCCTTTGACAATTTACCTCCATTAAAAATTAAAATAATAGTATCGAACTTGCAAAGAATGAGATCAAAATGTATTCACTTAACACATCAAAAACTTGAAATTTGAATTGAAATTAGGCAAAAGCATAAAATTTACATAGAAACCGTACCTTTCAAATGTTATTAATATTTGAGACAAAGGTATTTAAATCTGTGGAATTTTCGGAATCACACAATAAATTACATATTTACAAAGTCAGAATGAAAACGATCACAAAAGATATGTTTGACAAAAATTATTCGCTCAGGCCCTACCAAGTATATAGTAGGTTAGCTATTATTAAGCACAGAAGAGAAAGGAATACCTTCATATCTAATAAGAAATCCAATTTAAAAACACTCAACAACTGTCTCGCAAATTTTCAGAGACATTTGTAGGTAACTATCGAATTTGTATGCAATATGTAAAATGTATAAAATAAGTATTATATATGTGGTTTATACAAAAATAGGAATATTAACATTTCAGTATTATTGTACTTTTTAATAACAGAGATAAAATAGATTTTTTTTTAAGTCGACCACATTTTGGCTTTATAGAAATACTACCTTATTGCTTAAAATTGCGATTCTAAACACTTACTATTTGACGTGATAATACAAAATTTCGATCAACGTCACTTTGAAGAGAATCCATTTTCAAATAATTAATGAACGATTTCGCATTTCAATGAAATGTTCTTTATTCCTCCTGGTTTTCATTTTAATGTAATGTAATAAATATTATTAAAAATAAATAATAAAAGGAACAGGACTCAATTTCTTGTGAATTAATTAAAATTGTCAAATCATTTTTGAGCCGCAAAAACTGAAATAATCGGAATAAGTAATAAATATATAAAATTCGCAGACTTTTAGTAACAAACCAAAATAAATTTAGAGACGATAAAATTATATAAAATTTCTCATGAAAAATTATGCACTTGAGAAGCAAATGATATTTGTACCGTCAAAAGACTTTTAAGTGCTGTAGTATATGAAATTGTTCTAAAAATAAGTAAAATAAATATAAAATGAGTACTTAGTTTTCTTTGACATTTTATCTATAATTTTCCCACAGTTTATCATTTTTATTATTAGTATGATGTGCCAATGTAAGTAATATTGTATAACATTATATTTAAATAAAAATATATATTAGTGAAAATATGCAGAGATAGAAATCATGGAATGAAGTGGTTGCGATAAAAGAAAACTTAAAGAAAAAGCAAAAGAAATTAAATAAAAAACGAAAACTAATTTAAACATCTTAAAGATTAGCACGTTTCCGTGACGCAAATACAACAGATCAGAAAAACATATTCACAATACCCTATCACTTTTCCGATGAAAATTTCCATCCTAGAAGATGGCAACGGTCCATTCCTTTCTCCTTTTCACGCAAAAGATAAAAATAAGCCACCAAAACGGAACCAATTGAAAACTTAAATTACCGCGCCCCAAGAATTGCGTTTCCTCTAATGGATGAAAATTCGCGAACTTGCTTGGCGAGAGGTCATAAAAAGAAGAGGACATAATTAAGAGACCTCGCCACAAAAAAGCAATCGGGCACGGATGACTTCCAAAATGGCCGCCCTACGGCTGGTAAACTTCATTCCGAAAGATGCAATGCAATTTCAAGGCAGAGCGAGGGGAGATTATTTCCATGTGAAAATCATCAGTGCTATTATGAAGCGTACTAGATCATTATCCTCGCCATTGATTCGATTGGGACTTTTATTCCGAGTGCCGCCTCTAATCTCCTGGCGACGAATTTTCAATGGATGACGATTTGAGTCGAGTGTCAAAACAACATTGTTGTGCTCTTTCTTGCTCGTGAAATCCTCCAGACAAAGAGGGTTGTTTCAGATAGAGAAAAGGATGAGGTTTTTCCCTCCAAAGAAGATGAATAAGTAACTCTCGAAAACTTGGCAGACGTTGAATGGCAGGTGCCAGATTGTGGCGTCAGATTTGAGCAAGATTTGCCATCGAGGATTTTGAAGTGCTTTCAATGTGTGTGACGATTCAACAACAGAAACCAACACTGGTTTCTTCTAGAAATCTATTTTATGTCGCATATATATATATATACACACACAAAGGAGGAAAAAAATCAATATACCTGTCACCCGAATTGGCTACATAAATCTATTTCTATTTATTTCAAAATGTTCTCATGGAATGTTTTTCATTACAAATGCTATGATGATAGATGATAATTTATTAACGTCACTTTGAGAAACAACCCGAGGACTATAGGTGACGAACCTTGTAATTTTGAATTACGGTCAAATGATAAGGACGATACCTAAGATGACACTTCAATCTCCAAGCTTCCACATCACGTCAACGGGAAGACATGAGACCTCCGACCATATTTAACGTGCATCAGCGGCTACACAGTGTGAGTGGCATCAGGACTCGAACCCACACCTCGTCGAAAGAAACGCTGGCTACGAGTCTGCGAACATGGCCACTTCATCGAAAAGGCAAAATGGACCGTGTTATGAATAAAACTCGATTTCTAATATTATTTCCTGTATGAGGAAAATAACGATTGTTGTAATTTAAATATACAAAGCTATTAGATTTTATTTTTACATTTTGAATAACGAAATAAATTAAAATAATTAGTTTCGTATGAAAAAGAAACTTAAAACAATTATAACATTAGCGTAACAATCTATCTATGATTAATGTAAGTACTTTAATTTATTATAGAGATATAATAATTAATGTATAATATTTAAAATATCGCATTAAAATCATAAAACATCATTAAAAAAAGCACAGTTCTTATTGAATATTCAGATATAATTAACTAATGATTAAGATCCTAAAGGGGGGGAAGTGCCTATTATAGGTCAGTATTCAACAAATCTCATTACAAATAATTAATGTGTCTAACGAACAGTTGCACATTATTCACAAAACAATAAATTAAAATTAATTATTTCAAAAATTTGATGTCATTTTTTTTTTTTTTTTGAACTTGACAATCGCTAGATTATTGCAATCGTAACATTGGCCCATTCAACACGAGAAAAGGATATTTTTAAAATTGTCATTCAAATTGGGGAAGAAAAAAAAAAGGTTGGTAAAATATCGTCATAAAATTATTGCTTTCGAGCGGACACATGGGTTTTAATTATTTAACTTAGTAAAAATGCATTTGAAAGTGATCAGTTAAGCCTCACACAACAATACGAAATTGAAGAAAACCTTATGTAAACACCTGAAATAGCCCTTGGATAGCTTTGTGGTAGCGTCTCTTCCTACCTTGGAGGTTAAAATTTACAGCTGTTAAAATAAGTAGTAGCGCTCTTTTGTTTTGTTGTAGAAAGATCACATTTTTCCATAAACATACAAAAATAAATAAGTAAATATATCTATAAAATAAATAAATAATCTAAACTTTTACATTGTTTATTTTTATCGTCAGTCTTGTTATTTTAAATACTATAAAATTTTACAGATTAAAAAATGCAAATTTCTACTTATATGATATACTGTAAAGAAATTATGAAAATCGAATGAACTGAACATTTTTCTAAAAGCTGTTAATAAATAATAAAGCAATCAAATATTTTATTATTTTTGTTGATAAAATATTCAAGGCTTATAAGCTCCTCTTAAACTGAAATTTCTCATGAATATACCAATCATTTATATAAAAATTTTCGTAATCTTTCATAAAAAACTTTTTTAAGATTTATCTGCTTAACTCGAAAAACGTCGGGCCATTTAATCTAGTATACATACATATAAAATCTAAGAAGTCGTTAAAAATGTTGAGCATATTTTTATCGCTAATTACATGGAGTACCCATCCTTCTTACGGGATAGCAAAATATATTTCAAATCAAACACAACAAAAATTTGATAAAAAATACTGTAACATAATTTTTTTTTAAATATGGAGCAAACACACAAATGAATAAATATAACGATCTCCAAAATAATTCACGAAGAATAAGAAATATCCTCGATTATAAACAGTGATGTATTGTGAGCCAGGCTATGCTTAGCGTGGTGGTGGGATAGCTGAGGCACTTAAGCGAGAGTGGAAATGAAAATTCGCTCATTGTTTATGCAATTAAAAATTTGTATAAAATCCATAAATGAATATTATCCCCTCTTTTTTTTAAGAAGGCCAAATATTCATTTTGTACACTATGAATAAAGTGTCGTTTTGATCTATAGATTCATGGATGAAAAAAATTTAAAAAGTCTGAAATCGACATAGCTTAGCGTTATTTTTAAAAATTCGCTAAAAATTAGTTATTTAATTTACATACTCAAAATTGATCAAGTAATTTTTTTTTTTTAAAAAAAGAACTAATTTTGTGATTTCTCAGATGGTTCAAAACTATTAATCTTGCGAAGTTTTGTTCCGAGGAACTACGCTGTAAAGATAACAAAAATATCGCTTCAACATTAAGAAAAATCTCTGAAACACGGAAAAAAGTAAAATGAATGAATAATAATAAATAAAAAAATAATAACCAATTTCAAGAAAGTAAATTCAAAAAAAAAAAAAAAAGTCTTAGAACTGATATTAATGAAAAATACAAGTACAGAAAATGAAACCGTGATTCTCACCAAAATTCAAAAGTTTGAGGCCATAACCAACATATTACATAAGATATATACGGAATGAATGAATAAGCGTAGAAAAAGTATGGTATGTTGTGCATAATAATATTTTGAGGCCGTTTGATTTTGGGATTTGAGGAATACGTAAAAATGTTTTCAATAGATGTGTTATTGATGACCTAGAATGCTGTTAAAAAATCGGAGTGTTTAGTTGAAAAAATATTGTTTAATAGCAGTTCAACTGCTCGTCGGATATCATTTTTAAATGATTCATTCGAAACAGAATCGCAATTTTTCAACAAAGAACACAAATGTATAAAAATAACAAAATCAAAAATAAATTAATTAATTAAAATAAATAAAAACTTCCTTTTTAGGTGCTGGATCTCTAAAGATATATTCCATGATTGGGAATTCGTACGCGATTAATTGCTCTAAGCGGGAAACACGGTGTTACGAAATAACGAAGACAGAATGCTGACAACGTAGAAAAAGTATGAATTCGTAATATGAATAATTCGTAACAGCAAAGAACAGGTTTCTGACGGACCACTGACTCGTGTGTTCTCGCTCTTTTAGATGAACTAATTCGAAAGAACAGGTTGTTCTTTTCATCCACAACCCTAATTCTTACACTTATATACTTAAGAATTCAGTTATCGAAGCAATTTAAATGTGTTGATATAATGAATTACACAACCGTATTTAAATTTTAAATGAAATATCAATTTACTTCGTTTAAATTATATCATTATTTGCATTTCAGTATCGAGCATTTTTAGAAATCCGGAAAAAAATTTTACATAATAATTAAGGCTTTTTAGAAATTACTCCGTATTTTTTCTCACGTTCAATGTTCCATGAAATTGTTTGGAAGAACTTTTATCCGATAGTTACTAAACAAAAATTGTTAGGGGATAACTCTTCTATCGATTTAACAAGACATATTGTCTAAACTTACGCAGCATGTTAAACGAACATCGTTAAGCCTTTTAACCAATCAAATTTTGCCAAAAATCAACAATTTTTTTCTTCACAAAGTCATAGCAGACAGACTCGAAATGAAACAGAAGAAATAATAAGAATCGATAAAATGAATGACTGATTGCGAAAATAATGTCAGCCTTAAAAAAATATTCAGGTACTTCTCGCCGAGGTGTTCATTTAGTTGCGGCTGAAAGATAATCTACCATTATGCAAAAATAGTAACGCACGGTTAATCGTGCCAATAATGGAGTGCTTTATGGTCCAAGTTATTTAATATCAACGATGCGAGCCATTCCCTGAGACAATCTCGCGGAATCAATTCTTGAAATTTCCTACGTGATTAGAGTGGTTAAGCAAAATTCTCCAAGTTTTAATGCAAGAGAAACTAGCACTTAAGTCGAATAAACACTATATGGATTCAGCCGAACGAAGCTTCTGTGCAATCTGGAGGGCGTAACTCTGCGATTAATATACTTATTTTTAGGTTTAAAATTAGTTGTAAGTATTTCTTTGAGATTCAGCAGCTATAGGACTTATCATGGCTACGACATAAAAACTCAAAAGAATAAGTACTCACACTTTATATTAAAGAAAACATAGGATAGTAACTCTAGTAAGGAACACCTCTATTTAAAAGAGAATTCTGTTGGCCCTTTGAAAAGTTACTTCTAACTCATGAAAAGGGACAAAATGTCTGGTCAGGTGGGTGTTTTTTATTGAAAAGTACTACTGTATTCAATTTTTAATATACTAATGAGCATAACATATATTAAAATGTCGTGCGCAAGTTAATCATTAGAAATGCTAACAATGGTAGAATGATTGATTGAATTTACATCAGCAACACAACAGGTTACAAGAAATAAACATCAGCTTAAGCCACGCTCAAGGATAAATGACACCTAGAAACATCCACCCCACAGGATTTCAAATTTCAATTGTATTAAACACGCAGTCACTACTATTGTTCAATACAAGAATCTCAGACAGCAATGAACCTTAAGCTTATGAATCATTTGACACAACTTCATCGATCAGAATTGACTTTGGATCACATCCACCCAACTCTTTCGTTTTAACACGAAGTATTTTGGTGGTGATAGACCAAGTAATTCTGAACCATGTTAAGTGATAAGGACGATATATAACTTTTTTCAATCTTTCACACACTCACATGAGAATGTAGCTATTTGGTTGAATTGGCGCAAGTGCTGTATTTTCTTATAGCTGCACCAATCACTGGTCAATTTATGAGGGGAAGAGGGCATATCTGTACATGAAATAAAATTCTACAAATGCAAGAATGGAATGACAAGAAGGGTCGAAAATAGAGAAAGATCGCTAGGTCTTCCCGAACGTGCGTCGCCCGTAAAAGTTACCAAAGATAGTAAGCCTACTGGGAAAAAGGAAAGTAACTCAGGCGCCTAGGGGTCACAAATTTCGCATTTACCTGAACAAGGTAAGCCCTTAAGGTACATTACATTGGTATTCTGAGTGAGTGATTGCTTATTGACATCGCTCTGCGAAGCAACACGAGGACTATTGGCGACGAACTTCGTAATTTCGAACCTCGATCAAGTGATGAAAACAACTGAGCTGGTAACTCCTTCTCCAAAATTTCACACCACGACAACGGGAAGACTTGGGACCTCGACCAGATTTAACATACATTAATCCCTCTACACGGCAGGTCTTTTATGGCACCAGGGTTTTTGCTCACGACTCGACGAAAACAACATAAGCCGCGAGTCCACGACAATAAGAATTTGGCCACACCGGCTACATTAGTACTCTCAGGCCATTTCCAGGTAAGGCCAGCTCTCATAAAGGAAGTAGAATGATTTATCTCCGTATTCTTTTAAAAGTCATTAGATAACATTAAATTCCTAATCAAAATTATAATCCTCATTTGAATTTGTTAGACCTGGTAAAGCTGTGTCAAAATGAATTTAAAATCTAATGAACGTTCCATAGAATATAAAAAAATATTTTTTTATTGGCAAAAAAAATATTTTTTTATTGGCAAAAAAAATATTTTTTTACTGTTTCAAATGAATTATTTCATGTCGTGAATTTATTTGATTGGATATTGATCTTTCAAAGCAGAAAAAACAATGTCGCATAAATAAATTATCGAGATATTGTTTTTATATAGCTAATACAAAGAGACGATGAATCACGTATATTTGTTTTAAACATATTACAAGTTTCTACAAAGCAGAAAACGCTATAGGTAATCCTCGATCAACAAATAACGATTATGAATGCAATTTTTCTAAATTTGTTAAGACTAACATATCTTCAAAGACACATGAAGGAACAAATCAAAATTACACGCAAATTATGCGCAAAAGCTGTGCGAGTATATCTTTTGAAGGAAAAGAGCGTGATTATATAAATTTCTACAGGAATGTTTTCTAATTGCTTAAAATTTTACATATTTATCAATATAAATCTACATTTTATTAAAGATCTTAATGCTCTGTTTGTTGCGCGGTTAATAAACTTTGACGTGTAGAAATTACTACACTTCAGCTTTACTTCTATTTATACGTTTACCTGTCAGTATTGGCATCAGTTTATAAGAAGCTAATTAGTATATAAACAATTTGAAATTTATTTGACTGGCAAAAGATAAACCATGCCATAAGTTTTGTGAATAGTCATTTTTTACAAGGATCACATATTACTGATGAACGCTTATTCGGTAAAATGTGTAATGTTTGCACGGCGGATCTTTAGTGGCATCAGGATTCGAACCCACGGCTCGACGGAAACAACGCCAGCCGCGAGTTCGCGACCACTAGTGAATGTGATTGTTTAAATTAACGTCATACTGTGGAAGCAACACGAGGGCTATTGGCAGAGTACCCAAGGGGACCGAGCTCACCCAAAGGGTTTAGAGCTGCAAACCGGACTCCCGGGAAACAATCAACCCCGCACTCAGCATTTATTGACAAAATAACATAAGATTTACATAATTTTGAAATAAAGGTTAAACAAAATGTACAAGGTATTTGCACAACAAAAAATATACATGACAGAAACACAAGAAACAGTTGAAATTTTCTCACAGAAATAAGATACACAACAGGTTAAATAGCACAATACAAAAACGTCCACAAACTCGTAAACAAAAATTAAGTATTAGGCAAAGGTTGGAACACATATACAAGACATACAATTGTAGCTACATGGTAAGGGATGATAAAAATATTGAGAAATATAATAAAAGTTTGAAAAAATTAATAAATTTGTTGGGTAATTTTACGAGCCGTAAGTATACAGGATTTAAGCTTAGAATGTAAGTAGGGATTTTCACACACGGACCTCAGCCAAATAGGTTTCGCTTCAATAACAGGACATTTTAAATGAAAATCTCTGGTAAAAGGGCAAGAGAAAACGTAGTGGTCAGCATCTCCAACAGAGCCACAGAGACATAAATTTGTACTTTTTAAATTAAAATGATTTAAATAAGAAATGAAGGGACCATGACCGGTTAAGAAGCGGGTAATAAAACTAGAATTTGTATAAAAACTCAAATTTGGTCTAGGAATATATGACTGAACCCGAATACCAGTATTACAAGTTGACCACCAGACCTCCCAGTCAGAAAGAAGCTTATTTTTTAAGGTCATAACTATAAGCGAAAAACTAAACTAAACTAAAGCTTTACATAACTAAAGCTTTAAAATCTAATGAGGGCTATTGGCGACGGACCTCGTATTTTTAAGCCTCGATCAAGTGGCGAGGACAACACTTGAGCTGGCAACTCACTCACCAAACTCCCATACCAAGCCAACGGGAGGACTTGGGAAGTCCATCAGTCCCACTACATGGCGAGTCTGGTGTCAAGACTCGAGCCCACGAACCAACGAAAAGGAAGACGGCCGCGAGTCCGATACCAAGATCACAAGGCTACGAAAGATTAAAGAAGAATTGGAGTAATTTGAATTTATGTCGAGAGTCGTAGCCTTCATTCATGTTATAGCCGACGCTGAATTAAAATTGAATGTGAGAGTGATGAATTTTTTGTAGCACAAGGAGCACATTTGGTTAGGCTGCGTCTAAAGATTATTTAAAATATGACAAAATTTAACCTATAGTACTATTCAATCTACTGATTGGTATATTAATTTATATTTTAACAAGAAACTGAAACCAAAAATTGTTCAAAAGTGGTATCAAATTAAAAAAAATTTTAAAGCGATTAAAATGCCAAGATTTTTTTTTGTCGCAGATCTCAAATAATTTCTTTTAAACTTGTTTTTATTCTTAGAATACTTTTTGGAGAAAACGCAACAAAAAATACTGTTGTTGTCATAAACTAGCATTAGTTTGCATTTCTTTATAGCTGATTTTACTTTCAATATATTTTTTAATTCCATTTATTGTGCTGAAAACTCTTTACAATACATTAGATTCACAGCAAGACTAACACGTGCCAGATAAATTACAGAATTTTTAACACATTAGCCTCCCTCTGAATTTTAATTTAAATGTTCCCTATACTCAAAAAAAACACCACTTCCTCCCCCCCTTTTCTTTTGTTTACATTATTAGTTAATGATTATTTATTTAGATCACAGATTTTCCCCAATTTTTATTTTTAATCAATACAATTTTCATAATTATTTCGCACAATATTTATGATTATGTCATATAATTATCATTAAGTTTTTACACTAATCCTATACAATTTTAATATTGTCACTGACGAAAACTGGTTCTAAAATACTCCGATTTTCATTAAAGAATTTTCTTTCATAATTTGCTCTTCAATAGCGACATTAAATTTGCAAGGACAAATTTGACTGAACTATCAATTCCAAGCCACCTCTCATTTTTAAGATTATTTTAACTATAATCAGGGGAGGAGATGCAATTTTTTCCACAATCAAGTATTTCCAAAATGAAATTTTCCTTTAACTTTGACTGTAAGCCCTCTTCTAATCTGACAGGTTTCCAAACTGCAGAAGGAAGCGGGGAGAGGAGGAACAATGTTTTATCGTTACGTATTCTTTATTTTTTCTTTCTCCCCTGATTTCACATGTAATTTCCTAAAAATCAAAATGCTAATAACTGTAGACACTTTTCTTCGAGTATAATTTACAAAAATAACTTCTCCCATAAACACCACTTACAGCAAGAATAAAAGCCAATTCCGATGTGGGAGCGTCTAATGGAATGTTCGTTAATTCCGTGACTGATGTACGGAATCAAAGTAAGAGCGCCTCCAGGCCATTATTATTTGATGCGACATTCACTTTGTCGCTCCGCATTTCCTCCATCTTGTGCATGCATATTTATTGTATATATATTTATAGGCTGTCATCGGAAGCCCAGCTTCTGTTTCAAAGTGGGTTTTTGACCCCGCGTTGAATATACTTGATGAACAGAAGCTGTAAGTTAATTGCAAAACGAAAAACGATTACAGTTACGTAACGTGTTTTTTTTTTTTTTCCCTTCTCATTCTTTCTTCTTCTTTTGAATGAGATTTAGCGATGAGATACACCCGATTATTGAAATATTATAAGCGAGGATTTGATTAATATCGATATATATTAAGGAGTTAAGAAAAGGAATAAAGATGTCTTGATTTAGTTTTATGCTATTCAAAGTTTTTATGGGGGATCAATTTTTTTTCTAAAGGACCTGATAATTTTAAAATGAAATTTAAAATCGAAAAATTTTACGACATTTGAGTCAACAGGTGTTCTATAATATTTCATTTAATAAAATTAGATTTAAATTACCAAAATGAATACGTTCATCATTAAAAATGAGACTTCCGAGACAAGAAAAAAATTTCCTAGATTTAATTTAATATGGAATGAAAAATGAATTTTGAAATGAAACTGTTTAATATAATGGACAACATTACCGGGCCAACGGAAAATTATCCCGTGTATTGATTGGTTGTTTATTGACGTCGCACTTAGAAACAAAACACGAGCGCTATTAGTGACCTTGCAACTTACAAGTGACGAGGAAAACATCGGAGATGACACTACACATCCTTAACTTCTACACCTTCCTAAAATAGTAATTAGAGCCTCTGCAGACAAGCCATGAGCTCGCGACCGTCACCACGACTATTGAGGCTGCATGTAAATTATTAAAATACATTGTACTTCAAAATAATAAGTGTGGTAGTATTCACTGATCATGGTAACAGGCTTTGTGTCCAACGATACTATAGCTGTAATGTAGAAATTAGATGAACGAGGTACAAGATCAGGAGCCATCCACGGAATTTTGAACTTGACTTGGTACATAATTAAGGCGCTAGAAGTCTTTGTGCAGTTATGGCACAGAGTAAAGATCCGTTAGGCCTTTTTACTCAATAAATTCCAGTCAAATAATCCAAACAATTAATTTTACTTGAAGAGTGATAATCAAGAGGAAGCTTTATTGGATATGCAAATAAATGGGTTGGCCTCTGAAACCTAAGCTGACTGGGTTTCCTTTTATAAGCCGAAAGTACGCCATTACTTCAGTATGATTTTAAGAGCTATGAAGAGTTATCACAAAATGTTCTGCAAATAAGTCTGAAAATTTTCTCTCTGAAAATATAGCAATAAAATACATATATGTTTTATATTTAAAGATTCGTCTTTGAAGATTTTTTAACCCTTTTAAAATGGAATTGGAAGAAAATGTGCAGATGCCAACAAGCTTTACCAGATAAAAGTAATAATTGACTTCCAGATTTTGCTGATTTGGGGAAATATTTCAACTGCATTATTTGACTTTCTTTAAAATTTTTCATTTTAAATTTTTAATAAATATTCGAATAAAAAAACTATAATAAGTTATTTAAAGAACATTGAAATGCATATTTGAAACGTTCGAATTTTCTTTGACATTGTGAATGCTATCTAATCAAGTCTCTAAATGTACATAAAAATTTCCTCAATTACACTTTTTCAAAAGAATTTTTTTATAAGTTATTATTTTCAGCTGATTTTGTACAAAACAGGAGAAAACGCTAAAGTTTTACAACAAAATTAAGCAAAACGTACCTTTAATTGCATTTTATTGCTTAAGTGCTTTCGTTAAGATCATTTACTATTTATTTTCAATAAAATATACTGACTTCATGGTGGTTTTTAGTTTATTAAGTATCTCACAATAATAAGGAATATATGATAATTGACTGCAATTCTGATGTAATGACAATTGTCAAGGGAATTAAAATTAAAAATCTCGTTGGTTAATAAGTGCGTACAATCCATTAAACACTAGATAAGAATTAGAGCTGAAATTTTGATACACACAGATGTGTAACATGAATTCGCACATTCTTTTCTCTTACAACTGTCTCTACTGGGTGATTAAATTTACACATTAGTGATTTAACGACTGATAAAAAAGGAGGGAGAGATAAAGGGGAGGGTGAGAAAAAAATCACGCTTTAGAGAATAAAACTACATCAGTTTCCTCTACTTTTTAAGGGGAAAAAATCAAAATTAAACAAAATTCATAATATTTCTAAGAATTACAGTATTTCATTTCGTTCCCGATTTGCATTGCTTGACCGACCTAGACAAATGCCGTAAAAGTAAGTGCTTTTTCGGTTGCGGTACAAAGGAATCAAGTTCCCTCGAGGTCCATTAAGAACCCTATTAAAAGCAATCAACGGACCGATGAAGATAAGAAGTAGAAAAAATAATAAAAAACCAAGAAAGGAATAAAGAAAAGGGGGCCTTCCGTCAAGTGCTCAGTTGAAGAGTTAAAAAGAGGCGAAGAAGAAAAAGAAAAGGGCAGCGGATCGATTTGAGTTTATATTCAGTTAGGAAGCCTTTTAACCGAGATATTATCATGAGCTTTTAATGTGACATTCGTGGGATGTCCGACAACGTCCTCTTGCAGTGCACAGAAGCAGAAGCAATTTGGGATGATCACAGGATAGCAGCGGCAATCAAGTGGTAGGAAGAAAGAAAAAAAGAAAATAGAACACAAAAAAATGATAATGATCATAGTAATAGAAGAGTGAAAAAACAAAAGCTTCTTCTCAGTCGGTTGTTCAAAGCAATTGACCACAACGCACAACTCGACAAAATGTTTCGAAGGGGTTGGTGGCATATTGCGAACGTAAGAGGCGCTGGGTTCATTGGGATTTGATTCGATTCGGCGTCTCAATTACAACAAGAAACTATGTAGGACTAAGCCTAAAGAAATTTCCAATAGATTTAAGCCAAGGGATAGGTACACTCCTAAATGTCATTTCAAGGAATGGTCGCTCTAATTCTAAATGCGCACAGTCGGCAGATTGTTAGATCTAATCTCAGCATAATATACGCAGTTGCTAATACATGACCTACATATTAATAAGTAAGGATTTAACCTCTGGGTTCTTTAAAGGATTAGGTCAAAGTTACACAATTAATTCTATTAATCCTCATCATAATACGATTGATAGATTATCATTTTAATTACAACTATGAAGGATAAAGTAATTTATGATCTAATTTATCCGAATCAGTATTATTAGTTACAGTTAGTAAATGTTCTCTTCTAAGGTCCTTTCTATCAGTTTTCAGCTCTATTGTAACGCTTTTCTGATGTGTGTTAGTAATGGAAATCACCACAGTGCTGCTGTCAGTTAAAAAAAAAAAACAATTCATCATCAGTACACAAGGATTCTAATATGAAGAAGGGTGTTTACTCAAATACATTATTTCAATAAGAAATTTTATTTTGGGAGATTGGGAAAGAAAATTCTTAAGGCACTTAAGGATAAGGTAATTTTTGGTTTAATTGATCCGAATCAATATCGTTGTTACAAATAATGAATTTTCTATTTTTAGGGTCTCTGCTATCAGTTTTCATCTCGAAGGATCATGATGCTTTTGGGATATGTGTCAGTAACAGTGCCGCTGTTCCGTTTAGTAAGGGAAAAAAAAAAAAAAAAAAAAAAACCATCATATCTATAATAGATTAGTTTCTTAATAGTCTTGTCTAGTAGACAAGGCTATATATTTCCCCCTAAAAAATATTTAAATGAGAAATTTTCTTAAATGCTTGGAGACAGGAAGATAAACTTTCTAAGGCACTCGATAGTAAACTAATATTAAAAGGTTGGATATTTTTTTCCAAAGAAATTAAGAAACTGTTTTATTACATTTGGATGTATTGAAAAAGCATACATTTTGTAAAGAGGCAAATAATTACAAAGTTTCTAATAAATAGTTCTGTAATAAGAACTGACGTCTGATTCTTTTCTTTGTGAAAAGTGACGTTTAATTCTATTTCGCAGGAAAACACAATAATACAAAACTGACACAAACATTGAAAATTCATTCATTATTTATAAACAAGAATAACAAGAGAGCATTTTTGATTCATTGTTATCTATTTCTTTTCCCGGTTCACTTACAATTGATAACATGAAGTTAATATTTGTCATCTCTGATGATCAAGCAAACAGAAATGAAACTAAGATAGAGGAAGCGCACATTCGAAATTCGTTTTTTACTTCATACCATTTATTAACCATAAAATATTCTCATTTTTTTTTTCTGATAGTAGAACTGCTTGGATTGAAATCTTCTAACGCAAAACTAAAAGATTCTGAGAATTCTGAAGTCTTTCAAGTAACCCACCAAAAAGGTACTCTAAAAAATTATCATCAGTATTAATCCGAAATTCTTGAGAGATTTTCGGAATAATATTGGTAACAATTTTATGGAATATCGACAATGAAATGGGAAGAAAGAAGAAAGATTAACAAATAAGACAACATTAACAAATAAGACAACACTGTTATACGACAGATCCTTCTTACACAAATGGTATAGCAAGTGTTTTACGTAATAATTGAAAGAAATACAATAAAATCTTAAATATAATAGAAACTCCTCCATGTTTTGCAGACTTTCTGCAAAAGGCCCAATCATTGTTATAGATGATGAAAAGAATTCGAATTCAAAATACAATGAAATATACTCATTTTAAACATTTTTTTCGGCAGCTTATTAGAACCACAATGGAAACGAGTTCATGCTGTTAAATGTACCTATAACATTGCTTTTGTTGCTATAATGATTTTTACATAATGTTTCTGGTCATTTAACTGAAATCTATCCGTAACATTCCTCAGAAAAACAGAGCTTTTTGCTTTCCTTGTATTTACACTAGAAAGGAATAAAGTTTCATACAGTAAGGTTAAATTCTAGAGAGCTATTCAGATTAAAATATACCCAACATGATAATGACAATGCAAGATCTCAGTTACACATAATTAGACATTATTAAAACCAACGAGAAATAGTGGATGATAAGCCAAAGTCTTACATTCTCGACCCGAGAGAAATGAATGGATATTAACACGAATTCAGTTTGTGAATAATCCCAAAAGCGACAAATTAAGTGCTTCTCCTTGACAGTGGCCATAAAAGCCTATGTTTTAACACACCTTGGCGCACACGAACGTAGCCAGATACACGAAAGAGGAATTGGTCTGTTTGATTATATCCACAAGGATGTCAGGCGTAGCGTTTTCCAAGAGATTCTTTGGACGTAACTACAACCGGTATCATATCTGCAACAGATATGAAAAGGGATTCAGGAAACACGGTACAAAAAATTACCGAATGATTTAGTAATCTGGAAATAGATTTTGCAGACATGGTTACTTTACTTGAATGCTTATATATAATTGAAATTCTTCGAAGTTAAGTATCATTCTCCACTGACAGAAGTTTGTATAATTACAAAAGTTTATGATAAAAATTAATCAGATGTGTATGCAGGCAAATTGCTTTGAAAATAGCAATGGGAAATATTAATTAATGGCGTGATTAATATTGCTCCATTCCCAATTAAAGGGGAAATAATAAGAGTGTGAGAGGTATACCTTGCCTGAAAATAATTATCTATCCTCGCTTTTTATTATTAATCCAGATATTAGCAAAAATACTTAAAATTTATCATCGAAATCCATGCAAATAAATCAAGTAAAACGTTGCAAATGTTTAATAAGACAAATGAAGATGGTAAGCTCGTTAAGAACAAAACAATTATTAAAATAAAGACAAAAAAAAAAAAAAGTTTTTGCTTATTTTTGAACCTTTAGCACTGTAAAAATAATACAAAGAATAATTCCTTCAATACATATGAACTAATTTATCCATTCAAAATATATTTACATAGCCATGAGAATTTTGGAAGACTTTAATAATAGTATTATTTTGCTATTATTATTAAAAAGGTAAGCATCTGGAATAGTTTAATGAATTAAATAAGGGAACTATAATCGTTGGATGAATTACAATAGTTCGATTAGAAAATCATAATCAAATATAAGTCATATTGTACGGTTCATAAGATAAATCATCATGGTTTTAAATAAAAGAATAATATCTGGAACGTTTGGGGTAAAATGAATGCAACCAAATCACTTAATTGGATAAATAGATTTTTTTAAAAAACATTCCAGTGCAAATAATGAGCAATCGGCATTTTTTCCGAGATACATAATTTTTCTCTTAACCGCATTATATTTATAATTAATTGTAAAATGTTAATATTTAAAAGTTATATAAGTAATTTATTCGTAATTTTTAATAATTTATATCAGATTGAACTACCTAAAATGTTTTATTACTCATTAAAAACCATAACTTTTTAAAATTTGAAAGGAAATAATTAAAAATAATATGATAAGTGATTATTGTAACAAAACAAAATCGCAATTCATTACGCCTACGAAATAAAGTACAGACCCGCCAGGAAAAAAAAAAAAAGTTCTTAGAGATATTTTTGTTGGTTTTCGAAAATTTCTCATCTTCGAAAAATGCGCCCAAAATTAATTTTCGAAAAGCTGGGTTTTTCCCACAAAAAATACCATTTGATATTTAAACAACGCGTTTTGATGAACAAATTATTTCTAAATACTTTCCATTTTAATTATGTTTACTATTTTTTTGTGCATCAAAAGTGTTTTCCTTTATGTGTCTTAAATTGCATAATTAAGTGGCGTTGTCTTCGAATTTACTTTTAGTGAAAAATTAGTTATACGGGAGTCATAATTTACCAATTAAGCACCTTTATAATTTACCATTTAATTTACTTTTTCAACTCGTAGCTAAACGGGCCACAGCTTTTTCTTGTAAGCTCTTTTCCATTCCAGAAAACGTGTACCGCCGTTATCTTAAAAATCTTCTCGAGAATAACGATTTTTCATTTCGTATCTGAAAACGAGCATAGAAAAAACAAAGCCCGGCTACTTAGTAATTATTGAATCTTCGTATCTCAAAAGCGGAATTTTTCTGGGGAAAACTTTTCTAAAGCATCGCGAATTCGGTTTGGGTGGCTTAAAATATCTTTCCTCAAGATCCAGTTTTCTTTCCTTTTTGTCCTGTTTTTTTTTCCTTGTAGATGTTTTCGGGAATCCGGGAAACAAACATTACTTCTTCCGAAGACTTTTGATAAATCACCTGAATTTTTTTTCTCCGATATTTCTTCCTTAATTACAAGGCTATAGCTTCATTCCTCATTATACTTCATTATTTATCTTTATCTTTTCCATTCTAAAGGATTATATGCGGAAGACCATATTTATCATGGGCCCCTTGAAATGTAATGCAAATTGATTAAAAGCACAACGCTGTTTGCGGTGCGTGGAAAAATAAGTAATTTTCGTTCATAAAGGCACTTTTTTTTTACCTCGATTTCAAAACTCTTTTCATTAATTTTGCTATCTCATTTTTAGAAAAGGATGCTACGCGGGATTAGAAAAGGAAAGCATAAAAGGAAAAAAAAAATAATAATAATAAAATTAAAAAAAAAGAAGAAAAAATTTTAGAAATAAAAATTCAGTTGTTAATTTTGTAAAATATTCAATTAAAAATACCGTCGGTAAACAGTTTGAAGCTTTAATCTCGGATCGTTTATAACATTTGGAAATTCCCTTTTTTCTCCTTAATCTTACGTATAAAAAGTTTTAAGTTTTAAAAGCGCCCGATTTCGTAAAAAAGTGATTTTTAAAAAATGATTCATGCATTCGCTCAGATTTTTTTTTTTTTTTTTTTTTTTTAAATATTTTCCCTAGAAAAAGTAGCGTTGGAATTAGATTTGATCGATTTGAAGCACACCTGAGTAATGTAAGAATTAGGAAATCGCTTAACGCTACGCATTATATCAAGATTTCTAGTTTCATCAGGAAACACAGAACATTATTTAAATCTTTTGCATCATGTAATAATGGCACAAAATATAGATCAACACTGAATTTGTATAAATTGACTCTCCTACCCGTTTTGGGGACATATTAAATTTAGTATAATACTCTCATAAAATTCATTTTAAGAATTTTTCTGATAACAACCGATATTTTGTAACAATTATAAAATACAATAACATTTAAACAAGAGCATTAAAAAAAAAAAAAATGCTTATGACAAATAAAATGCAGCTTAAATATTGAAATTATGAAGCCTTTCTATGCTTCTATTTTTGGATATTTTAAGAGTTGAGTAGAGTTGCACATAATAATTATATCTATATAATAACATTTATTTTCCTTTAAATAAAACATTAATAAAAAAGCAATAACTGTCGCTGAAATATTAAACCATTATACCTTATAAATTAATACAAATAAATGGCTTTAAAAAATTTAAAGCAATTGTGGCATCTATTATTGAATACAATAACGTGACAAAAATAATTGAAACAGAGAAAACAGGTTACACAAAGGATAGCAAAAGTCAATAAACTACCATATCACAGAGGATTTCCAAATAAATCAAATCTGAATTGAATTGAATTATTATACTCATTGAATAACTAAAAATACTCAAAACGGAAAGAAAAAAAAAAAAAAAAAAAGTTCAGATTAAAAAGTATTTAAAGCAGGAAACTTAATATACTAAAAGCGGTGTGTGTGTGTGGGGGGGAACTTAAAAGCATTTATTTATCTCATTTTTTTTTTTAATTCTTTACATCTACTAACGACATTCTAAAGCAATGTTTACCAACGTGCGATTGATGATTTTCTCATGTGAGGTATTCAAGAAACATAAAAATCAGCTACTCCTAAATTTGTGCAAAATGTATTGTCTCGAATGTAATATAAGGCATCGTACGAAACTAAGATTCAGTATATATATGAGTGTATTAAAAAAAGGAAATTACATTCATAATAATAATGAAAGGGTGTAGGTAAAATTCTTATATTACGTAAACGATTTAGAAATTAAAACCTTAGAAAAATTTAAATGGATATCACAGTTATTCAAGAACCTATTTCAGGCTTAGGTTTCGAAAATGCGTGGTTAACTAATTTGGTAAAAAATTATTACAATAATATTTAACACTGAAATACTATTTTTTACTTAAAAAGAGTACACACACAATTTTAGTACATATGTGCTTTTATATTTACTTCATCATATATATCATTAATTAGAGACAATATTATGTCACTATTAGAGATCAATATGGATAAAAAGTACAAGACAAATATAAGCAACGAGGAAAATGTTAAAATATTGCGAAAAGAGTAAGAGATAATTTGCTAGAACGTTTTATGAGAGATATAGAACCACAATTATTCAAAGTTTTCCCTCCTTATCCAAACAAGCAACTATGTAACATTAATCCAACCGTAAAGGATTGATTTTCAATTTTGTGTTAATTAAAAACCCTCTTTAAGAATTCCGGCTATGATTTTATTGTTTTATACATAAACCCAACTCTTATAATATATAAATAACTCCGCGTAAAAATGAACAAGAAAATTTAAATTTTTTTAAATCCAATTTTTTTTCTTCTGTATAATGAACAAGTAAGACGGCGAATGATTTTTCAACTAGATTACAGAAACAAAAACAAAATGAACTGATTAATAATTGCTTTCATTATTTCAAAAAAAAAAAAAAAAAACACGACAAGAAGAAACAGCGATTCTTTAAACTGGTGATCCTGATCTTCTTTTCATCATAACCAACTGGAAAAAGATTCTTATTTTTAATAAATTACCTACACTCGAAATTCGTTTCATCTTTAAATAAATGAATGGCGTTAAAATTTTATTTTTTCTATCACAGATGATAACCCTAATCTACCATCAAAAAAAAAAAAAAAAAAAAAAATTAAACTCACGCAACTTTTTTTCTCACCCCTCCAATTTTTATTTTCCCGTGTCACTTTCTTTTTAAAGCAAGCGCAGGCCCTTTTATTTTTCATTGCACTGTATACAATTTTTTTTTCCATCTCACCCTCCCTTTTTGACAAATACTCCTCCTCATTCACTGCGACGCCTGCGATTTTGTACGTCGAAATTTAAACGCCGCGCTGTTAAATCACTTGTTCATTTCACTGTAAAGCTTCACCTGATTGGTGAAGGCAGAAAAAAAAACGCGATATTAATATCATTTTATTTGCAAACTATCCACTTCCAAAGGGCCTCTTATTTATTTTAATAAATCTCTTCCATCGCTGGTATAAATGGCCTTAAGTACATCCCCGATTACGGTTATTCACAGTTCAACCCGCCAGCCCTACTGATTTCTCTCTCACTCCCTTTCTTTTTATTTATTTATTATTTTTTTTCGTTCTTCCCTAACAATAACCTCCAATTTCGTTTTCTTTTACCCATCATTTATATATCTCATGCCGGCATTTCCGACACCTTGTCGATTGGATGTCAGGTGATTCTTAAATGTAGATTGATTGACTTGGAAGTAAATCGGGAGATTTATTACTGGGGGCATCGTGTAAACGCCGCATGCAAAAGACGGCGCGTCAGAAACGACTATGGTGGAAATCATCGCATTATGTGTGTAAAAGGTGAGCCTTTTTGATGGGTCTCGGACTCCGTCAACTGGATCGGGAACCGTTGGGTGTAATTAGGCGATGACTATCGTGTAATGGGTGCTGTTATTAATGGTTGCGTCAGTGATTCTCGGCGTGTTGAGGAGGGCGCTTCTCGTTTACAGGAAGAAAAGGGTAATTTATGATTTCGCGTTTTTACTCACAATGCGAAACGATCGGCCATGTTTCGTTTTCCACCGATCTAATCCATTCGGCGGGATATAAATTTAAAGTACGAATAAAATTCAAGAGTAGATCATTAAAAAGTGTTAGTAATTCCACATCTCGTATCAATATATTAACCTATTTGTCACCCAGTAATAGCTTGAGAATATTTTAAGCCTATAATATATACAGTGCTTCCTCTATTATCCGGGCCTGCCAGTAATCCGGCGTTTTTTAACATGCATATGTTATTTTACGCTTTCCATTGCAGTTGATTAATGTAGGTAAATAATAATAATAATATAAAAAAACATCAAACTTTTTCCTAATTTTAGTTAGTTGTTCTAAGTTCAGTTAATTTTTTTTTTTTTTTATAAAACTACAACTATTTTATTTGCACGTACTGTATTAAATTTTAAAGAATAATACATAGCCTTTGTTTTTTAAGTGCGTCGTTATTCGTGATTTTCCAGAAATACAGCGTTGCTGTGGTCCGAAATCTGCTGTATTATTGAGAATGCTCAGCATAAAAAGAGCATAAAACTCCCCCCGCCCAATAAACGTCGAATTGGAACTTTTCAATAAACACGGAACACATCACGGCTTTTAATTCAGATCAGAATGATATTAGAATTTATATTTTATTCCTACAATTTTAACAGTAGATCAATATTTAATTTACACTATTTCAATTATTCTGTACACTGATCTAAGGTGGAGCTCAGTCACAATATCAAAGCTTTTTAGTTATTGGACCACAATTCTCCAATACGAATTTCAAAGTTCAATACCTTGGGAGGGGGAAGGGGGATATTTTAAATCTTTCACCGCAGAAATATATGTGATTCTTTAAGAGTTTTACTCTTATCTAAGAGCTTATATAAAAAGAAATTACCATATTCATTTGAAAAATATAACATTGATCTATCTGATCACATATAAATACGAGAAATAAAGCAAAAGAATTTCAGAAGTAACCAAGTATTAATTTAAAGATATCACTCCTTAAGCTATATAAGGAAATTTTGAACTTGGTTTTAAATTTCAGTTCAAAAGAATGGTGGATTGACACGGACAAGTTAGCGCAAAACTCTCAGATTATTTCATCGCGCTAAATAAGAATTTTGAAAACAAATCAAATTCAATGTAAATTATTTCATGTGACTCAAGTAGGTTCTAGTCTCGAACTCGCGAGCTTCCAACCTCTGAATCAAAACACAACTCGCCAGTGATTGAAAACCCGAATTTTATATATATACACATTTATTGACACAAAACATTTTAAAATTATTAAAAAAAAATTTAAAAAAAGAGTTAAAGAAATATCCACAACACAAATCTGAAAAATACTTATAAAAACCAGCCAATATTTACTCAAAAAATCAAACTATTTAAAATTTAAAACCTTAAAAATAATCATTACCAATTATTTTTGAATCAAACCAAAGCAAAGTAATAGAAAAGCAAAGATTTAGAAAAATGGAGATAATGTGCGTTTACACCGACATTATAGATCTAACCGTCCCACTTCAGAGAATTACATTACAAAAAGATGGTAATGAATCAAAAATCTAACCAGGAAGAAAAAAAGAAGCTTTTATATATATATATATAAAGATGTTGAAAATTGCATTTGTAAAAGACACAATTTAGATCTAAAGAGATCCTTTCTTTCGTTCCTAATTCTTTTCAGTATTTTTATTCGTTAGCATAGGAATTCTCGAATATATTTTAGTTAGCAAGGTTTAGTTCACGGAAGTTCGTAATCCGTATCTAACTATGTCTAGTTTCATGAACTTTTCTCGTAAGTACGCAAAAACTTTCTCCCTTCGTTTATCTCAAGGGTCTTTTCACATAAATAATCAGCCTGGGAGTGCAGTATTCATTTACAATAAAGTACTAAACAGAACATAATTTAGAGGACAAGACGTCTTTAATATATTACAAAGGGATAAAGATAAAAAATAAAAAATAGGGCTTTGGGAAGAAAATTAAATTCTGTCAAAGAAGAAAGGAAAGAAACTAATACTATGGTGAAAAATAATATAAAATTAACATTAGTTTACAGCAGATTTTCTGCAACATAACCAAAAAGAATGCAATTAAATGTGAGAAATTAGTTCATCACAAACACACAAGTGCTGTGAGATCCAAGAAGAAAGAGATTAAAAAATATTTTTAAAAAGTAGCCAGAATTATTTATTTTCCTTTATTTTGCACAACATATAATATAATGCAATTTATATTTATCAGAGATATAAAAATATATATATATAAAAGTATCAAATTGTGCATTAACATCATTTAAACCATGTTCAGCTTTTGAATTGCACACACGACGTAAGCCAACAGGAAAGTCAATAAAATATTTTGAAGCTTTTGGTAATCAAAACTAACTTTATATTACTTTATGAACAGAATTAATACAACTGATGCCTTCATATTATGAAGGTCACAACCAGCCACCCATTTGGTTAACGTTAGCGAGCTCAAATTTTTTAGTATGAACTCAACACAAATCACAAAGCACTTTTGTATTCGTATATCTCTCATATTTTTAAGTCTTCATTTAAATTTATTAATTATTTGATTCCTTTTTTTTCATATTAGATTTTATACTTTACTTCCCGATTATATGCCAGTAATTTAAGCCATGTATGTGATGCAGGAAACAATCATTATATTTAAAAAAAATTATTTTTAAATACCTTTATTAAGAAACACTTATTTTTTGTAAATGAACTGACTTGTGATTATTTTGATTAAGATCTTCGATCTAAATAAAAGATAACAATAAATAACAGCTAATATTCTAATTACAAATAGCGTTTTGAAAAGGGGGGCAACTTGAATATTTTAAGTTCTTATTCAATTTTAAACAGCACAGTAGTTGAGGGGGGGAAACCTTTACCTCAAATTTTAAGAAATCCGCTTTCATAAATTTATACTTTATATGCTGGGATGATGGCAAACATGATAAAAATTGATTACGCCATTCAATAAAATATTTTTAAGAGCAATACAAAAAAATTACTAGCTAATATGGACTGAACAATTAAATTTTTCAGCTTTTAAGAGCTATTTACTCTAAACACATTCGGATTGCCCTTAGAAAGTAAAAACGGAGTTTCTAAGAAATTAAGTATTTCTTTTTATTTTCTGTTTTTTTTTAACACACGAATAATTTACCAAGAAGATTGTTTGATAAACTTAACCATACCAATAATTTCTTTAACTTCAAATAAACTCTCTCTATACTCTCTCTCTCTCTATATATATATAGCCGATTTGTCATAACCATAACCGAGACCTTTATTCCTTTATATTCCCCACCCCCCATTTCAGTAAATAATAACATTCATCCCAATTTTCAGGTTATTTTACACGTAAAACTATATTTTAGCACTATTTACTACTCACACAAAGGCGCGCTAACCATGCTCAATAATCCCCATAATTTTGAACAACAGTCAGGTGATGAAGTCGACATCCTACCGGAATTCAATTGTTTATAAATTTAACTCTAGACATGGCGGACAGTATTAAATCTGGGTATATTCTCAAAGTTTTATTTAACATTTCTATCTCTTAAACGCGAACTATTCAGGCCATATAAGTTTTCGTATAATTAACTTCCAACGAAAATCTCGTAAGTCGTGAAGGCAATGGTGCAATAAATAATAAAAAAATACATGCCACAATCTACGTTTTTTTACTTATCTATGCATACTTTTCACTTTTTCCTCTGAAATGTTTACACTACTTTTCCAACAAACATAATTATTCAAAACAGAAAGGGAAGGGTGGAGGAAACCAAAAACTGCAAGAGAAAATAGCCCTTCAACGGAACATCAAAAAGTGATCCTAACTTTTATTATTTCTAATAACAGCAGTTATCAAAGCGAACCCGGCATGAAAACGAGGATGGGAAAACACATTCTCATCCAAAGGTAAAGGAACAGATTACAGTGATTAAAACATACCAATCACAATAATTTCCCCCTGCTGCTTTGTTATTCCCTCCTCATTTGTTTTTAATTCCCCATCTGCTCGTCGATAATTTCTGTATTTCGCAGCACTTCTGTCTTACGCAGTTTGAGACAAACCTATCATTGGCATCGCCAATTCGGTAGCCAGCAATCCATCACCATCTTGGGGTTTAGACATATCAGCGACAATTAAGTGTGTCGCTTTTCGTCTTCAGCGACGATTAAAAAAAGAATTGTTTTTTGGCATGAATTGAGTTTCGCAAAAAAAAAAAAAAACTCGCCAAATTGCCTTGACTGGCTTATCACGATAGAGATTGGATCGAAGCTTGTAAACCGATATCGTGATAATTATCAAATAGCGTAAGAGTATTAAAAAGGGAGAGAGAGGTGCTTTTTTTTCCCCAGCAGAAATGCCGTAAACTAATCTCAAAAACAATTCTCAAACTAGTAATTCGATGTATGTTTCAAGCAGCAACCATTTTATAACATTTTTAATATATATCTATTAGCAAAAGAATCGAAATACATATTACAGATAATTTGATATTACAACTTGAAATCATTTCCCACAAAGATTTTGTTCCATAATCTTTAAATTTTCTGTGCGAGCTTAAGATCCAGGGGAAAAACTTTCAGAAAAACAATAAATTTTAAAACATATAGGCTGTCAAATTTTAAAGGTTTGAGCGACTAATCTGGATTAAAGCACTCCAAAGTTCATCTGACGTTTTTAAATTTATACCAGAAACCTTGTTTAGTTTTATATTTATATGATATATAATATCCGCATAAATATCATATAAATATAATATCCGCATATATATCTTGTTTAGTTTTATATTTATATAATATCCGCAGGTTAAACGAAGGCTTTATAGAAATAAACCCGTAGGACAATATTAGGAAATATGCCATTGTTTGATAGCTGTAGACATAATTCTCGTTGTTTGATTATATTATATATATTATATGCGCACACATATAATATATATATATATATATGTGTGTGTGTGTGTGTGTGTAAACATACATACACAACATTAATGTCAGAAAATAAATTCAATACATCAACACACAATATGAATCAGTCCCTATCATTTCGCACGGTGATCATCGCTTTCATGAATTTGAAATTTCCGATTTTCTCGAAATTTCCTGAAGACACTAGAACCAATTTTTCACTCTCTTAACTTTCAGAACACGCCAAGTGAGGACTTTTGAGACCGCGTTCCATTTATTTAAGATTGCAGCAACTTGCGACCGTTTGGTTATTAAGTCATAACTCTACTATACGGATCATTATAACCGTATAATTTGATTTCCCCTCCATCTGCTCATTCCAATAGTTATTCAACAAAGACATGTTTTACATGGTCAATCTCAAACCTTGATTTATTTTTTAATTCTTGATAGCTATAAAATTTTTCAACGATAAGGTTCAGTTCATTAGGTTACCAATAATAGTTAAAGAATCAATTTTGGATATATGTTGGCGATATGATCATTTTTGGCTACAATATTCCACTATATGCAAAATTCATAATAATATCACAGAATTGACAATGGTTTGTTTGTTCAGAACAACTCAACAGGGTTAATCCATATCCTATAAGAAAATGTTATACTATAATGCAATGGTTATTCTTATAAGGAATCTGGAAAAGATAAATAAGGCTTCAACCTTAATGACATATTTTAAGAGCTCAGGAACCTTTTAAGTTTTAGTTAAAAGGTGTGAGGGCAAAAGCGGCTCTTTCTTGTGCTAAGTTCGGATATCATTGAAGAAATTTTACCATTGTTCATTATTTCAGTTTTTTTTTTCCCAATGAATAAGTTGTTACGTTGGGTTATTCTCGATTAACTCTTCACTAACCTCGGAGATTTTTTTAGTAGTTTGGATTGCACAAAATTACAATTTCTTCCAAAACGAATTGAAACGTGATTTAGTAAATTAGATGCAGATAGATAAATAATGAAGTGTGGTTCAGAGGTAATGATATACGAATAAAATAGTTTGAAAGAAAAGAAAAGCGAAGTAATGGATAACGACTTGCTGACAGAGAATTGTAATTTGGATTGAAACTCTATTAGTTTTCTGGATTGAAACAGGTTTTTTTAGTAGAAGTATTAAGATAAAAATCAGCTGTTTGTGAAATGATTGAATCATACAAATGAATTGGTAAGCTAAGAAGTTATTAATTGATCATAAGATAGAATTGATAAGTTAATTTGAGATTCTAGAGAGAGAGTGGCTTTAGCTATCCATCAGTGAATATTAATAAAATGTTTTGGTTTGTTCTTCCGTTTCTTCAATTGGAATTCCATCATTACTGCTAAACATATTTTAGTAAGATATGGCGCAAGAAATGAGTAACGATGGGCAGTTGTTGCTCACCATCTTGTTCCAATCTTTGGAACAACATATTACTGTGAAACTATGTAGTCTACAATGAAGTCAGTGAAATCGAAAAATCGCGTTCACAGTTGGATCAATCATCCTCTCATAGAACTGATGCTAATGACCTTATCAAATTTTACGCCAAATATCCAAGATTCGACAAAAAGTCTTTATTAAATGTTTTTCGTTTTACTTTACACATTTTTATTACAGTTTGTTAGTATTAAAATTTCAAAATAATAGTTTGGTACTTTCGCTTTCCTATTTATATTTTCTGACATATGTATACTTTACACAGCAGCTGAGCCTTGTGCAGAATGCGTAATCATATTAATTTAAATCCAACTTGAATTTGTGTATTTAATGCTGAGTAATTATGGAGTGGCTTTTAACAATGCATGAGAAATAGGGAAGTGGGTCTCTTTGACCTCGCGCGTGGTGCTCATTCCCACTCTAGAAAATCAAATATTGACATTTTTATTAGCAATTCAGACTCTGACAATTTTAATAATATACTCAGTACATTAATCACTAAAATATTAAAATAATAGAAACAGAGAATAAAATAAGAACAATCGACAAATAAGTAAATATTTTAATATTCGTACATAAGAAAGGGGATCGATCCTTTTTCCAACAATTATCAACCCATAACGCTCTAGATTGATTATTGCAATACATATCAAATGATAGAGAAGGTGTGATTTAATCATTACAGAACGTGTCTAATAATAAATACAAGTGAGCCTTAATAAAAGAAATGTAAGTTACAAAACAGATACATGAAAATATAAGTTATCATTCTTTACTAAAAACTGATTACATTAAATTCACCATTTAATGTAATTAGTTTAAATGATAACATTAAATTGATCTGTATGATATTTCGTAGATTGAAAATTTTCAAAACAGTTCCCTAAGTGTAGCAAAGTTCCAGGACATGTTGAACAATATATTGGTGTTTGTTTGCGTAAACCAGCGATTTTTTTTTATAGGAACATACTCGAACATCTTTTTTGTTTCCAGAATGTGCAATGTTCCGTCAGGTTGCTTTACCTTTTTAAGCGTACTAGTTGACCTTATGGTTGTTTTTTCATTCGAAGATTTTTCAATTGAATGATCTACCGTTTACAAGTTAGAAATATTTTAAGAATGTGTCATGTGTTTCTTTACGTACTTCTTTGTACACAAAATAAATGTTAATTACACAAATCTCCAGCTCTCAGAAGACCCCGCCTGGTGACAGTTTTCAACAATCGTTGGCATTTTATCACAGTGTCAATAAGTTTACGTGCATATATATTTAACATTAAAAATGTCACACACACACACACGAGATAATGGACATGTCTTTGCAGCAGTCTTCCGATTTCTACAGCTTTAATACATGTCTTAGCCCCATGAGGAGCCTTTCGAACGTTTATTTGACTGTTCCTTATAAGCAGAAGTTTTCAACTATTCTAACGAATAGAAACCCGGGTCCCTTCTTAGAGAAAATTTTTGCATATTCTAATTGACTGATACAAATACTTTCATTACTTAATTTTAAGCAAAGATAAATATATTACTAATCAACTAAATTTTCCAATTAACAAAACAGATTCTTACAATAGAATACAAGCATACATTACTACTAGCAAGAAGAAACGAAAACAAAACAAGCAGATAAAATCGGAAACTTAACCAACCACCAAAAACACGACACGCCATTTAATCAAAGCTAATGACTTCATAGTACAACTTTATCCAACCAACCCAACATGCACAGAAAATAACATGCTCCTCTAATAACCAAGAAACTTCGTTTTGCCCAATGACAAATGCACACATCTCTGTTGCTTCATTAATAACTCCCCAAACTATCTCTTTTCCAATCGAAACGTAACCACACAGATTACGAACGTAATAAAACGTTCCGTTTTAGCCCGTGGATAATGTGATTTATGGAAGATGATTCGAGCTGCATCTATCTTTTTCGAATTAGTCACTTGGGCCTCCTAAACGGATTATGAATTTTAATGGGCACGTATTGAATCACCTCAATTACGATCATTACCTGATTTAAATACATTTTTTCCCTTCCTCCTCCAGTCTTCTTTTTCGATAACGAGATGATGGGGGTTGGGGGAAAAAAAGCGACGTATATAATCGAAGAGTATTTATGACTCCGTTATGATGTGATTTGCATGAAGTTAGAGAGAGAGAGTGAAAAAAAAAAAAAAAAAGACGAGACGCCGTTTAAAGGTTGAGATAATGGAACAAAAGGGTTTGGAGATTTAATATGACATGATACTTTGTTTTTATTTTCGACGGTTAAGTCGAAGAAATGATAAATTATTTACAATATAATTTACGCTTTAAACGATGAATTTCTTTAAATATTTTTTTCATTTCATATAATATGTAATCAATTACAACCATCATCGAACGGTCGTAGAATGTCTTTCGGGTCAGAAAAATGTTAGATAAGTTGCCAGGAAAGTTCGCAATTCTACATTGCAACTGATATCCCACTTTCCTAATTTTTACAAGTTGGCTAGTTGATTTAGATAGGCGTTGTTCTCGAGCAACACTAGTCAGTTAAACTTCGAAATTTAGAGCCTCAGTTAGGGGACGAGGTCTCATGGTAATTTCCTCACCGCACCAAAGAAGGGCTTTGAGATTTAAGTTGTTTCAGCCCATCTTATTTATCCCTGATTGATTGTTTTACAAACGTTGCACTGTGAGAAGCAACACGAAGGTTATTGATGACGGACCTCGTATTTTGAACCACGGTCAAGTGAAAAGGACGACATCTGAGCTGGCACCTCCCTCTCCAAACTTGGGAGGGTTTGGGATCTCGACCAGATTTAATGTGCATCAACCCCGCTACACGGCGAATTTTTAGTGGCATCAGAGCTCGAACCCACGACTCGACGAAAACAACTAAGGTCGCGAGCCCGCAACCATGACGTTACCGCGGCTACCACCTCATCGGCCTGTAGTGGAACCAGGACTTGTATCCAGAAATCGATTTGAAAGTAGCCCATCATGAAGTTACTGATCATGAGCTCTAATCTCAGAGATTCACCTCAATTTCCATGAGGCTTTTGAGAAGACCAACTCAGAACTTGATACTCATAGACTACTGTGTAATATAATTCTAAAAATTGTATTTTAGATTAAGGCTTTCACCGAAAGTTTGAAAAAAAAAAAAAAAAGTAAGAATTTTTTCCCGCCCATATCAAACTAATCAAATTTTGAAATATCACAATCTTACTTCACTGCCGTATACCATAGCAACATATTTTAATATCATTAAGACTTCCAATCATGTTGCACTTGTATAGAATACAAAAAGGGTTGCTTTCAAGGCGACAAGAAGTCAGACATTTAGCAAGAACAGAGGGCACCACGAATAGGCGACTAACAAACTTATTCCTATTTAAATCAATCTTTTGTTGTTTGCATACAATATATGTGTTTCATTTTTCATATTTTAATGATCCAAATGCTCTTTTTAAAAAAAAAAAAAAAAAAAAAAAAAAAAAATTGCATGTTTACCGAGCGTTTCTAAATTTTTAAGTGCTTCGCATGATAAATTGGTTATTTTACTTGCACAGACTTACGGAATAGTTTTGTTTTTGAAAAATTGTTCCAAGTTAGGATGAAGCTCTTTCATCGATGAACACAATTACTGAGAAGATATACGGGTTTAATTGCTGTTACAGTTACATAAATCGAGAATGCTGGATTTAAATCTATTTAATCAAAGAACAGCGTACTGAATACAGGAGACTATTGGATGTTGTAGTCCAACTTCGCGAGAATGTTCGATAGGTTTGGGGATCTCTTTGTCACTTGATCAAGATCAAAATACGACATGCGTCAGCTTTAGCCGATGGCATAGTTTTAAAGGAAGTTGGCTACATAGGATTAAGCCTTATTTGAATTATACAGGCGATGATCAGATATCTATTTCAGAGGATATAGCCAAGTATGATGGAAATGGATATCTTTTTCTGAAAAAGTTAATAACGCAAAACGCATGTTCTTCGAATCCATATGCTTAATACAATGAGATAAAATAGGAATACTCTGCAGCGAGTACTTTGATCATAAAACATTACAAAACTTCGATAAAAGTCCAGGATAAAAAGTTGCAACATTTTCTCAAGTCTGAAATTCAGAAAACATGCATAGTGAAGAGAAAATAGATTTATGAGAAGCGAAGAGGAAGTAATTGGCGCAAGATCCACATTTGACTCTTGCGCCACACAATGTTTATCTGTGATCAAAACATACGAAAAAACCAAAGTAAAAATTAGTTGACAAGACGGAGGGTCGAAAATAGAGAAGGGTCGCAAGCGTATCAAGGGGCGCTTCACCCATATTTAGCAAAGACAATAAATCCCTTGGGAAAGAAAAAAAAAATCGCTCGGGTTCCTCGAGTTCATCATTTCCGTGATTAACATAAGAAGATAAGCCCCAGTGAGAGAAATATATAACCACGCTGGAATGCGGTTTCGCGATGATAATCCTTCTAGGCTACCGTCTAACATAGAGAAAAATCGAAAGAGGAACAAAAAAAAAAAAAAAAAATCTTTAGCAGCATCCTTTTACTGGATAGACGTTTGAATTTAAATACGGTTTTTAAAACACAGGGTTTTTCAAAATGAGTTAGTTGATCGCAAAATTCCGTATTTTCAAACAATGATAATACATGAATGCAAAGGAAAAATATGGAAGTTTTTTTTTTACAAGTGTTTGATAAAACTTAATTTAGTTATGCGTGAAATCTCAAATTGGTACGTAAATTCCTGCCAAACACATTGTAAAGTATCAGTATTGATTGACTGTATAGCAGCAGATATCTGTTGTTTAAGTTCACGTAAATTTGTAGGCAATGGTGCGGGATACACTTATCTTTTACCCCCCCCCCCCCAAAGGAAGAAATCCCACAGGGACATATTAGATGGCCAAGTGTAACATCAAGTCATTTGATTCACTGCGAAGTAACTCCGTGAAAGCTTCTAAAACAGCTTTCGTGAAATAGCTTCACGAAGAACACACAAGGTCCATTTATTTTTAACAATATAAAACTTCCACAGTTTTCCTTTGCATTCATGTATTACTTATCAATTTTGTGTCATTCATTTCTGAAAATATGGAATTTAGAAATCGAATGAATTATTTTGAATAACCCAGTACTTACCGTACAACATATGAAAGGGGGAAAGCAATTATACGCTACGATTAATACAGATAAACATAAAAGCACGAGGAGTAGTAGAATCAACATAAGGGCTAAAAGCGACAGACTCGTAGTAACTTGACGGAAGGTCAAGTGACGAAAGCGATCCCTTGAGCTGGTATTCCACTCTCAAGCCTTCATACCACACCTATATAGGGTCATAGAAGCCGGACAGATTTAATGTAAATCATCCACGCTATATAAGACCTTATAATCTGTAGTGGAATCATGATTTGAACTCCCCTCTTCACTAAAACAATGCCGGCCATGAGTTTGCGACCATGACCACTCAGCAACCACGGCCTAAATAAATATGCAGAAGTGCATTATTGGACAAACATCAACATTTAAGCAATGTTGGTTTGTTTCTAGGTTAAAGTACATTTTCTTCCTAATTATAATAAAAAAGCGCAGCGATCCAAATCAAAAATTAATGTTTCCAACTATAAATAAATTACAGCAGAACTAAACAAGCAGAGCAGGAGCCGCGAATTTGTAAACTAATTAAAAACGTACAATTTTATTGGACAAAAACCGATGGTTTCTGGAATCTTCGCATTCATTCTTCCCACGCCGCAGCGAGTAGTTACCTAAATTTTCGCCACGGCTCATTCATACGTGGGTGTGCAGCAAAAACGTAACAAATCGCGATGCTTTTACGATAGATTGAACTCCCTGTTTCAAAAGTGCCGACTGAGAGAAAAGATGACAACCGGCAAAATTTCCCTGATCGCATTCTAATACAATAACGAAAAGGCGCATCTCTTGGCATAATAAACGGCACGGGGACATTTTTATCGGGTTTGTTTGATTAATGAGGTCTCATTAATCAATAGCGAATGGCAACGTGATAATGCCATTTGCTCGCGCCATCAGCCATCTGACGAGAACATTACCTTTTCAAATTCGCATTAGCCAATTACAGGGGGAGCGACAACCAGATTTGGAAATATCAAATGGTCTGTGTGCTTAATAACGCATCCAGCGAAATGATGAGATTCGAATTCTGTCTTGGAATGAATGCTGTTGTAATTTGAGCACGGTGTTACACTCCTGGGAGATAAGTAATTGAAACTATTTTTTTTCTCCCCTCTCCTTCTGATGGTCATTTATAAAAGTTGGGGAAGTAACCTCCTCCTTTTGCAGATTAAATTTCTTTTTTGGTTTAAAAAAAGGAATAGTTGATTTATATGACAGACAATGACTGTTTAAGAAGCGTATTGAATTACGGGCATTATACAATTTTTTTTTCCACAGCTCAGTGCATGCTTGAAAAGCATGTTAGTAAGAGATTTAGTTGAAAAAGTAAATATTTTAAAAACACTTAAATTTGAGCTCTGTTAATTTTAAAATGCATATAAAAGAAATAAGTTACGCGAATATGCAGATTGTTTCAGAACTTATGGAAAATGTTTTTAACAGCTGTTAAATCAAACAATAAGCATTTTCTTCCTCTTTTTTGTTGTTGTTGTATGGGAATGTTTGGGGGCATGTAATGCGTTTGGTCACAAGCACCAGAAATGGATGTGGAAGGTTAAAGGTCGAAATTCGTTCTCTTACAGCAACATTGGTGAATGCTTCTTTATTTGATGTTTACAACTACTTAAAGTTAAAAACCAACGGTAATAAAAGTTAGGTAGAGTCGATAAAGTGCAAAGCACAACTTCAAAGATGGCAGTTATTTTACTCACACGTACAGTCCCGATGATATTCTACTGCAAATAATTTCATCCACGCTGCGAACAATGTGTTCAGGTTGATGTGAATGCAATTTTATGCAATTATTAGACACTTCTGTAAAGAACTTATTGTGAACGACGATGCCATATGTAAACAGTTTACATTTTCTTTCATATTAATTTCATAATTCAAATGTCAATTACATTTAAACATTTCATTACGAAAATTGCTCGTTGTTGTATGTATTCTATATAACCCTATAAACTTTTTTTCCTCGTGAGTTCTGAAATACCATTTCTCTCTCTCTCAAGTGTGTGGGGTTAGTGTTTTGAACACCCTTAATAAATATATATTTTTTTTACTTTGTTGCACATTGCTACTTCTTAGCAACCTTCGACAAAAGGGGATTGATTGTTTTTTCCATCACACTTAGAAACAACACAGAGCCATTGGAGAAGGACCTCGTAATTTTGAGCCAAGGTGAAGGGGGGGAAAAAAAGCTGCAACCCAACTCTTCAGGCCATCCCAACGAGAGGACTAGGAACCTCGACAGATTTAACGTGTATCAGGACTCGAGACCCACGATTTGACGAAAAACAACGCTGGCCATGAATTTCCTACTTAACCACTCGGCTACCACGGCCGAAGAATGAAATGGAAGGGAATGAGGGGAAGAAAGATAACAATGGATTTAGTTTCCTTCCAGGTGTAAAGGATTTACTGGTCAAAAATAAAACGAAACGTGAAAACAGGATGAATATGTTAAAAAATATTAAGATTAAATAATAAAAAGTGAGTTCACTAACCGAAATTCACATAATCTTTGTTAAATTCAGATAAAAATATTTTTAGCTACATTAAATGTATTTACCAAAAAAACTGAAAATAATTCAGTGCATTATCATTTATTGGATAAAATAGAGAAAAACGTAAAAGTACATTAGTATAGGTATTTTGAAATTTATATTCTGATGTTTATTTGATATTTATAAGCTACATCTAAATAAAACTATGGGTTGTTTGCAATACTCAGTGCTTGAACACCTAAGAAAATCAAACCGACTCACTACAATCTTTTAAAGCGATTTTACATAGAGCTATGCTTTCAAGCAAAAAGATCCAAAAATTTCTTAGAAGACTTCTGACTACGATAGTTTTTAAATACATCAAAAGTCACGCTGACGCGTCAAAATAATCTTTTATGTGACATCATGATTAAAGCCTAGGCTTTTTGGCACCTAAATTTGCATCCAACCAATAATTACATTGAATCGTCCCTGATAAAAAAAAATTTTTTTTTTTAAGATGTCATTTAAAAGATGTCAAGTAGATTAAAAAATGGTGTCATTGATATTCTAATTTAAGAAACCAGTAATCTTTTAAGAGAGGAAAAAAGATGTTTGATAGATGAAAATTAATACTGATTTTTTTTTATCATTCTAGATCCAACAAGATAAGATGGCAATAAAGATAAGATCAGAAGTTATTTACAATAAGGATGAAAGGAAATCTAAAAACGATGTCGCATAAATCATTTTGAGTTGATAAGAGTTTTTACAGAAGAGAAATGATTCTAATGCAAGATCAACAGTGAATATCAAAACAGATGGTCATTTCAGAGAACTTGTCGACACCAAAATGTCAAATTCGAAAATCAGAGAGCGGAGCTAGTAAAAGAGTTTTAAAAATTATTTCAAAAGTTGTATTTAGTCACTATAATTCGGGGCTTCTAAAAGTACAGCATTCTTAGAAGAATGAAATAGCATTCAAACTTATCTACGCAGTAAATGAATTTATGTGTGAGTGAATAGCGAATAGATATTCAATTGCTATTAGAAATTTTTAAATCATATATATGAAGCTTCTTTAAAAAAAAGTCAAAATGTTTAAAACTTTAAATCATTTTTTTTAAAAGTTAAGGCTTTTTTGAATGACAAATAATTCAGAAGGTTCACATTCTAAATAAACTAGTTATGAGTGCAGATAATTTACGAATGTTGGACATTCCCCTAAAATGAAAAACATACCCTTTGAAAATGTTAAGTGACGTTTAAGATAACAAATTGAATAGACAGCTTAAACCACCAGATAAAACAAATCGAGACAAAAAAAAATTATTAAACACAGATTTTAATACAGATCTGTGAGCCTTTCTAACTGTCCACCAGAACACAAAACGTCGAAGAATAATACCCTTCAGATAAAAATCGGTATCGCGTGCGTGTTGCATCGGTGACATGTCAGCTCAACGAAACACCTTGTCAAAAGAGTGACACTGACATACACTGAAACGTCATTTGTCATCTCGCGACACGTTTCAATTCCGAATCCTCATTTCATTTTTCATTCCTCCCAAAACGATTCTGTGCTTTAATGGCCCCTTCAACGGAAAAGGGGAGCAAACGACGCTTATTAAAAACGAAAGGGGGTGGAAAGAAGAAGAGGGTAGGGCAAATTCATCACGAACGACACTTAAAAGAGCTCAATTTCCAGTTTGGCACATCGAATGACTTCAAGAGAAAAAAAAAAGAATATATTAAAAAATCGTCGAAAATGTCTCCTATTTGGGAAAGGGAAATAAAAAAGGGAAACAACTTTACTAAATGATTTCCCGAATTAAAAAAAAAAAAAAAAAAAAGAGGAATTGGAAGACATGGAGAGGCGAGGGTATTTGGAGATGGACTGTGAAGAAAATTTATGCATTCGTATAAAAATGAAGGTGATCGTTAAATTTTTTTTAAAAAAACTTTTATTTTTTTATTAATTTGTACACATATTAACATGTAGCTTAACCAACCCAGTTTTAGAATATGCATCGAGGAAACTTGGCATACATCCTTGCTCTCACTTTATACTTTGGTAACTGTGGATTCCAGGTATGTTGAAACAAATAGTCGTCGTTTCATTAGTTACTCGTTGAACTCATATTTTGTAAAAAAGGGCACTCAAAATATTTTTAAAAATCAACCAATCCAATTCTTTATTCTGTAAAAATATACAATAGTACCTCTCGTAAGAGACAAAATATCTCGAGCGGGGGGGGGGAGGGGTCCCTTTATTGAAAGGTACTATTGTATTTATACAGAGTATTGGACATTTTAATATTTATCAGGTTATTGTAGTGTATAATTTATGATTAATATCATATCCTAGACACATTAAAGATTTTTATGACATAAGAAACATAGATACATGGCCCGAATTTTTGTTTCAAAATTGGCATATAGATCAGGCATTTTAGGTATACCAATAAAAATTAAATGCCAAAACAAAATGTACAACCTTCCTGGCTTCCTCAAAAGAAATCTATTTAAAGTTTCAGAACTCTTAAACTTTTTTTAAAAAAATTGCGCTTGTATTCACGATGCCCGAGTGAGTACGTCGCAGAAAGACTGAGCTTTCGGCGACGTACCACCGGGTTCCGTATTCTGTAAAGATAAGAAAATTTGAAGAGTGGAATTTTAAATGAGATTTTCTCTCGATAATATTTGAAAAGTCGCCTTCTTTTAATATATTTTGGGGTTAAGCAGTAATCGTGATCTATCTGCGTACAAAAATCAGAGTCCCGAAAGTCTGAACTCTATCTTTCAATACAGTTTCAAATGATGATTTTATGTTGTAGACCAAGCGACTCATTGTTGAGTCAAATGCGGTTCCCTTTGAAAATTAAAATGAATGTTTTAAATTATTTCAACATTTTTTCCCCCTCTGAATAACACTGAGACCACTGCTTCCCGTCTAATAGCAAAATTTTATGCAATATATTGCTTTCTCCCTCACAATGAAGTTCGGTACGCTAAAATATCGTTGACAAATCCTCTATCCCTCAGAAATGGTGCGAATGGGTTTATCAAATTTCACACCAAATTTCTAAGATTTGACCACAGGTCTTCACTAAATGTTATGCATTTTTGTTATATTTTATTACTGAAAATTTCAAATAATTATTTTGTATTTTTTTGTCTCTTAAATATAATTTATAATACATATGTATATTTTGCAAATCACTAGAAACTTGGGCATAGAATATGTAATCAAACCAATTTAAAATAAATTAGAATTTATATATTTAATAAGATGTAATAATGGTGTGGCTCTTTATAATATGTGAAAAACTGGAATGCGGCTCTCATTGCCCTTAACGCGTGCCTACCCCTATTATAAAAGGTTATATTTTATTCACGAGTAGTAAATGTTCTTCAATCCGGGATATTTGGGACCACTGCCGTGTCCGATTAGCGAATATCAATATAGTTTTAACAGGGATATCAAAGATAAGCCCTTCTAGATAAAAATTTAAATTATTAAAACATGCATTTAATGTGTTTACGCTTATTCTGAACATGTGCAGACGATATATAAATGTTCAACAAATTTATTTCATTTTAATATTAGCAGCCAGAAATTTAAATTCAAGCATTGAACATCCATTTTAATTGCATTGTCTTCTTGTATTGATAAAAAAACACAGCACAAAAGAAAAATTGATACAGTACAATGATAAAACAAATTGTGACATCCTACTTACTTAGGCTTATTATTTTTATTCGTACTTAAGAACACTTGCTGGACTTCGAGAACATTTTACTGTTCAGTAAGGTGTACGTACAGTTGTAATACAGTGCAAAAATGATATGTAACCCGGTAGGGGAAAAAACACTTTACTGAAATGAAAATTCACAGTTATGGTAAAAAAGGGCAAAAATGCAAGCACCAACTGTGTCGTAAATTGGTGTCAATATCAACTAAATCTCAAATACACATGAAAATGTACAATATCGAAAATCTCGATGGGTGCTGGATTACATAATGTGCCGAACCATCAAATATTGCATTACAGCGAGTTTAATGCATCATACAGTATGTTTTGATTTTGATGACCCATTTTTTCGATAATATCTGTAAACAGAGGAGAACTACAACTACAATATTGGTTTACCATTATACAGAAACAATCATAACTACTTATTACTTTCATAATTTGAAATTCGTGAAATCGATGGAATACTTATGTCAAGTTATTTCCTAAATATTTGCATCCCAGCCAGGCCATAAATAACGGCGAAGATGAAACTAACAATTTTTCAAAATGACAGTAAATTTCAGAAATTACATCTGAAGACTACGTAAGCAATGACGACCCTATGATAACTTGCAGCCAAATAATGCTGGAGGATATTGTCCCTGAAATGCGAACACAAGCCGAAAAAAAATAAATAAACGATAAGCACAAAATAATAATGCGGAAGCTGGAAACGACTAGACTAAGGCTCTACTTCAAACAGAGCCGCCATCTATAGAATTGGTATGCACAGAAACGAAGAAATGCAAGTGGCGGTGCGTTTCATCTCTTCCAAGTCCCTCTAACATTAAACAATAGATGGAACAAACAATGAAATAATACTAAGTAAATTAACTAACTTCCTCATGTAAAATAAACAAAGATTTCTGGAGGTTTAGTTTAGTAAGATTAAGGTTACAATAGAACTTGCATGATGGTCTAAAGGCGGCGAATCTCTACTAATGAATCAGAGATCGATTATGTGAAATCTGGAAGTGAGACACCATCCTACTACTTTACGCAAGAGCATTGGTTCCAAATAGAAATCAACGAGAGAAAGTCTTTTATGATTCGAGGTAAAAGTATCACAATGACAAAACTGAGTTCGAAATCCGTAATTCTGCTCTCAAATATTTTAGAAGAATTGCATGCGTTGAATTCATAAAATTAATATATAAACTTTCCATATTCATTGCAACAGACACTCATGTCATAGATGCATTCATTCGTATTTTTTTAAAAAATATAGTTATTTGATAAAGATATCTGAGATTTCACACAGTTTTTCTTTTATTCAAATATTTTTCACCACACACATATATGTTTACACAAAAACTTTATAATTTTCATCATTTAATAATTTTCAAGTACTTTTAAACAAAAGTTTAACAACTGCTTTAAATAGAGAATATCTTGTTCTAGAATTTTCTCATTTTTCAAAGAAAATATTTTATCATATTTTGGTTTTTTTAAGAAACAGTTGGGTACTTTTGAGTATATTGTTACACAAAAACAACCCCCACCCTATTTTATCTATAATTATTTCTATTTTGAGGAAGTTAACTAATAATTAGAATAATAGAATCAAACCCTCGGTATTATTTTCTAACAAAAAAGATATATTAGCAATCGCCTTTTCAAATTCCATGATAATTTTACAAATTCCAATACATTAACAAACATTCTACCACTTTTTATTTCGAGATTCAGAAAATTTTAAAATTAAAATTGTGTAATAAAGGAAATGGAGAATCATTACCTCTGCATCAAGATATATTAAATAAGTGAATAAAAAATTAGAAAACACGAATATAAATGGGAAAGATTATTTTTTCAATCATTTGATTAAAAATTCTTTAAAATAATTTTCATGTCTATATTTCATTGCTATTTAAAATAAACAATAGACGAAAAAAAAAAAAAATACTAGCATAACAATACGTTTCTCACAATACTAACATCAAAGACAACATATCTCACGAAGATGAAGTAAACAGACAACCATAATCAACAGCCGAACAGTGAAATGATTTGATTTTTTAATGATAGAGAAATAGCTTTCGAAATATTTAATTACATGACATAAGCAATTATCGACTGTAATTGCGCTCTCCCCCTAATTGTTCCGACATTCACTAAACGAACTTCAGTGAATAAACGTTGGCAGCAATAAATATCTTAAAAAGACAATTACGTGAATGATGGCGTAGTTAAGTTTTCAAAACATGGAATGCAAACACCGAAATGCAGTCTTCAGAAAGTGAAACGAGAACACGAATTTACCATGCAAACTCGATAAAAATCCAGATCACGGCTCTTTCAAACATGAGTACGATAGATAATATCCTAATTAGTTGTTACAATAATCTACTTTGACCAGTAATCTCAGAAGGGAAATTCATGTCTATATCGTTGAAAATTAGAGATAATTAGATTTTTATCAACAAAACGTCCATCTGAAAGCTAGTCACTCAGCAATGAGGAAGTGAATATGATGTTTATGAAAGATAGAAAGTTAAAAAGATTTCCAAGGAAAAACTTTCCAGTTGAAAGTTCCATTTTTGGATAATAATTAATTAGCAGAGATTACAAGAGACCAAATTTCTAATCCATGTTATATTACAATTACATAATTGTTCGAGTGTGCGTTGAAAGTTCAGAGTTAATTCCTTTTTTGAAGCCTAAATTTATACCGTCTCTCTCTTTCTGACAACGTCACTAAATGGAGTTAGGTTTATCACAGATTCAATCTAGAAAACCTAAGATGACTGGATAATTGAATTGACTGTTAAGCGAATAAGCTGCAACTGTTCAAAAAAATATTGTTACAAAAATATCTGGTATGGGTGTACAGTGAAAGCAGTCCAGCAAGGAGGGTAATGGAGAATGAAGCTCCCTTTAAATATTCAGAAAATGTTGAAGCACATGTAGCAGAGCAGGAAACGCAGCACTTGAACAGATTAGCGACTCAACAGGGACAAAAACATCGCTTGTATAAATTAGCAACACAAACAGATAACAAATCACTAACAATAACAATTACAGCACTTTCAATAATGTTCCACTCACCAATTCGGATGAGGCACTCCCAGCAGATAAAAGGCCGCTTGCCGGCTGATTTCACATCCTATTTATTTTATATCTCCGTATTTATAGATGTTTTGGACAGCTGAGACGTCACAGAGAATATTCAAGAAAATTTTATATTTTCTCCTTATCGAGATACCTACAAAATTCCAGCACTTTTCATAAACTTCATTTTGTCACCAAAATCGCCACGTTCGAGGGATCAATGATTAAGCTTTCTTTGGTATTTGACCCATATCTGCAAATATCTCTTTAAAATTTTTTTTTGTAATGTTGCAGGTTCGTAACTTCGTTCCCTCGTCAAAGACTGACGTCCCTCCTGCAGTCTCATTACATACAACTATGATCATTTGTCCGGTCTGGAACTAATTGATCAAAGTGAACGACTTTTCACTTGGCGTTAGACGATCTCTGAAGACAACATCCTTTCGAATCTCGATAACAGTATAAAGTTCTTCACAGTTCATTATACCTCGGACTCAGGTATCTTCCGTCTTTTTCAGTTCATTCGATCGCTGGCCAGTTTAATTCGCTCTTTGGTAACATATACTTTCCAAATGTTTCTCCAAACCACTCAAGCACTCACCCAGCGATGAAGGCGCATCACTTGATCGTCCAAAGAAGATATTACAGAGCAACTGCAACGTTCGCCCGAATGCATTTCAGCTGGAGTCCGTCTAGTCACCTTATACACTTGGACATCTGAGCATATATTGAACACCTGAGAGGTCTTGCAACTAATTTTTGAATTTCTCTCAGTGATCTTGACAGCTGTTCCAACTGCAAGCGAGAATAGAACAACATCAACAAAAACACATCCTTGATTTCCTAATTAATGTTTCCTGTTAACACAGCAGCTTGAACTGCAACATCAAATGCAACTTCTTCAACTGGAGTACTGAACATAAGAAGTAATGAAGCATCTTCTGGACTTTGGGGACAGGAGTAGGGCCTCCAACCAATATCACATAATGGATGCTACTGAAACCCAAACATCATTCAAAGCATTTTCAACAGGTTTCATATTGAAGATTCTCGAAACATTCAGTTCAGCTTTCTTTCCGGCATCTTTAGTGACTCGTCTATGAGCATCATTGAAGTATGCTCCATGACTGACGACTCTAAACGGCCAGTTCTTGAGATATATTTGAATCCTCTACTTCTTAGATCTCCCTTTGAAATTAGTCCTTAACATCTTCAACCTTTCTTTTCAAACTTGGATTAAACGCTTCACTCTCTCCTTTTTAGCTTCATCAATCTGCACCTTGGCTTCTTCTGCCACATTGGTTTTTTCGGGAAAGGTTTCCACATTTCCTTTCTCCTCCTCTACGGGCTCTGTAACATCTATTTTCTTTTCTGAAGATACTCCATTTTCTACTTTAATTTCTTCCATAGAATTTTCTTTGGATTCTTCTATTGTACCATTTTTGATAGTTCCCGAAGATTTAACAGTAGAATCAACTTCGGTTTCCACTTCCTCGAACTAGAATTTCAATTCCGTTGTTATTTCCTTCGCCAAGCACTATTGTCCGGATTTTATTTTACATATTACCTTCAATAAGGCCTCTATTTTTTTTCGCCAAGCTTTTTGTTTGGCTTTTATCTTAGTTTGTCTGGTTTAAATTTTCTTCACAAAGAGTACTTCTTTGGCTATTATTTCTGCTGTTGAGGGGTGGGGGAGATTTACAGGCATTCACTCCAGAATATCTCTTTCGATATTAAAATTACAAAAATAATCGTTCAGAGGAAGAACGATGAAAACATTCCAAAAAGGAAGATAATGGAAAATGACACGTTATTTACAAATATTCAAGAAATGTTAAAGCACAGATAGCAGAACTTGCACATATTTGCAGAACAGGAAATGCAACACTTGTACTGATTAGCGACACAATAGGAAAAAAGCAGCACTTGCACAAATTAGCAACACAAACACATCACTAGCAATAACAGTAATATAACACTTTCAATAACGTTCAGATCACAGCTTACTAGTTTGCACTACAAACATATCTACAAAAAGACTACTTTGCATTTCTAGGAGAGACTCAGAAAGATTCGTTTCCATTTAGCATTTCTCCGTCTTTAGCAGTTCCGGCCAGGTGTGACGTCACAGAAAATATTCAGGAGAATTGCATAATTTTCCTCCATATCGAGATATCGACAAAATTCTACCATTTTAGAGAACTTCATTTTGTCTCCAAGTCCGAGAGTAATTAGGTGGCCGACCAACATCTGTATTTATCTCTTTTCATTCATATCAGTTACACTGTGGGGAAGCGTCTTTGCAGGTTCGTAACAATGCCTCAAATGCTTAGAAAGGGATGCTTGACATGAAAATATCTGATGAGTATGAGAAGGGATAAGAAAAGTTTTTGAGTAGAAAAGATTTAGAATGCTATAATAATTACATTCAACAGAAAATTACAACTTCATCAGGGTTAAGTTCCAGCGATGAAATGCTGAAAATATTGTTTTAGCTAAGTCACTACAAAGATGTAAAAATGAATTCAAGTACTCGTAACAACTATAGATCAAGTAATGTATGTAATATTATACTAACTCACAATACAGAAAGTTTCTTTCTGAAAATTTGTTTTTTAATGATAAGAAAACAATAAGTTCAAGTAATGTTATTTTGACCAATTACAAACTGCCAGTACTGATAACTATCATAAATGACAGAAAAATAGGTTTGATTTTCCTCGTTTCAGTTATTTTAAAACTACCAATTTAAAAAAAAAAAAACTCAGGGTTTAAAACTACTCAAACTAAAAGCTGCAATATAGTTAATGAATTGAATGGACTCAACTGTGACTGAGAAGTGAAAATAAAAGACCCCTGTAAACGAAACGGATCATCTCACTGAAGGTGCAAAATGTGCATCTGCACAGAGTGATAAAATTATTTCAAGCAATTAGACAAAATAGATCGTAAAAGAAAAGTTTTCATCTTTTAGTTTGAAACTGGATGCAAATGTCATTGATTACTATTGATTTCCTTATGCTCAACAAGGTCGTATTGTTAATCATTATTACTACTCAAAAACTCATTTATACACTTACACTTGTAAATCTCTCATGTAGCATTCTAATCATGTCATTAGGTTCAAGTTGAAAGCATGTCGTCAATGTTACTGAATATCAACATTAATCGCCTAGTGGAATATTATCAGTCTAAGTTTTGATTGTAAATCACGACAAATTCAAGCGGGATGGATGGAGGATAAATGAGATAGTTATAAAAAAAAACTTTTGTTCCTTCCATCCTTCGCTAAATTCCCTTAAATGTGCATACATTAAAGACGTTGTGCCGTTCTTATTTGGGAACCAAAATGGAAATATTTCAATTTAAAATCCTTACAAAACTTATAGGATCAAATATTCATTTTATAGTTATGAAAAATAAATTATTCGATTACAAAAAAAGACGTTGCAATAATCCACTTTTTTTTTTTTTTTTTACTAATTGACATTATTTAAAGTCCGTGATATTAGCTAAATGAACTCTTCATCCTTTCGGGGTCGATAAATGAGCACCAAGTTCGTTTGGAAAGTTAACTGGGGGTCACTCGGCCCGGACACAAGCTAGTAATTAGCACCTCAGGCCCAAAGGCTGCATAAACGCAGATGGGCACCACCTGACGGGGCTTCTTAGGTCAGGGCAGATTTTAACTTTAACACCATTGACAAATGCTGACCACATAACCGAACATGTTTACACTAACAAAATTTTAAAATTATATCAGTCTGTTTTAAGTGTCATCTTATTTATGTTAGAATGATGTTCTAAAAGCAGAAGTAAATAATGAAGAATATTTTTTTAAAAAAAAAAGTTCTACACCAAATGGGTTTAATAATACAAATTTCGTCTTCTCGATACGTGAATCCGATTTTATATTAATACCCTAATTAGTCGTAGCATCCATCTACTTCTTAGTTCGGTGATCTCGACGGGGAAACACAGCTCCATCGCCGAGAATTAGGGATAATTAGATTTTTCAAAGTAACCCGTCGATGTTGAGATATGAGACTTTCTGAGAGTTAAAAAAAATTAGGAAAAAATCAGGAAGGAGAGGGAGACAAGTATCCGAAACTGTTTTCTACGGCGGCGTCTCCATTTCAAAAAGGATATTTCGGAGAGAAAATTCTTACTACGAGATTCTCTCTTCCATTAAAACTAAAGCTCTCATTAGCTAAAGCTATCAGCAGGGCCGTTTTTGGCTTTTCTTCAGATTCGACAACATGCACACGGGATGGGCGATGGTAAAAGAGAAGAGGGAAGAAGAAAAAAAAAAATTATTTAAAATTAAATAAAGTAAAAAGGAAAACCGGGAAAAGAGGAACTTATTTTAATCACGACGTGCGTTTTCAGTCCCTTCAAAGAAAACTAGTTTAACTTCTGTAATCAAAGTCCTCCGAACATACCTTCGCTTTTGCTCTTTCGAATTAATGGGAAAAGTATAGGAAGGGGGGTATGGAGAAGGTTAGACTGCTTTTTCCCGTTTTTCTAATGAAGCTGATTAGAAATTCGGACTTTTTGGAAGTAATTTAGGGTGTGTGCGTCTAATTACTTTTGAACTGCCGCTAATTAGCTAATTACCGGCACGAGAGGAGCACGTGCCCCGCTGCTAATTACTGGCTCAGGTGTAATTAAATGCAAAATATTGAGCTCTCGCGATTTGCATATTCACACCGGTTTTTATTGTGGATCATTATTTTACTATTTGTGCACACACAACCCCCTCCCTTTGAATAGGGGGGTGAGCCGTCCCCCGTTCCTTTTGTTTCGAACCGAAGCTTATTGCTACGGGGGCTTTTTACAACATCCCTCCTCCCTTCCAAAGGCATTCGTAGGTTTATTTTTTCACCCTTTTTTAACATTTTCGTTTCCACTACTAATTAGATTAGAAGCAGAGAACTTCAAGCATCTTAAAACATGCAGGGGGTTGACAAGAGGGGGGGGTCGTGGAATGAGGGAGGTGAGGGGGCAGGGCAAAGCCGGCAGGTCCAACGAGGATTACTTTCGCATAGGTTGAGTAATCGCTTTGTCATATGTGGCAACTCATTTGCACATTTCCAGATAAAACTCTCTGAATCGACATCTTATTCAGAATTCCCGACGAGATCTTTTTTCTTCTTCCTCGATTCCAGAGCATACACTATTTTTTCTCTCTTCCTATTTTTTCCCCTTTCAACCGCTTTTCTTCCTGTTTTAAACTACAAAATAATTCTGCAACGAAATCGAGATGAGAAATCTAAATTAAGTTAAAACAAAAAAGAAGGGGGGGGGGACGGAAATCTTTAAATATGGTCCGAATTAGAAGGCAAGATTAATGTAAAACCTGGGAGCTTTGGCGAAAAGATAGGTTAAGAATACGAGAACAATGAAGTAATTTGTAGGCAATGAGTAAGAGATTGAGCTTTAGTTAAGATAAGGTATGGAGTTGTTGCAGAGCTCAACTGGTAACAAGCAACCCGAATACTAACTGTCAAAACTGATAATACGAAACTGTTTACGTTTTTATCGAATCGGAATATAAAAACTCCTTATGAAATAAATAAACAATGTATCTTATGAATTAAAATTGCATATTTATGTTAAAAAAAATTTGAATGAAGCCAATATGATTCATTCTTTTGAACTACAATAACCTCATAATTTAAAAGTTTACGCGTGGTTTGAATTTACAATTTTAAATGAAACAATACATTGCATTTTCAAGCATTCGCATTGTTTCAAGTGAACAGAAGATAAGACGTGTATCTTTTTGTGTTGTAAATTATTAATTTTCACACAATTTAACGGCCTCTTTCTAAAATTTATGGAAATTCAAATCACATTAATTTATTTCTCTTTAATTAATTTCTATATTAGCCAAAAAATCATAATAATTAAGGTTCATTGATGTAAATGAAAAAAATAATTGAAATCGATTTCAGATCAAAATAATTTATAACAGAATGTTTTTTTTTTTAAAAAAAAAAAAAGATAAGGTATTATATGACATTTAGCAATAAAGAGATGGGATTAAATATATGGTTTTGTTTTTGAACCTTAATATTGAATAAATATTAAGTTTTGATTTTTGTTTTGAAGCAATCACATACGGCAAGTGTTCCGAGTATTTTAGATAAGTAAATAAGCACAACGAAAACATTACTTATACTTCTTAAATATTTTTGAAAGGCCATATATTAGCATATAATTGTAGAGCTGATATATTTTATATTGATAAAGAATCGGAAAACTATATAAAGACTATTCGTATTTATAGATTTGGGGAAGGTTAGCAACTGTTTTTTTTGATACAAAATATAGGCTATGCATGCCATTCATAAAGAACTTAAATAATTTTGGTCAAAAAGAAAGGAATAATACATTTTGACAAGCCAAAAGCAATAGATGAATTAAAAAAAATCAATAAAATCCCTTGATTCAAACGTTTTTATTTTTTACACGAGTAAGTAATAGACGGATGAGAATCATAAAACAGTATTAAAAACTGTTTCAATCATTGTATATATCAATGGTTCTCGACGATTTATGTGCTTCCTTCAACAAGTGTGTATGCAACTGCGATTGTACTGATATAATATTGGGTGGAGGAGAGACAAAACTACAGATGTTCCATTACAATAAGAATAAAATAAAACATGTAGAAAAATTCATAATGCGTAGGTGCAGATTACAAAATCACACCATATTGTACTTAAAATGACAAAGCAAACATTTCCATAAACGATATCAACCGGAAATAGAATTTATTTTAATCAATAAAATAGATGCACATCTCTCTACAGATGCAAAATATGGTAATTCCATAGATTGTTGATGCTAGTATATACAGTCGTAAATGTTGGGCATTTCTCACTGGAGACTTGGCCTAACAAATATTTATTGAATCTTAATACTTTTAGATATTAAAGTTTTCTCAACTCTTTTATGGTTAAACGAATATCAAACTAAAAGAACTTTTTTTTTTCAAAAAAAAACCTCTTGTTGATAGTACTGCCCTAATTAGACCAACTACTTCCAAGCTTACACTAATCTAGAATTTTTATCGTATTTTCCACACTAAAAATTAATGATTTACTACACAATATTAAAATACTTGTTTGTTGTGCTCTCATGTACACCATACATTTATTCAATTAAGTATACTGCTGTTTGTAGAAAATGCAACACCATGAAAGAATCATCAGAATCAAATGAAATTTAATGCAGAAACGACTTGTACTGATACAAATAAATGATGAAATTTTCAAAACAAAAGAAACAAATTAAGCGTCCGAAATCAGTATTTGGTGCAGCCACCATGCGCTGCAATAAGTGCTGCTATACGACGTGGCATGGAGTCAAACAGATGTTGAATATCTGCTTGAGGAAGAGAATTCCATATCGCTTGTATGCGCAACCAAAGTTCGTCTTTGGAAACTGCAGGACGCGGATCACGAGCGAGACGCCGACCAACCATATCCCACACGTGCTCAATAGGCGACATATCCGGTGAATAAGCAGGCCAAGGAAGAAGTTGCATGCGTTGTGCTGAACAGAAGTCTCGAACAGTCCGCGCAACATGTGGGCGTGCATTATCCTGCTGAAAGATAGCTCCAGGGATGCCTTGAAGGAAAGGAACGACTTCGGGCTGTAGCACTTCACGGACGTACCTGTTGCTATTGAGATTACCCTCAATTCGTATCAAATTGGATCGTCCATGATACGAAATCGCACCCCAGACCATAACTCCGGGTGTTCGACCACTATGTCGTTCAATAATACACTCAGGAAGGCAGCGTTGACCGGCATAACGTCTAACACGAACACGGCCATCATGGGTCCACAAATTGAAGCGTGATTCATCTGAAAAGACAACTTGGTGCCAATCAGCTCGCCTGTCTCTGTGCTCAAGAGCCCACTGCCGACGCAGCCGTCGATGATTCGCCGTGAGGGGAATCCTGTATAAAGGCACCCTTGCACGCAATCCACGGCGCAGCAGACGACGACGAATTGACGAAGCCGACAATTGTACACCTGTAGCAGTAGACCAACGTGCTGCCAGCTGCCTGGAGGAAGCTGTGCGATCATTCACCGCCATGCGGAGCAGGTGTCGATCATCGCGCTCTGACGTCACCTTCTGTCGTCCAGTGCCTGTTTTTCGAGTTGTTCGGTGCTCGTCGGTCCACTGCTTCCAAACTCGCATCACTGTGGAACTGTTCCGCTGCATACGAGCTGCTATTGCGCGATAGGAAAATCCTCCTTCTCGAAGGCCGATTATCCTCCCTCGTTCAAACTCCGTAAGTTGCTTGAATTTCTTATTCTTCCGTCGTGGAGGCATACTCAGGTCTCACTAAACGTTTGCCACTAACAAATAATCATAGACTTTTTTCAACGTCCCGCTACAGCACTTTATTTATACGCTTTCAGCATCAATTCAGAGGGCGCTGCGCGCGCCGCGCACGCGCGATGGCTCTGAAACTTTATTAATTTGCATAATATCCTATAATTGACATTTGCTGCGAATTTCATTTGATTCTGATGATTCCTTCATGGTGTTGCATTTTCTACAAACAGCAGTTTATATAACCTTTTGCTTTTGTAAAAATAAAATTCTGATCAACGGACTTTTTTTTTTTTTTTTTTTTTGAAGAATTCGATTCACTGGAAAAAAAAAGTCAATGCAACAGAAATAAATGAATAATTATTCAATCAAATGTTTCAAAATCGGACACTTATATTTAATAAATGAGCTGTTGTAAACTGTTTATCGTTAGCATTATTAAAATTTAATACCGATTTCCTTTTATGCAGCAATATTTGATATATATATATATATATATATATATTTCATGATAAAATAAAGAAGCTGAAACAAATATTTTATTAAGACTGTTTTCGCCCATCGTTACGGCCATGGTAGTCGAAAGGTCATGGTTGCTATATTTCAATCAAGCTATATGTTCCTAGTCCTGAAGCCAAAACAGACTCGTCAGGTTACGGAATTGATACACGTTAAATTTGTCGAGACTTAAATGACCTCAAGTTAGTATAGTGTGGAAATTAAGAGGGCAAGATCGTAATTCGAGTATTGTTCTCGTCACTTGACCGCGATTAAAAATTACAAGGTTCGTCGCCAATGGCCTTTATGCAATTTTTTTTTTTTTTTTTTGAATAAATATCACAAGCATTATTTTAATATCTTGTATTTTTGCTAAACGTAAATTTCCACATCATTTATACAAGTAGATATAGGAAGCAAAATATTCATTTTGTATCTCATTTAATTAACGACAGAATGATATTTGCTTTTAACATTAATTTTTAAAGCTGAATACAATACAATTAATTTGAATTACGGTATAGAAGTGATTTTTTCCACAATGCAAATATCCAGACCTTGCTAGATCGGATATGCAACACGAACATTTGCACGCAAAGACGATGGCAAAATTGATCTTAACTATTAGAAAAACAAATCATAAAATAAGATGTAAATTTTGTTGGTTTTAATATTAGCTGTCACTAATTACACATATTCAAGAATCAACGGCTGGAGACGATAAAATTTCCTTCATGATAAATACCTTTCGGCCTGTTCCTCTTTAGATTGTATATCCCTATTACAAATTAAGGTTTGAGATAATACTAATTGTACTTGACAATCATTACTGACCGCCCACCGAGAATATTGTCCTTTTTAGCTATGATTTTTGAAATATGGTGAGTTTCAGAAGAAATGGCTACAAGTGTGAGTAGTTTAACATTAGAGATATTCACAAGTATGTATTTTGGCACGTAAAGTCTATTTTCAATTTTGCAGAATCTAAATGTTTTACTTGTACATAAAATTCTTAAGATAATACTGCAAAAAAAAAAAACTCGTTGCCGTCAAATGGAAAGTCATATCCTTTAAAGTGCACTTTCCTAATTAACCTTTCATTTTATCTCTTACATCCTCTTCTCACATATAATTATTCAGGATACAGTTGTTGTAACTAAAGACGACCAAAAATGTATTTTATGACACATTTTGTCGAAAGCTTTCCATTTGAATCATTCTGTATTATATAAACCAAAGGTCAGAACGGTTCCGAAAATTTTCAGAGGTAACATTTCATGAAAAATATTTTTACAATGATTTTTAAATTTCATCATACATTTTTGAAAATTTTTATCCACTATTTAATTTATTAAATAATATTTTAACAAACTTTTTACAGGTAATATTTTCTATCAGTTTAAAAATTCCTTATGCAAAAAGAAAGGAATGAATATATTTTCCAACTTAATCTAAATATTTTAAGCGCTTTCTTGTATCGTTTTAATAGGCTACACTTAATCGGAATTTATTTTTATTATTTAAAAATAATATTCTTTTTGGTTGCTTTTTCAAACCAACCAAAGAGACTTCTATTTACATACAAAACGTTGACCTTGACCAATTTTCAAAATAGAGTATCAAAAGCACATGGCTTGTTTAATTTCATTTGACTTCCGATTTACAATAGATTCAATTTGAATTGTAGTCGCCACCTTTAAATATTAGAGTAGCATAAACCAATATGTAAAAATTTATTTTATTTTCATTATATGCGGCAGCAATACTTACATTCAGCTTAAAATATACACCATTTAATAATTTATATTTTACTTTAATTTTAAAATATGAAATTAATACTATTTCCCAATTCAATATTTCATCGTTTGCTTTAAATTCTAATATACAAATTGAATAATTTTTATAAAAGTTAGCACCTTTGGATGCCAAAACTGTTCTTTGCAAAACGTTGCACAGAACAATTTCCGGAGAAATTTTTTTTTTATAGTCGCTCTTTTTATAATTTTTTCACGCTAAAATCAATTTATTTGTAAAAAATTATTTTTGAATTTACTGCATTCTTTATTTTATTGATCCCTATCATATCATTTTTATGTGAATCTTTTAATTTATAAACTGTATATTAGTATTAAACTAGCTACATAGTTTTCACTAATTGCTTTAATTTGTAAATTATTCGATTTTAGTGATTCTGGTAATCCGAATTCAGAAAATATTTTATAATTATCATAGAAGCTCAGGATAAATTTCATTTATTATTTTAGATTTTTTATGGTAAGTGATAGGATGTTATGAAATTCGATGGAAATACATTGAAGCGAATTGAAAAAGAAGCCTTTGGTTTATCAGAATTCAATATTCTGTAGACTACGAGAATTTGCTTTTTAAACTACAAAATTTAACTTTGGATAACTTAAATACATTTTTCTCAAATTATAAATTTTAATCATTTACCATAAACTACAGCGAGTGAGTGAATGTAAAGGTTATTGGCGTAATAGCCAGATGTGGCTATGCTGCGCCAAACAAGATTTGACTGTGGTCTAGACGTGAAGGAATATATATATATATAAAAGACAAAAATTGGTTGACAAGAAGGGTCGAAAATAGAGAAGAATTGCTAGGGTAACCAGGTGGTGCGTCACCCGTGTTTACCAAAGACAGTAAACCCATAGGAAAGAAAAAGATTACTGGGGTGCCTCGGGGTCATCATGCCTGTATTTGCCTAAAGGAGCCAAGTCCCTGAGATCCCCTGATATAATCCCTAGGGGCAGGGATAAACTACAGAGAAATGAATAATTATTTTTAAAAAAATTATCCGAGTTTTTAAAATTAATTAGGTCGTCCGGAAAGTTGATGCCATCTTCGGTAGGAGGTGTAAGGGCAGGTATTTTAGGCATACTTAGAAACACAGTTTGGTTACGATACGTTAGTTGTCAGTTTTATATGTTTTGAATATGGAAGCAAAGAAAGTGTATTATAAAGCATTTGCTTACCGAGTGCTAAGTGCTTTTCTTTAACTGGCAAGGCAAAAAAAATCACACAAGCGACAAACAAGATATGTGCTGTTTATGTCGAAAGTGCTGTAGCTGAAATAATTGTGCGGGAGTGGTTTGCTAAATTTAAAGCTGATGATTTCAACCTTGAATGTCAAGAACGCCCGATAGGTCCCCCACCTCAGATGAAGATCAGATTAAACACTGATCAAGAACAACCCACGATGTACGGCAAGAAAATTAGCAGAAATGCTAAAAATATCGAAATCCACTAACTACATGCATTTTGCGAAGCTTGGCTTTATAAACCGTTTTGATGTACGGGTTCCCCACGGTTTAAAGGGGGGGGGATCTGATGGATCGCATTTCCATATGCGACTCGCTCAATTAACGCAACGAGGAGAAACAATTTTTGAAGCAAGTAGTGATGAGGTTTGAAAAAAATTGATTAAGATCTTGAGGGAAACCACTTTTAGCCATCCCAAAAGTCAATTTACATCCGATGAAGGATATATCTCTGTGTCTGATGGGATCCTGTATTATGAACTTTTGCCAAACAACAAGACTATAAATTCAGAATAGTAAAGTTCCCAATAAGACGAATCAAAGACAACAAATGAACAAAAATGTTCAGTAATAGCGAACCGGAAAGGCGTCGTGTTTCATCAGGCCAATGCACGTCCTTATGGTTCTTCTACAACTCGATAAAAGTCAATAGAACTCGATTGGGATGTTCTAACCCATCCACCATATCTCGCGCCCTTAAATTTTCACCTATTTCGATCATTGCTCAAAATTTCCTTTGTGGAAAGAACTTTCGTCAAGATAAAAAAAAAATCTCACAGAAAAGTTTTTGTCATAACACTGGAAGATTCTAGAAGGATGGAATTTTCAAGTCACCTGAAAGATGCAAAATGGTTGTGGAACAGCACCTACATGATTTAATAAATGTATATCAGAATTTAAATGATGTGTTACCATTTTCTTTCAAAATCAGTATGAACTTTCTGGACAACCCAATATAATCTAAGAGAAATGTAAGACAGAATTAATTTGATTAGTTCCAGCTTTTAATATAATTACACTTGTGAAATAAAATGTTTAATTTAATATTAGTATTTTTTTAAAGTTAAAAATTCCAATTTATTTTATCAACAGTAAAGCAAATTTAATTTGCGTGAATGTTTGATTTAATTCACAACTTAACATGCAAAATTAGTTAAACAATCCATTCATTTTATATCAATAAAATATTTAAATAAAGATTTTTGTGATAATATTGGGAAAGGTTAAAAAAGTATTCAAGCATTTCAAAACTCTGCAGGAATTTGAGTCAATTACGAACAGTAATATTCATTCTCTCCTCCTGCTTCAGCCTGCATTTATAAAATTCCAGTTCTATCAATGACAATAACTATTCAAAAGAATAGTAAAGAGGACGGTATGTATAAGATTTATTTAAAAAGACAAATATATAACAAATACATTCCACCCAATTCTTTTAGAAGTTATCAAAAAAGAAATTAAGACATAATAATACTTTAAATCCTAAGTATGACAAATTTAGACTTGAAATTTTCTGTTAAATTTATAAATCTAAAATAATAATATAACTGCAGTATAATTTACATTACAATTAAACAAGTTTACAACATCTTACAACAAAATGGCATGAAAGGTCATATTTGATTATGCTTTATAAGTATTTTGTAATATCTACTACAATGGTATATGATATATAATTACAAGCAACTGTTCCATTTATGAAAATAGGTTTGATGTTTTTTTTCCCAGACTTTTTTTTAATACTTTGCCTAAATTAGAAACTAAAGTTATTAAGAACTGAACTGACAAGAGTCATGGGGGAGAGGAATCTACCCCTCATTCTCGAGTTTTATATAGTTAGTTTCTTTGAATAAAACTATAAATATTTATAGTGTTTAACATTCAATTATAAATGTTTATAGTTTTTATTCAAAGTTTACTAATTGCTGATTTATTTAGTAATTTTATGAGCATTCCCCACATGTTAATCTCTCAAAATTTGTTAAAGACTTTAAGCAAATTTTTCATATAATTCCATTTTCAATGCATTTCATTTTGAATCAACATTATAAATCTTAAAAAGCCCTAAGATTTCAAAGAAAATGATTTCTTATCAGAAGAATAAATAATTCTTATAGTATAGTATTGCTAAATTATTATAATTATTTAGTTGTGTGTAACTGTGATTTTTAATTCCTCCTATACAGCATATATTGTGTATGTTTATATGTACTGTAAATACATATTTAATTTCCTATTACTTCAGTTATAATACATATAAATCTAATGAATTTAAAAAGATGAGGAAAGCATCTTTTATAAATCAAATTATATAAATAATAAATAAATAAAAACAATCAAATTATAAGTAATTAGCAGTAGTTTTAAGTTCTTGTAATGCAAGAATTAAAAAAAAACATTTATAAGAGAAAAAAAGCTTAATATACAATATATTTATAGTCCTGCAAGAGAACATATGTAACAATATACAAGGAATATACAGAGTTATTTAAAATAAATTATCAAATTTCAAACTGCTATATTTTTATAAATAATCAACCCAGAGTAAGTAATGCATGAATGCAAATGTTCAGTATAACTTTCTTTAGTAACACATATAATCTCAATTCAATATGAAAATTCCAGCAAAACATATTGTTAAAGTTTAAGGGGTAATTGATTGTACAGCAGAAGAAATACATTGTTTAAGTTTACATAAATTTGTGAGCAATGGTGGTGCATACACTTTATCTTTTACAAACTCCCAAAGTAAGAAAGAACTTAGGGCACAAAGCACTGTGCAACATCAAGCAATCTGGTCTACTGCAAATGATCCAACTGTGAGGTGGTTTCATGAAATCTTCTAAAACAGCTTTCGCGAAATAGTGTCATGAAGAACACACAAGAGCCATCTATTATTCACAATATAAAACTTTCACATTTTCCCTTTATATTCATAGATTACTTATCATTCTGTGTCATTTATTTCATAAAATATGGAATTTTGAAATTGGATAATAACCATTTTTAATAACCCTATATTTTCCTTCACATATCAATGCTTGATATATCAAATAACCCTTAAATAATTAATGTAACTGCTTCATTTTCCCACACTTTGAATTAATGACTCATACAGACAGTACAATTATAACTAATAGAAGACACATTCTTGACTTTATTTTTCCTTTAATGCATAACTGAATTTTTTATTCTTTATTTTTTTATGTGCTTTGATTAACATCATGAAAACAAAATAAAAAAATAATATAACATTAAAAAAAATACTATTTTTATCCTTCCTGTGTTTAACCAAATTCTATTATATCTATAAAATATTCAAAAGAAATGTTTTAGTCATTTCATGTCACACTTCTGAATATCAAGAGGTTCATTAAAAAAAAAAAAAAAAAAAAACATGAAAATATTTTAATAAAACAAATGTCACCATTCTTTTTCTAATCTCTAAGACATGATTTTATTGAATGTTTTTATACAAGACCTTGGTTTTTATACTTCAATTGCCATCATGAAGCATAAGGGATAGAGCAAGCCTTTTTTTTTTTTTACACTAAACCTTAAATTGCAAGCAAGAAGAAATGATTTCTCTTTACCTATAACATTAAATTTACTGCTTTTTGAAGATATACTTTTAATAAAGTACAGAATTTTTGAACAGGTCATTTGACCCTCTTAGTAAAAAAAGAATCTAAGCTAAATATTGTACATATCTGAAGTTTTCAGGTCTACCTTCACTGAACATGAGCATAACAAACAGCAGAAAACTCTCCATGCTTGGTTGATTTATTTGATATGCAGACAGCAATGTTAAAATAAAGAAATTATCAGTTGTAATTATTAAATCCAGACATAAAAATTCAACATAATTCTACATATGTTCTTAAATATAATTGTTTTATTGCTTCATTGTGCCATGATATCTTTTTAAAAAATATTACATGAAGCTCTCTGTTGAGCCAAAAGCAATACCAGAATATGACTAATTTATCAGTTATGTGATTGTATAGGATTCACATTACAAATTAAACTAATTTTACTAAATTTTGGGTAACCTTTTAACTCTTCAACTTCATTTTCACCAACTAATTTTTTTTATTCATAATTTTAATATAAAATGCATTTCTGTAATATCTTTTTTTTTTTGTGATACTTCATAAAAGTTATTATTGAATTTAGAAATTGAGAATTACTATTTTTTCTCATAAACCGTTTATCATATTTTTTTAAAATTCAGGAAACTCTTTTTAAATACATTTGAGTGATTTAGTTGATTACATAAATATGCCATTAAGTTGAGCAACCAAATATTTGTGATAAATTTCTGAATTTTGAACATTTATCAAATAATATAGGAATTTTAAGCTATGCATTTCTTTTCTATATTCCACTTGGAAATATAGTGTGGATTGCTTTAGCCAATAGTAAGGAATTAAATGTTTGGTGGTTAACATAATTATAAGTCGACTACCAAAATTTTTGTAACCGTTTCATTATAGAAATTATGAATTTTCCAAATTAATTTAAAAAGTAGAATAAACAACTACTAATCTAGCTTTTTAAACATATTAACACAGTATACTGAGCGGGGGAGATTCAAAAATAGATATTTTACAATTGTGACTTTTTAACATAAACTATACTTAAAAAGCTATTTAAATTTGCTTTGAAATATTTTTTTGAATTCTAATATTACTTTCTAAATAAGAAGATGATTAAATTAACAAAGTAAAATTGATTTTGGTTAATCAAAGTCTTACACATCAAGGTGCAGCCATAACTTTTTTAAAAATATATTCTGAGAATATTCGAATGAAAATTATTTAGAATTATAGCTGTCTTTCCTTACTTTTCCCTCTAAACAGTTATATAAGGTGATTCAGCAATTATGATTAATGCTTTGAATCAGACTGTAGAAATAATATTTTAGCATACTTTATTAGATTTAAATTTATTTCAATATAAACATACCACTTAGCTTTTCTTGTTTGAAGATGAAGATGCATGCCACTGGTCATAGGAGCCTAAAAGTAAACAACATATGGTTAATGTTTATAAGCAAGAGGGGGGGGAGAGAGAGAGAGGTTAGAAATAAAACCATCTTTGAATGACTTCTCAAGAGATAACCCATGCAAAAGAAAATTCCTTAAAAAAAAAAAAAAAACCCACCATTGTGTACATTTCTCACTTTGTCATTATATACAGTATTTTTAATGACATAATATTGAATTACACAGGAAAGGGGGGGGGGAATTGCATTGAAACAAAAATATACACAGAATTTTTTCTTTACCCAAATTGGGTCTATAAAACACAGGATTTTCATAAATGGATGGTAATCTTCATTTAAAAAAAAATATGTGGAATTTTTAATATAATTCATTTTCAAATATGAGTTAAAAAAAAAGATCTGGTGTTTTATTTACATTTGTAAGTAAATAATTAATTTCTCTAACATTTTGGTCAGTAGAACTATGGTGTATTTATTACATATTACATAATTAGAATTGCTTTCATGATTAAATGCAAAACTGCATTTAGTGATAAGTCTTCAGTGGCGATGCTTTTTCTTGCTACATATATTTATTTTATCTTTCAGATTGTAGCTAGTTATTACTATATTCTCTTCATGATGAAAGAAGTGAAAAGTTGCTAAAAATTAACAAAATTTAATCAAGTGTTTTTAGAAACTAACATAGTGATGTTTTAGGAAAGTGAAAAAAAAAAAAAAAAAACTCATGTACTTGTAAGATAGAATTTTTTTCAACATGTATTAAATGACTAATTCTGAATAACCAATGATAGTTTTTCATTATAGTATAAGTCTTTTGATAACATTAAGGTAACAAAGTTCTATTATAATGATTTATATTTTTTTAAATTCTCTTCTTGGAAATCATTTGTTTGGAGAACGTTTGTATTCTGAGGCTTGTTACAAAAGGTTAATATACCATAGGATATTTATACAATTTTATTTTCAAAGGCGTGGAATGAAAAATTGCTTTTTTATTTTCAAAGAATTCAGTACATAACACATGAAGATTTTATACATTGAACTAATCCTAATTTTATGTTTTAGCTAACTTATGAACTAATAAGTAATCAGAGGAATTTTAAATATATATATATATAGTGGATAAATTTAATTTTCATAGTTATAAAATAATTAGGATTTTATCTTAATTATTTTATAATTATCAATTTTTTTGATTGAAAAAAAAATACAATTCATTATTTTAACTGTATTAAGCATTAATAACTGCAACATGTCATATTTATTGTGGTGCATTACCATGGATTTCAAAAAAATAAATAAATCACATTCTACAGTTGATTTATTTATATATATATTAAAGTTGACAAAAATAAACATTGCCTTATTTAACAGTGACATTAATTGGATTTTATTCATAAAATTTAAGCTACAATTAAATTTGTTCTTCAGGGACTTAAAACAGTTCCTATAACTTAATTCTCAGATAATACAAGTTAAACTAATGAATAATAATAATACTTTTCAAATGCTAAACACTTTCAAATAGATAAATGCTTAGATTTATATAGATGAAAGATATCAAAATGCTTCTGAAAATTTGTAATTTTCACTGGTGCAAAAATTTATGGAAGGGTCATGCATTTTTTGAAAAAAACTTCAACTGTTCTACTACTTTAAAACATATAATCATACTTAAAAGCATATATTTGTTCCCATATTATATGTAGAAAATATTGTTCCTTCAGAGTTTGTGACATAAGAAGAAATTAAAGGGAAAAAATGAATTTTAATAATACTTCAACTTCTCCACACTGACTGATTTAAAATCTAGAATGAACTCTGAATACAAATCATAAATTAACTACAAAATTTCTAAAAACAACAGTACTATATAAAAAAGTTTTACAGACAGAAATTTAAATAATATATATATATATATATTATTTAATATGTTCTCAAAAAGTAACAAAATATACTTAAAAATTACATAAAATAAGAAGTCAATAACAAGTGACAGTTTAAAAGAACATATTCATAATTAAATAAAATATTACAAATATATTTAGAAATTTAATAACAATATATAATTTTCAGTTGCATGTACTGCTTTTTCAAATGCAAGCCTTTATGATGCAAATCTGTTTTTAACTGTTTTTTTTTTTTTTTTTTTTGTTATCTGTTTGTTCTCTAGTTTTTTTTTAAAAAAATTGCCAATTCCATTAAAATTCATTTATAAAATTTTTGAAAAGAATTTTATTATTTTGCAGCAAGAATGCAGGTTATGCTTTATAGTAAAAATTTTTATTATAATTTTTTTTAAAAAAAAATTCTGAACAGTACTATTTCAGAATGTTGAAAATTAAAGCAATTAAATCTTGCAGAGTAAGTATACTATAGCAATATAATATTTTTACAATTTACTTATCTATTTCCATAACAGATAAAGTTGCCATCTCTTTCAATGATAAAAATCTAGTTAATAATAAGCAGTATTATGTTTAAGAAAATTTTTGTTTCCTAACCTTTTATTAATATGTCTTTGATATTATTGGCAGCCAATATCCATACACAATTGTGTGCATATAAAGTTTGCTGTGTAATGTAAGGTATTTATTAGAGTTTGGGTATATCAAAAGTAAATATGTGATGTGGAGCAATGCATACTTATTTTCGAATTAAGAAAATATTTCAAAATTAAAAATAGCTATAATGGATTGAAGTTTACTTTATTATTGGAACAATGAATTTTCAGAAAGTTCAAACTTTTAAAATGTTCAATAAAATTAAGTGAGGGGAAAACTGATAAATTTGACTCAAAATAAAGAAGCAATTGATCTCAAAATGTATGTTTGGAATTTATACTTTTAATAGAATGTATAACAATTTAAAAAAAAAAATAGACCATTAAAATAGAAAACAATTCAAGGTATAATAGGTTTCTCGATAAACAAATGCATGAAAACGCACAGAATAAAAAGAAAACATAGAAAGCAATAAAATGACAAAAACTATACACAGAATTAAGTATTTGGAAACCTAAGTAATTAGGGTTTGATACAAGTTAGTTTTGAAAACGTCCATAATATTTACTATTCAGATCTAAAGCTATTACCATATATGTGAGTCATGAGTCAGAATATATTATTCAGTCAATAATATTAGTTCCTTTCTATATTATTCACGGAAGAACTAATAGTAGCTAGACTTTCATCAGCTTCTCATTTTGTCCATATATCTTTTCAATTTTATCACTACAGTAATGGAACTGTAGAAAGATATTGTAATATACCCAATAATGGGATTCCAATAATTTAACAATTTCTTAATCATCTCTATGTATTAACATGATGACTGCCACACGAATAAGAAATCTTTTACAGGAAAAGCGATGCTAGACTTTATGCAAATTGTTTCTGGTCATAGCAGAAGCTAAGCACATTTAGAATGAAATGATTTAGAACATGTGTGTGCATGTGCATTCAGTTTAAAATCTTTCATCAAGAATGAAATATCTATGATAAAGCATAAGATTTGAATATTATTTCATCTATTTCAATATTTTTTCTGTAGTGACAAATGATTAAAAAAATTTTTGAATAAAAATTGTTGCCTTAATATATTGGAACGTCAAAAGAGAAAATGGAAGAGTTATTTCTTGGTGAAGAACGAACCAGTTATGATGATTGCAAATATACGAATAATTGTGAAGAGGAACAACTGATACTTTTCAGAAAGAGAAATATAAATAGAATTATATTGTTAGATTCTAATTCAGATATTGTGATATTCAGTGGCCCGATCAGAATTTTTTGCAGTGAGACAAATATTGATGACATGGAAAAGTCACTGCAACAAAAAATAAAACTTAACAAATCTATCATTTAAAATATATTCCCATATTGTTCTCAATTTGAGTCCTCATTTCCATTTTTTTTAAAGTGGTTCACTGAACTCAATAATAGCAAAAAAATAAAGAAAGAAAGAATCAGTTCTCTAAAACAAGCCAATTCCTCCTACTGAGCCCATATCTTGAAAAGTTTACAATGAAGTAATCATTAAACAAAAACCTTGAAAAGGAAATACAGTATTTTTTAATTGTGGGGTACAAATGTGTGTGTATGTGAATAATATAAAACCAATTGCTTACAATTTTTTTAAAAAAATATCACATAAAAAATATTTACATAAAATTTATCTTAAGTTCAATTTTAATTGGACAAAAATATTTTCAACAAGTGATTGTATATAAGAGTTTTACTAATCAAACTCATTCAGATAGTACTAATTGCAACATATTACAATGCCCTTTGTGAATCAATTAATTATAAGCCTTTATTATACCTTAAAATATAATGTTCACTGAAGGCTTAAATATTACATTTATGTGATTTGTAATTATAATGTGATGTTATTTTGGCAACTTTAAAATATCTGGCAGAAAATTTAAATACTATCATAGCCTTTTAATATGCTTCAAATCATTTTACTTTGTTCAGCATACCCAAATAAATAATATACATCAACCAGTTTTTATCTATTGTACCTCTTTTCAGATTATTTTATTATTGTTACAAAATAGCAAGAATTGGTCAATTTAAAAATAAAATACAAATTTAAATATATATAAAAAATCACTAATACTGATACAAACTGTATATTGCATTTTATTGGTAAAATTACAATAATATATTCCAGCATCACATTTCTCACTTAAAATGTTAATGAAAGGAAAGACTTTCATAATCAACAAATGCTCTTTTAAGGCTTTTTGAAAGAATACAATCTAATTCTTACATGCAATAGCAAGTAATAAAGGAAGAAAATTTCATAACTATGTCTTAAAAGAAATTCAACTGATGCGTAGTTCCACAAAAATTTATTCTAAATCAAAGTAAAAAATTGAACCCATTTAAATTTAACAAATTAAAATTTCACTTCTCTTAAGTACTGTGGCTTCTTGAATATATTGAATTCAGTGATAGTTGAGTTATATGCAGCGGCGTACTGAGGGTGTGTGTGTGTGAAAAGGGACATATGCACCTCAAGATTTTTTTTGGAAATCAAAAATATATTTTTGGATGATTTTTTTAAATTATACTATCTATTATAGATGTTCTGAACTTCAAAATATTTAAAAAAAAAAAAAAAAAACCAAGGTTTCAATTTTTTCATCAATTAAACATAAAAGGATTCCGTCCAAACCAATTCTCGAGAAAAGTATAGAAAAGTCTATGCTGTCTCAGAAATGTTCTTCTAGATCAGGATTTAAAGACAAAGAGAGGAGAGTGAATCCCAGATGATGGCCCCCCCCCCCAAGCTTAACAAGAATGCAATGTAAATAGTTTCCTAAATATCCATAAGAGTTTTAAAAAAAAATTCTGGCCTTTGAAAGTTTCTACATGTACTGTTGAAAAATCGTTTTCAACTATGAAATATTTAAAAACCTACTTAAGAAACAGTACTTCTTAAATGCATTTAAATTGATTCTGCTTTATACAAATGCATCCGTAAGAGAAGAAGAAATCTTAAATATTTTGCCAAAACTTAAAATGGAGAAATAAATAAAACTCTGAAAAAACTAATCAGTATACATTTCTTTATTTTATTATAGTCACACATTTTTAACCATTTTGGGGGGTTCAAATATTTTTTTCAATCATTAAATAATTTTTAACAGCTTTTCAAACTTGCTAGATTCCATCTATTCTCGTTAGACAGAAATTTTCCTCGATATATTTACTATTTTTCTTAAATGATATCTGTTTTGGGAACTTGATAAATTTTTATCAGTTCCTGAACAGTTTTAATTTGGAGAAATAAGATTGCTGTAGCATATTCCTTAATTTTTAATCAAATGGTAATTTTAAACTAAAGAAATTGTTTCTTCATGGAAATGACGAAATACCTCCCCCCCCTCTCACCCCAAAATAATAATTTTTGGGTATGCCACTGGTAATATGAGTATTGATCTGATACACATTACAAATATTTAACTTTGATATAATTTCTTAGTTGTAATTAATTTTAAAATATCTACTTTTTTTTACGAGACTTTAAAAATATTCTGTTGGTAGCATTTAACTATAACTTATTTTCATTTGATAGCATTGAATGAGGATTCATGAAGATTAGCATGAATCTTTCACTTGTATGCATTGTTTTGTGTAAGCCACATTTCAAATTATTCATAAACTAATTGATGTTTGAAAATACATACACACTATATGCACTCATCTTCTACAATTTAAATGAACCTTTTATTCAAAAGCAGTTTGTTGTTTTAATTATAAATGCATATCATTTCCCCAAAATCTACCAGTTATTTTTTTTTTTTACTAATTTACCAAAGAAAAAAAAAATTTCAAATTTTTAAAAATTTTAAAATAAAAATAATTTTTTTTTTTTTTTTTTTAATGTCTACATCATTTTAGATTTTTAACTAATGAATATAGCAAAAACCACATTTCTTCATGAATTTTTTTTCATTCATTCAGTAAAACTATATTTTATAATTTATTTTTCATCTATTTTTGAAAATTAACATCATATTTCGTTTTCCATTTTAATAATTAATGTAAACTAAAATTTTATTAATTTTACATGCTACACTTCCTGTTTTTTATTTATTTAAATAATACAATATAATGATTTGAATGTAATGTAAAATAATTATTTTTGTCTTTGTTTTATTTGTATAGTAGTAAATACAGATTTTTAATTCAGAGTTTGAGTTTTACAATTCAGATTGATAAAGAAATGAAAATTGCAGTAATCACAAATGATATAATTGTAAATTAAAAAATAAAAGCATTCTTATTTATTAATAACTTAATACTTGCAATACTTAAACACATGAACTATTACTTCATTCTTGTTCTTTAATATCTCTTAGATATTACTTAATATTTTTTCAATTTTTTCAATAAATTTATAACTAACAGAAGAGTCACTAAATGGAAAACAAAAAAACTTGTTTAATTCTTGGCAGGTTTTTACAATACATTTTGTACCATTAAATATAAAAAAGTATGCACAGAATATAATTCAATTTATCAAAAGGAAATATACAATTGCAGTTTAAAATAATTTTTCTAGATATATTACAAAATAAAAATTTCAAATCTTAGTTGAACTAAAAAGAATTGCTTCTCATATGCAATCAACTAAGTTAAAATGTTAATAAATACCCATCTGTTTGGGTATTTGTACTATCATTCAGTTCATTACATATTGAGTAAGAGTCAAAATAATTATAAAATATTTTTTCAACTATTCAGTATTCTTGAAGGATTCATTGTTATATGCAAATAGGATAATAATAAACTATTACGCAAATAAATGATCAAGATCAATTGGCATGGCAAATAAATCAATACATTTTTTTTTGAAAAACAGGGCGAAGAAAAATAGAAATATAAAAATGTCATTGCTAAATAACGCATGTATTTTAGTCACATTTTTAAACAAATTTTTTTTTTTATACATCTATTTTGAACGTTACTTCATTATAAATGGTGCATTTCAAATTAATGAAAGCATTGCACATAATTCACCAAATAACAGTTATTTTATAATACAATATGCTTCTAATGAAATGGTTGTAATACCCATAATATAATTTAAATTATTGATCCAAAATTTAATGCAATTCAAATAAAAGCATAATTTATAGTACTAACTCGCAAGGTATTATTCTTTTCATAACATTTTTAAGTTATAATTAATTAAAAAACAATTATTGACAGAAAAAATATAAGCATTGAAGTTGTTTCATTTTCAAAAAATGCCTTACATGAGTTGGAAAAGAATAATAACAATAAATAGTTTAATGATATCAAGATTTTTTTCCTTAAAAAAAAACACACACACACACATTGCTCACTTTAAATAAAAGGATGTTAATATAGTAAATTTTATCAAATAATTAATATCTTAAAACAAATTATAAATATTTTGAAATGGTGAAATAATATACCTGAATAGTAAATTGCAACCAAAATGTCTAAACTAAATTTAAAAGTATTTATTTTGACATTTTACTCGAAAATTGTTTGTTATGTACAAACACAGGACCAAACTTTTTATCATGCAACAATTTTATTTTAGTTCATGAAATATTTAGTTTCTTTTTAGGTTCAGAAACGTGAATATTATATGAAATCCACAGATATTTAGTACTGTGAACTTCTTAAAGAGGGGAAAACAAATATGGTTCCCCTTCAGTCAACATTTTCCAGATCCACCCCTAAATATGTATCATATGTTTGATAACAGTAGTTTTGACTAAATTTTAGCTCAGTATCCACAATTACAGCTATATTATCCAAAATGTTAACAAACTAAATCCCTGTAAAGTTTAATGGCTTGTAAGATCTTTTCATAGTAATTTTTATATTACTCATATTTAATTGTAAAGGGCTGGAAAGAGCCGAAATATCTGAAAGTTTTGAAGCTTTTCAAATATCAATATTATTATGCATATAGATTGGATCTAAAAGTATTATCCTATATATCTTTGAATCAATGAGAATCTTTTTAACTTTAAATTGAAAAAATTTACTTACAATATAAAGATTCTTTCAAAGAAATTTGATTTATAAATCTATTTTCCCAATCATTTTTCAAATTTAGAATAAATCTTGTATTTATATTATTTCTTATCTTTCTTGTATTTATATTATTTATCATCTGCACACACCTATCAATCAATGAAAAATAATGCGAAAAATATTAATTTTTTTATGGTTTCGAAACTTCATGAATAAATAATAACCAATATTCATTTTTGATACCTTAATCTTAAAAAAAGAACATTATGTAATAAATTTTTCAACAATTCTTTTACATTTAAAACACAAATAATCTCTGGCATATCACTGTTTATATAAGCATATTTCAGTGTACATTAGAATAAATAAAAAAAAAGTTCGAAAAAAATTTGTTTTGCTACATTCCTAAACTATTTAAAGAAATGCAAAAATTCTTTATTAAATAAAAACAAAAAGTGTTGTAATTGTTAAGAATTGATTCAGTAAAATTATTCAAATATTATTTAATCCATTGATTTATTTTAAAAAGTTAATATTTTAATATTAAAATTCGTTAGGTTTTGAAAGGTTATCTTTAACATGATGGTAAATATAATTAAAGTTTTGAAAAAATGTATAAATATTACAAGCAACAGCAGTTCTTATTTCTTTCAAAAATATGAAATTGAAAATTAGTTTGAAATAGAGTTTTGCAAACTAAAAATAAAGAACATGAAAACAATTTAAAAAAACAGGGAAATGAAGAAAAGGCAAGAATCGTAGCGCCATCTATTGGTCAAAAAATTGTTTATTAGTATTTGAAAAAATAGCTTCCATAAAAAAATTATTAAATAAAAGAAACATATATCTCACTTCAAAATCAATACTTTTCGGCTAAAACTGATAACTTGTTACAGTAAATATTGTATTAAATTAATAAAAGAAATTTATACACACACACATTCTTGTAAAATTCCATTCAAAGTAATTTTGCTGTACATAAAGTGAAAGCAAACTTGCACAATAAAAAATTATTTCAAATTGAAAGGAATTTTCAGAATTCTTCAATCAATTTTAATATTTTTACTGATAAATTTCAAAATAGAAACCTAGTAAGAAAATAGCTTAATATAAGAATTACTTAAAAATTATATATATCTCTGATGGAACAAAAACACGTAAAAACATTCAGCTGCTGAATAAAATGTAAGTTATAAAGTATTAGTATAAACAAAATTTTAAGAAAATTTGCACACTAGTTACTGAGAACATATTCAGAACATTGAATCCAATATAATTTTCATATTTATTTCCATAAAATTTTGCGGTATGTTATTCAATATTATAACATTTGAATTACCCCTCCTAAACAATAATATTAAGATTATTGTAGTTGGTAATTAATTTTACTTCCAAGATTGATACAATATCACACATGTAAATGTAAATAGCTCCTGGATAACTCCAGCAATTTTTATATATATTCATATGGATGTCAATAATTTTAATTTTATTCACTTGTAGAAGGACTACAATGATATTTTCAATCTATTCAGAATATAACTGTATGTATTGTATGATTTTGCCTCAAATGATTATCTAATGCTAAAAATTGCCATCGATAAAAATGGCGAGATTTGACTGTATTTTAACAGACATTTGTAATTGATTATATATATTTTGAAATATCCAGGAAAATACAAAAGAAGAAAATATAAAGGTTTTTACTTTATAGAAACAAATATAATTTTAAACTTTCCATTCTGCAGACTATATTGGAAATAAATATTATTCCACCATTGTTTACATTACGTCATACAGCTTTATAACACACAATTGTAAACTTCCATAAATGTTCTATTATGTCACGCAATTAAGCATAAATATGAAATGTGTTAGTAGCCAAAGGCTACACATGCAGAAAACTGATTTCCTGGCAAAACTATAGTTATTGCATTGTTTTTTATACAGATTACATACTGATATCACTATTGACAAATTCAGAGTGTCTATACCTAAATAACACATGTCCTAAATTTCTTAAATTGTCGAAAGAAGCTTTTACGGATATTCAAGCAGAACAAAAATTTTCAAGCTTGAACAAAAAATTACTGTATCTGATGAATCGTTATCTATAAAACAGTACAAACAGAATTAAAAAAATTTATTCACTACATAGTGAGCAAACTTGTAAAACAAATTTAGCAAGTATACTCATGGTATTATTTTAGACACACTATTGCAACTGATATCAAATAAGCAAATTCCATTCAAATTAAATTTACACAAACGAAGATTTAAAATTTTAATTCTAAGTATATATAGCATAAAATAAAATACACTTGAATTCCATTTGTATTATTTTACTGGACGAGGTTGACTTACACAATTAAACAGAATAAGAAATACCAATGAAAGATTTAAAACTTATTCACTAAGAAAAGATTTTGACTTCTTTTCTCCATTATATTATTCATGGTAGTTCAATAAATGATTAAAAAAAAATAACCATGAACAGGAATTTCAGAATTAATGATATTAAATTTGATTGTGGTTCTTAGTAAAATAAATAGACATTATTAATGAAATCATAATTATATATGTAACAATTTTGGCTGTCTCTAAATTATTTAAAGCAATGATGATGATTCAAAACTTTTAATTTATGTTTCTCAATCCTTTTTCACACATATTTAAATGTTCAAATATAAAACTAGCTATGAATTTAACAAATTTATTTTGTTTATCTATCGTCCTTAGAATATCAGCCAGAGGATGAAAATAAAAAGGAAATACTTCTCGTGTACAAAATCAGATGGTTTCTAACATATTTGCAACAGACTTTTTTATAGTAGAATACATTTATTCAGGAATGATTTTTAATTTTCAGAGAAACATTTACAACTGATAATAGCATCACACCGGTCGACGCACGTGATGATAACAAAAGCAATTACCTGGATGAGCAGGTATAAGGATATCCGACGATGAAAGATGCGAATCTTGCACATAAATTCATTATTACATCGTCAATCATGAATAATATAACTTAGAAATTCACTGAGAATACGCAAGAGGAGAACATGGTATCAACAACAAACCACAACGTCCGCCATATTTGCTATTACGTCACTAAAACGGAAGTTCCGGTTGTCATCGATCACGCTGTGGGCGGAGCCTAAGTAACACTTTGAGCTTTGATTGACATCCATCCGGGCTTGGGCTGTAGCGCTCTCTGTGGCCTCCGATTGGTGGATTTCGTAGTGTGACGTAAATTTCGTCATACGAGACGCTCATCTTTTATGGCGAGGTGACTTGACTGGCATTAGCGTTCAACCCACCTCGAAACCCGCTCGCTGTCCGTCAAAACTATTCCCAATCAAAACACTCAATTACCAGAGTCGGGTTTTAGTGTGCCAGCAGGTGTACTCCCAGTGAAGTTTTATGGATAGTGTGCGCGTGGGTACTGTTGAGATGCTCCTGTCTCTCAACTGAAGAGGAGACCGGTGCGTTTTATAGCTACGTTCGCAATAACCGCGCGGATGCTGTGTTGTTGAGGGCATGGACGATCAACAAAGAATGATGCATTCCGTTTCTCAACATACTTCCGTCAGCATGGCCGGTCATGTCGTACCCCAGCACGGCTACGGCATGCCACAGCAACCGCATGGAGTGGACCCCACGAACCAGGGTCCGCAACAGGACCAAGAAATTCGCAAACACGACATTTCGGAGATCCTGCAACAGATCATGAACATCACCGATCAGTCACTTGACGAAGCCCAGGCTAGGTGAGTACCGAGGCCGCCTGCGATAGTGCCGCGGGAACGTCGACTCGCGCTAACCCTAACCTTCGCCCGTTGGCCTTGAATATAAAATGTGCGAGAGCAGTTTTTAAATTTGGCCAGGATGTGTTGTGATGGTCATATTGTAGTGTGTAGTTCGGGCCTGCTTAAACCGATTTTCTTCTAACGTAGGCCAAATTTTTTCTTGCAGGAAGCATACTCTCAACTGTCATCGCATGAAACCTGCACTGTTCAGCGTGCTCTGCGAAATCAAGGAAAAAACAGGTTAGTGTCAACTTTTGATTAATTAGCTTCGGGCCGCTCGCCGGGAAAAAGATTTATTGTGTTCTTGCCGAGTGAATTACGGCTTTAGAGACGGGAGCTGTGTTTATGAATTAAATATCTCGTAAATCAGATCGAGTAAACAGAACACGCGACTAGATCGAAACTTTTATTTTTAATCAACTTTACTGATTCGCCGTGATGAATGAATTTCACAGAAAAGTTGATGTTCTCGTCGCGTAGTGTTTTGCTATTAATTATAATTATATTTGTTATTTACTTTTGCCGGAACGAAGTTAACATTTATTTTGTGTTATTGGAAATGTCCATTGTTAATTGTAAGCATTTGATAAATCTAAAACAATTTCTTTTATTGCTAATTTCTCATATATATATTTTAAGAAATGGGTTTTTTTTTTAAAGAAAATAGTGTTTCATAATTATTTTTGTCTGTATTTTATTATTTAGAGGTTATTTTTTAAAATAACGTTTTGTAAATAATTAGCAAAAATGTAAAAGTTTTTAAAAAATTGTTATCAAAATAATTGTACTAAAGTCCTGAAAACTAGATATGTATGTAAAACTAATTTTCACTATGAAACACTACATTAAGTTTCAAATTAAGAGTTTATTAATTTGTTTTTAAATTTCTCTTTGTTGCCATTAATTAAAAATTTTTAAAAGAAAATTCTTCCTTTCTTGCATGTTAGTCACAGATTTTGCATCACTTAAAACATTAAAATGAAATTGGTTAGTTTTAAAAAATGTTAATTCTTAGGTTGTAAAAAGTTATAATCAAATTTCCGAAATTGTTTTATGAAGTAGCAACCTTTAAAAAAAAATCTATGAATAAATGTTGAAATAAAAGAATGCTAAGAATTTGAAAAAGGATCATGAAATATCTAAATTTGTCTACATCAGTTTTTTGAGTTTTGAATTTTTTTCACAAATTATGATATAGGTGTTGGAAAATTAATATATATAGCTATCAATTTGTTGTAATACTGCTGTCATAAAACTTTCTTTATTAAGAGTATTATTTCATATTTTGAATACATAATTTTGTAAAAAGAATAGAAAACATTTTTAGAATTTTATTTATTTTGCATGTATTAATTTTTAAAATTAAAGTGACAGCTTAAGTTTTCTAAAATGAAAAGACAGTATATTTTGCGAATAAAAATATTTTTGTAATGCAAAAATTGGAATAAAATTTTTAAGGTTATGTTACTTATGTGATTGTACTTAAAACAAAAAAAAATAAATAAAAATAAAGTATAAAAGTGGATTGATTTTCAAAATATAATATGAATCTTTAGCAAAAATAAGTGTAACATTTATTTCCTTAGACATTTTTGCAAGTATTAAATTTTAGCTATATGTATTTTGATTATATCTATTCTACATTGAACAGTTACGTGATGAAAAAAAATATCATTTACATTTTAAAGTGATATATTCAGTGGAAAAACTAAATATTTTATTTCTAAATCCAGTTCCCTTCCCAAGTTTCCAAAATAGAAATTTAAAATTGTTTTATGAAAAATGAGATATTTTTGTATTTCGCATAACAAGGTCTGTCACTATTATTTGACAAATAGTATAATTTTAATATCAGAAGTCTGTCCAACATTTAACTGTCCATAAATGAATTTAAAAAAACAACAACCTGTAATTATGATATCTTGTTTAGGTGTTTCAACCTTTTAATTTTTGTAGTTTTAAGTTTTGTCAAAATTTATGTTTCAAAATACAATAAAATCTTATATATGTGTGAAAAAAAACAAATGAGAAAAACATCTGAAACTTATCACACGTAAGGATTTTGTATGTTTGCAACATTCTTTTTTGAAATTCCATTTCACGGAATAAAATGTACAATTGTCATGTTTCAAAGTTTCCTTTTTAACACTTAACAATGTAAAATTATATTTATTTTTTTTATAGTCTTTTATTAGTAAATATGTTATAACTTGTATAGTTTTTTATATCTTTTTTACGAAATTTAATTCCTTATTTTGTTGGAAATTAGGTTTAAATAAACCAAGTATTTGCTTTAAAAGTCCTAAAGGATATGTTGTTTTGATAATAAAAAAATATTTGTTTATATTTTACAAAAATATTACTCTTAATTCTATAGAATTTTTAAGTATGGGGCTAAACTTTTAAAATTTCTAACATTTTTTTTTCAATGTTTTTATTTCTATACAGAAACCAAATATGATTTTGTTTATTTTCTTTTTGTATATTCTACATTAATTTTATTTTATATTTACAAGTATCCAAAACTTGTAATTCTTCTCTTCAAATTTTAATTATAACTATCTATTTTATCCTGAAAATTAGAACTATTGAATTATGAAAAAATGTTAAAAGGTATTAACTGTGCAAGGAATATAGCTCAGAAACATTCTCATTGTATTTCATTTCAATGAATTTGTTACCAAAATAATTATGGAAAAGGAATGGAACAACTTTTTAAAAGAAATTTAGCCTCTTAAAATTGAAAGATTTTGTAAATTTAAATTAAGTAATTTTAGTCATGTTTTTTGAAAGATATTATGCTGAAATATATCCAAGCTTATGTTTGTTGACTAATTAAAATGTTTTTCAAGGTTATTAAAGAAATTTTTTGTTGAAACTTAAAATAACTTAGGCATAAAGTATTATATAATTTAATGTGTGATGTCATTTTTAATATCTAGCTTATAAATGATAATTTTGGAAAAAAGTTAAATTTTTGTGATTTTTACTATAGAAAAAAATTGAAATCTGAATCAAATTTAGAGATAATGTATGCAAATAGATAAAAATATTTACAAAGATGGATGAAAAGAATTAAATTAGTTAAAGTTGATTTCAATTAGTAATCACACTTGGCAACTTTTCCTAATACGTATTTGTATGAAACGTAATGCAACGAGGTTAAACATTAGATCTGTTACAGAATTGAAATATTCAGGTAATATGACATCAATAAATATTTTTTTGATTTTATTTCAATGTCTCATACTAGCATGTTTCCATAACATATTATTCAGAGATAAGCTCTTAAAATTTTACTCAAAATATCTGTTAATTCAGAATCTAATCATGTACTTTGTTCACCATTTTTATGCTTTTTTATTGGTTATAGATTTTGATGAAATTTAAGTACTCTTAATTAAATGTTCTCTTGTTAGTTTTAATGAAATATAGAATTTTTAAATAAAATATTTTGTTAATATGTGGATTGAGATAAAGTTATTTGTATGGAACTTACAGAATTAAAAAATATATTTATTTATTTAAAAGCGAATTAATTGAGAGAATTGTGAAGTTAAAGGAAGTTGAATGTTTGAGATATGCATTAAAATGTTTATGTATTTCAAAATGAAAGAAATACAAAATTAAAAGGAAACTTAATTTAGTATATATAATTTATTAAAATTAAATTAAATATAATGAAAGGACATAGTGTATTAATTGTTACATATGTAATCAAATCTGTTTCTTAAATGTTAAAAACCGACTAGCATCACTAAAATAACAAATTCTGAATTGCTTGAAAACTTCAGATTTAATACTATATTGATCTCAGAATAACGTTCAGTCTAATAAATTTACAATATTTTTAAATTTTAGCAATGTCTTGAAATAAAAAAAAAAATCTGAGCACAATTCTTTCAACAAAAGGAAAAAACCAAAAAATCAAGTTATAAATTCATATATCACTCTCTAAAAGTATTTAAACGATAAAAATTAACCCCAATAAAATGTCTCTTTATATATTTTAATACCTGCCAAGTACTATTTTATAAGAGCTAATCACATCCCCAGAGAACTGGCTTAGTGTCATACAATCACGTTCTTCCCCCCTCTATTTTCTGTTGGAACTGTGGTGAAGTGTGTGTGATCGCATTCCCCCTCCCTCCCAACTTATTCATTCAGTTTTGAATAGCTGTAACTGACTTTAGAAGAGGCGAAATTGAATGCTACTAAACGATTTTTTTTCCCTACCATCTGCCTAAGATGACTTATCGCGTAGTTGTATGCACAGTCGAACGCAACATTTGGTTTTGGAAAAGTAAAGTATTTCCTAAATCCTATTTTCTTCCTATTTGATTACAAATGTTATTTTTTGAGTGATTCTTTTTTTTAAAAAAAAAAACCTATACATTATTAATAATGGCGTACTAAACCATGATTTTGACAACGCTGACTTAATTTGAAAAAAAAAAAAAAAAAAAAACTTTCCTTTTCTTAACTCATTTCGATTAATTACTATAGCCGTAACTTTCAATTCGAGAAACTTTTTTTTATATTATTATTTCCAAAGGCAGATTATTAACAGTTACAGCAAAAAAAATTTAGCAATTCGAGATGCTGTTTATGCTTATTTTATCATATACAGTACAAACCATATCATTAATTGAGAAAACAAACTCATTTTATTTCTAGTAATATTCCAAAAAGAATAATAAGATACGTTGTAATAAATTATTTAGTTTTAAAATTATATTTTAGCTAATGTTTAGAAAATTACTACTACACATTTTTTTATATGTACAAAAAATATTCAATGCTGGATCCAGATGCTGAGTTAACAACTGGGGCATAGAATTTTAAGCATCATGTTTCAATATTTCATTACAGTAGACAATAACTAGGACTTGCTCTCGGTTTAGAAGTCAATATTTATCTTTGTTAGAAGTTAATTTTATAGATTCATTAATGTAATATTTTTCACCTTTTGAAAGGGACGGATTAACGATATTATTGATAAATAATATTTTATGTATTTATTTCATTGCGGATTATTCGTTGTTGTGTTGTCTCCATTTTGTGGCACTTGGCTTTTTATAATGAGTATTAGTGCTTGAAAAATGTTTAACTATTGAGGTGAAGGTTGGTTTTTTGGAAGAAAGGTCAATTTTTTTAAGATGAATTTTTTTAGTTTGTAGAATTGTCTCCCAATAAAAAAAAAATTGTTTTACTAATTTTTCTTTGGATTATACTTGCTAGTTTGAGTATGGATATAATTTTATCTTCTTTAAATACTGGTATTTTTATAATAATTATAGAATTTTTATAATAATTGGTATAGAAATTGTTTGTATAATACTGCGATGCCTTTAGGTTACGACACACGCACACACAAAGTCTTAAAAATACTAAATGTATAATTTAATGATTAATATAAATTCTGATTTTTTTTTTTTTTTTTTTTTTTTTTTTGAGAAACGTGAGCTCAGCTATTTATTATTTTATTATTCCAAGAGTAGTTGAAATTTAAATTTTGATTGCAAAATATTACAATTATTATATATAAATTATAACTAATTATTAGTTCTTAAATGTAAAATAACGACGTGTGAAGTGATATAAAGTATGAATAAAATGGAATGGGTTAATAGTATTATATAATATCACAAACGAAGCAAATCGGTTAGGAATTATTATTTTATAAGAAATGCACATTCACATATATTGTGAAGAGTTTTTCAAAATGAAATACATTTTTGTAATGCCATCCAATAAACTTGTATTTCTAGATGATTTTATGCGATGTTTGTGTATTGTTAATAAATAAATGCATTGGTATCTCTAAAAATTCAGAAACATCCCATTAAAAGTGCGATTTTATCCTCCAAGTAAGTCCCTTACAAGATGAAATTAATTCATTTTACAAAATTCTTAATTATCTTCCTTGTTAATTTACTTTTTTTTTTCTTTTTGAAAAAAAAAAAAAAAGTTTTTTTAGAAGAATATTTATGCGTAAATTCCTGGTTATCCCAATATTGCGGAATTTTCTTAAGTTGTTTTTATACAGTCTAAACCCAGAATTTTCACATTAATTTACGACATCTGTCTGAAACTGAAACTTTATGCTTTAATTGTGTTTGTTTATCATTACCAAAACGAATTTCAATATTTTACGACCTTTATTGACATGGGCAAATGAATACACCATATGCCCAAGGCTTCTTTCTGTTATTCCCTTTCCAGACCCCCTAAAGAATAGTACCTGGACCCCCCGCGACTCGCGATCACAGCTGGGAAACCTCCTCATGGTAATTCGAAAGTTTTTAGGTTTTGTCATTTGGCGGCGGAATGAGTCGCTTGTAGTGAAATAAATATTGTAGTATAGTTGTGTGTATGTGTGGTATAGTGTTGGACATTTGGTGTACGATTTAGTTCAAATCTAGTTAATGTAACACATGAATGTTCATCTTTCTAACATAAATTCTAGAAATGACTAAAGTATTAAAATTTTTAAAGATTATAATAATGAATTCTTGAAAGTAGAACATATTAATTTATTTTAATTACCACGTGAAAAGTTCAAGTTCCGTCAACGCTAAGTTAACACGGTTAATATTAATTGTTAGTAATATTTACATGTTTATTGTCGAAATTTTATGTCTTCTTTATAACATTTTCAGAATTGTTTCCGTATTATTGAAATTTAGCTTGCTTTTTAAGTTTTTAAAGCTTGAAAAATGCTAAGTATTAGAAGTGAATAAGTTTGAATAAAAATTCCCGAATCTTGCATAAATTTCTGAAAAAGTTGTGAAATATTCAGTAGTTCACATTCATGTTTAACAAATTCAAACTTTCAGTTCAAATATATTTTAAAAATAACCAAGTTTATTCTATGTACCTGTTCCTACTCAGAATTGAAGCAATATTTGGATTCACTTTCAGCATTATCGCTGATAAAAATTGCCCAGTAGCGATAACTAACAAAAAACGGATTTATCTGAAGATTTATGACATTATTTGTTCTGAAAATATGTTGGGTTGTCATGCAAGTTTCCTTAGCATCAGTGAGATGCTACAATCATTTGAAACTTGGAAGTAAGCTAATAGCAACCAGCTGCGAAACTTAGCAACATTGGTATGCAAAATCGGATGTTTTTATTTTCTTCGATTATCGCGTAGTTCGTAATAGCAACACAGTTTTGAAATATAAGGGAATATTTGATCATTTCACTGTTATTCTCTATTTCGATTATTTATTAATTTCAAAATCGATGTTTTTAATTTATTAGGGGGGTAGGCATGTAGGCAGAACTGAACATTATGTCAGGCACTGAATTTTGTAGATGGGGTAAGATAAAATACTTTCTCTTTATATATATATATATGTAACCAAAATTTGTTTATTCATTCAATAGAATATAAGATTATAACACATTAAAATAACCTATGAATAATCTTAAGAATATTTAAATTTATTATTTTTTTTACTAAAATCATTGGATCTCTATCGCTAAAATAGGGGGGGGGGAATTAAATAAGATTATTTTTTACTTAGCCTTCAGGAAGTATTCTAGCTTGCAACAATGAATTACTTCCATTTTTACAAAGTCCTGTACACTTTGGTTAAATTTTTTAATTTAAAGGAGTTAATTTTTACTAATTGAGATTAGAATATTTGCATTTCTACTCACCTTCGTCAAAACTTAAAAGCTGTGTTTGCTGCTTCTCAAAGGCTAGGATAAACTAGATTATCTAATCTCTTATAAGGATATAACCTTTGCGGTAGATTTATGATAGAATTAAAGTTGAAAAATGTCGATTCACACACACACGGGCTGCTCTACTATATTCAAATGTTGCTACAATTGCAAATAACTCATAGTTCTTCCAGAACACTTCACGGTTTTTGTACATAATATCAATGTTATTTTCCATGGATTTTGAGGTCAATTATGCCTTTGCTACTGATAATAATATTACGATTTGTAATACCAATATTATACAATTATTAAGTATATATATAACTATTTGAGAAAAGTAATATGTTTATGTTAAACAGTGCAATAATACTATATTAACGTTATATTATTATTATAGTAATATATTGAAATAATATTGTATATCAGGGGATATTTAAACGTAAGAGTGCACGAAGAATTTTACGGTAGTTTCCTTTTAAATTGTTTTTCTCGTGTTTATAATCGAGAAACATGTTTAGAAAACAAAATTTAAAAAGATAAAATTTTATTTTTAATCAGCTCAGACAAGAAATTTTCCAGTGCGGACTTGGAGGGGGGTTGGGGGCAGGGCTAAATGTGCATGTGAAATCGCTACTTAAAGGCAGCTGAGACGCCTTCGGCAAAGGAAAATTATTGTATTTTATGTCAACTTTAAATAATCCTCACTTTTTTAAATTTAAAAGCCATGAAAGTCATATTTTAACATTGAGATACCCGTATATTTTTGTACAAGTTTAAGAAAAGATAATGATTTGGAAACATAAATAGTTATGAACAACTAAGAATCAGTAGCTATTTTTAAATTTGAGAGTCACGTATTAATTTAAGCTGTACTTGAGTGATTTGTAAATCATAACTTAAATACACCTTAAATATGCATCATATGTATCAAGTCTTATACTTTCAAATTTACCTTTAGGTTCATTTTGCACAAAATCTATTGCATTTATAGCTTTAAAAATTTACAGAGTATTTATCAACATGACATTCTATTCACTGAATCAAATTTACTGCTTGAAATTTTATAAACTGCTTAAAAAAAATTGAATTTTGATTCAAATTTCCCATATTTTTGGAGAAATATTGCATTATACTTAAAGTCGTGAATGTTTGTTTTGGGGGGGGGAGGGGGAATACTCAGTGTGTAAGAAATAGTTTAATTTCATAATGTGGAGAATATCGGCTCTATGGATATATCAGTATCATATTTTGAGGAAAGTGTACCAGAATCTGAAAAGAACACATTTTGATAAAAACGCAAATGCGTGCAGTATTCTCTATGGGAGTGAAATTTTTGTTTACCATTTAAAATTACATTTCCAGGTATTTTGTATGTAAATTTTTTATAAATAACAGCGTAGCTCCAATTATTTTTTAGCAGTAAATAAAAGTGCAACATTTGAAGCATTTTATTGACATGGTTAACTTAGGCTACTAAACATAGTATATAAATATACTATATTTACCAAAAGATTTTCGAATGCTCATAAAGGCAAAAGCATATTTCTAACTGAATATTCCATTTTAAGAGGGTTCATTTTTTCAAAAGGAGTCGCGAAATTTCAAACAAATTGAAAAATGAATTGGGCGGGGGGGGGAGGATATCAAGAGAGTTCAGTTAATTATATATATATGAAGAAAAATATGTCATTTTGAGAAAAAACTGTTGTAATAATTTCAAGTACTCATGTTCATATTTTTTTTGTTTTTTTGTATAGGAACTTTAGCTATGGTTGGTGTATTAAAGTAAAATAAAATTGGATGAAATTTGTCATTTAAAAAAATCTAATCGCTCATAGAGCCTTGTTAGAATGTCTTTACATAATTCGAACATCTGTACCCCCGCTCCGCACCTAGTTCTCTACAGGTTTGAAATAGAAGATCTTTGCAGATGGGAAAGAGTGTTATTTAATTTGATCTGATGTTGAGTATCCAATTTATTTTGATTATGTGTGTTTTAGAACTATGGATTCAAAAAACTGCGTCTTTATACGCTAGATTTCGTATCCAAAAAGGTTTCCTACATTTCACCGAAATTTTTTAATTATTTTTTTTATCTACGAACTATTCACGATTTTTCAGTGATTACTAAAAAAATTGTTATAAACTGTAATAATTTTTTTTCATGCCACAAAAATATAGCTATGAATACTTATGGCTTATTCCAAACACAATGCCGAGTTTTCAATTAAAAAAATGAATAGATAAGAAAATTGGTATTAATTTATGATGCATATCTTTCCGAATTTTTTAAAAATTATATATTGAGGATGTTACGTTTTGAAGTCCGTTTGTCAGTGATATAATTGAAGATGTATCCCATAAAATGTCAATCGACTCGTATTTGTTTGAATAGTTATATACGTATTTTTAAAGAAATTTTATTTCTAAACACTAATGTTGAGGTTAAATTTCATCCTCAATTATTTAAAACTGCAAAATATGAAATTCCCTCTATTTTGTAGGCAATGAATAACTTAAGATTTATATTCTAATCTGCATTTAAATTACAAATAAAAGTAGCTGATTTAATTAAATTCAGGTGCACAATTGATGTTTTGATTACATTCGGCACTAATTTTACCAACTTCAAATGTAGTTGGAGCCTAAGGCTTGTCATGCATTTAATGCTTAGCATTCTAGAGCATTGCGGGTCAAAATTTATATACTTAGAATACGCAATATTCTGTTATCTAGAGATAGGACTTTTTTTTTATTGCCTTTCAGGATAAACTAGTTTATTTTTGATGAGAAAATAACTAGCCTATGATTAATCTTCTGATGATGTTTTATGTGAATTACTATTCTTGACCACATAACCTCAGACACTAACTGTCATTGTCGTAACTCGTTTTACAGATTATCTCTATTTTGAAATCTTGCTGTAAACTGTTGAAGTGCTACCTGCTGTGAACCGAAATTCGTCTTATCAATCTTCATCATTTTACTTCCAAACTTTTAATTGAGTAATTTAAATGTTCAGATTTTTCCCGTTTTGGAATTCATGGGGAAGAAGGAAATCGTAATCTGATATGAGCACATAAGCATCCAGGGCCAGCTGCTGAACTACATATCTATGATCATCAAATTATAGATGTAACCAAATCTAAAAAATTAAAGTAACGATAAAAGGCTGTTTCGAAAAGATTGTTGAATGGTTTTTAAAAATTTTGCACCTCAAAAGTGACAAAGTATTTTAAAGTTAGCAGTATATGTTAATTTGAGTTGTTCAAATATTTTGTTCATTTTCATTCTTTTGAAAACGTTTTTTCTTTAAAAGCTGTTGATTTTGGAATACGTATTTCATTAACTTCATTAGAAAGGCCAAAATATATTCTGCTGTGTTAAATTAGCATTAAAATCTAATAAATGAAACAACGCTTCTTATTTTTTATAGATAAGTTTAATTTATCATCCGAAATGATTGGATATTACTTCGCAGCCTTTTATGAGCTGACGATGTAATATTTGTACCTGTCTCTGAAGTACTGATGGATTCCAAAAACTCTTCAAGAAGCTCTTGTGTTCTTTTTATAAATTAAAATTAAAAACTTTGTTTTACTATTTTCTTGGAACTACTATTTTCTCATTTACCTTTTCATGAGGTTAGTCTTTTTTTTCATCTTTTGAATTTATTTTTTGAAGTTATGATTCTTATGCTCCCGTATAATTACAGAAAATATTTTCTCTATTTTGAAATTTTTTTTTTTTTAAAAAAAATCGCTTTTTTTTAAAAAAAAATTTCTTTTTTGCCTGCATGTCGAAGAATCGAGTCCCTTCAGCGTTTTTAATATTTGATTAAAAACTCAGGAAGAGCTAGTATAGTTGACTTGTTTCTTTTGTTTGTTTAACGCCTTTAATCTTTTTTGAAACCTATTATACCACCTTGCATCATTTTTATGAATTTAAAACGTCTGATCTACATAACATTGGTAACACATAAAAGTCATAAGTATTGACTTCATTTTATATTACATTAATACTATATTACTTATTTCTTCAAAGCCACCTTATTTTAAATAATCGTTTGGATACGAAGAATATTAATTTTACATCTGGTTTCATTTTCAAAATATTGCTGATATTCAAATTGCCTCCTATTACCACTTTTGTCAATATTGTACAAATCAGGGCTTTAAGCACTGGGCCTTTAGAATCCATGTCCCCTAAAATAAATGAGGAGGTGTGAGAGGAGATTATTCATGGAATATACCAACAGGTTCGTGTGCCCACCTCGGACGATTGCTTCACACGAGCAATAAAATTTTAAGCACCGTTTATTACCTCTGCTCGCGATATAACTCCCAGATATCGTCGCGGAATTGGCGTCGCTCCTATATCCTCACAGACGATAAAGTTCCATCTACCCCTGCCACAGGAACTTCCGCCACAACCCCTCGTTAATGATCGTATTTGCCGGAACAAAATATAACTCCCTCGCTTTCGCGAAAAGTTTACACGGGCGCTGTGAATTCGGTGTCGTCGTCGGCTTATCAATTTTGCCCCCAGGTTGGCTGCCACAGAAAACCCGAAGTGCTGACAGAATAGCAGAGACCAGATAAGGCCCTAAAACCTGTGCAAGGCCTGCCCTCGCAATCTTTACAGCCTTATACACCCCGTGTTTTGTGTCGATTCCTTTATCTGGTGGAACCTAGGTGCGAATAGTATCGTTAGAGGTCTTCTAGATACGAGTCACCTTCACTTTTTGAATGAGGCTCTGGAGATAGGGAACATCACTGTGTTTTCCGCGCTTTTATTTTATTTATTTTTTTCATACATAGAGAGGAGAAATTCTTTAGCACTTTTTCGCTATGGGCTATTGTAAAGAAAAACAGAAAAGGAGATTTCGGTTTATATACTAATAGTTGGATAGTTTGAAGCGATTATATATTTTTCTGCGCACTGTTTGCTTGGCGAATATATATAATTACGGCTTGTAGAAATACAGTAGTTATTTTTCTTTGATTACAGTGAATAGTTGTTTAAATAATCGTTAGAAAGTTTTTTGTAAAATGTTAATACAAATATTCGATTATGTATTTAAATTTTGCTTTAATCTTGATGAAAAACAAAATGTGGAATTATTAATATATTAACTGGAAAATATTGATGGTTGTATTCTTCGGCAGGCTGATGGATCTTCCATCTGATTCTGGGAGAGATAGTGTCTTATTTTCTTCTACGTCTTAACTAACAACTGAAGAATGTTTAATGTGTTCTTTCTCTGTTTTTTGAGTAAAAAAAAGTATTTTCCTGAAATTTTTATTTTTTTGAAGAATAAAATTTGATCTTTTCTATGGCCTATTCTTATTAACAAACTATTAGTTCCAACTCTTGTTAGAGCTAAAATGAACGTGATATGTTTTTGAAGAAATTTCGTGCATTTTTAAGCAAAATTAAATTCAAATGCATTTGTTTTACTTTATTCAACGTATAGGATTATACTTAACAATCAACTATTAAAATATATGGCCTCTCATTATCATTCCACTTTTCTTAAAGAACTGGTTGTAATTGAGTGTTAACAGAATTGGTAGAGTATTTTCAATTTATTGACACGTGTATAAAATGAAGTGCGCTTCTCCATGACTCATCAGTTACCACATATCTTTTACATTGCAGACAAATATAATCAATCACAAACTTGAAACATTTATGTTCATGAAATACTTTTAATGATTCATGTAAGTATAATATTTCTTTCAGGATGTGAGTTAAATAGATTAACCCCAAGATATAATTGTACTGAACTTTAATTCATTTTATAAAGGCTTTCATTTCTTTAGAATTGGGCCTGTTCAAAATTGGAAGTTTGTATTTATTCAATATAATGTACAAGCTTTTTCTTGTGCTCCTTGCATTCGAAACTAATTACTAACATTTAAGCATCAATTAGTGTCGGTGTCAAAGCACTTTCTTCCAAATATTAGGTCGCTGCGGCATTAAATAGTGAACCACGGTTTATGTAAATAATTGCTTTTCAATTTTTTTTTTTTATCTTTGCATTCATTTATTAAAAAAAAAATATCTTTCTGGTTTTCAAAAGGAAGTAACAAAAGACGTAACACTCTTAAACTAATTTTTTTTTAATTCCTCGCAACATCCTGAAAGAACTTTTTACATGAATAACGCTAAACCTTTAGAAACACTGAAGTCAACAAAGGCCCTTTTGCTTAAATTACCCATCGCGTCCAGTGATTGATCAACCAGGAAGAGCAATTTTAATTACATTTGCTCGCAGAATGAAACAAAAACACAAAAGTTTTGAGAACTTGCTGAACCTGTCATTTTCTTGTTACAGAACAACCCTTACAGCTCTTTTTTTTTATTTCTCTCTCTCTCTCTCTTTTGTAAATCTTTGGAAATTCAACGAACTTCGACTGATGTTTATTCCATTAATACAGACAACATAAGGAGAGAGAGGGGTGAAAAAAAAAGTCACAAATCCTATTTGAAGTGAACTTAAGATTGAAAGTAGTTCTAAAATAAACAGCTAGATGAGATTTTATCGCTCTGTAACTCGGAATTATTCGAAGCCTATTCTTTAGAGGTAACCAGTTTTCTTCATAACAGTAATAACTACGTGCCCAAAAGTTCAAAGGGATCTCGTCTTCATTTGCATATTAATTTGCCGATGAATAATAATCGTATGCAAACGCCGTTAACCCTTTAGGGTTTGATGTTCGAGGAAACAGCTCTAAGACGTGCTTATAAAAGCTGTCACCTTTTATCCAAAGAAGAGAAACTCCAGAAAAAACGAAAATTATTGACTACAAGATTTTAATGCAGTGCTTCAAGCCCTTAGGGGTTACTAGAAAGAGTATCGGTGTGATGATGGATAAGAAGAAACTTTATATTTTAAGATATTTGCCGTGATGTGTTTCAATTTTAGGAGCTTTTTATTTTTATCATCTAAAAGTGTTGTAAAGATGAGGCTTTTTAACAATTCCGTGGGGATATTTTGTGCGGAGTACGCTTTTCGAACAGCGTTTGAATTTATTTACTGATTTGAAGAGTCGATTGTGTTACTGATTATAATTTATTTTATGATTGATAATGTATATTTGTTTTGAAATAAAGTGCATTCTAGTTACAAAATGAAGCCGATAAGTGTTTGTTTCGAGGCACCATTCACTTTTTCGATGGCATTATTTGTTTGAATTTAACCCAAGGCAAATTTTTAAATTACCACATTTTGTGCGGGTTGATTCGTTGACAACCGAATTTTATCGATAGAATTCAACATTTAATCTGAACTAATAATTTTGATGTTATTCCTTTTTTTCGAGATTTTGTAAATTGAAGCACCTCTCCCATCTTTTGAATTTAAAAGTAGCATTTTCTGGCTTTGTGTGTATTAACTATTTATTAAAGAATAATATATAGTACTTTTCATGTTTAACAAATGAAAGTTTTTTTTCCCTCTTTTTCTTCCCGAAAATCTTAATTATACATTATGCGTTTTTATGCGATATCACTTATCCTTTTGTGAGTGTGTTTCCATTTTCAGTTTTAGAGCGCCACCTTTATTCAGAAATTTTTTTTATTTTAAATAAGTGTTAAAAAAAAGATAGAAAGTCTTGCGAGTCTTGCATCATTTTTTTTTTAATATCAGAAACTACTCGTCACTCATACGTGTTAACCATATTTATATTAAAATGGGTTACCTACTAACCACTCAGCAGAAGAATAACAGATAAAGTAAAACTAGTTTGTTTGTAGAGCAATTGTTTATTTCTATCAAATTATTTTCGCATTTATCTCCAAGCTTCGGTGTTTTAGATTCTCGTGAATGTTGATTTAATTCACTGTAGACAGGATTTAATCTTTTCAATACTTCTGTTTCGTCTCTTGAAATTTCCGATGTTTGTTGTTTTTCTACTTAAAAAATAACATTTCATATATAAACAATATAGCTTTACTTGATATATATCTATATAAGCCTAGTATTTCATTCAACTTTATCAAATATTTTTTTGTATAAATGAAACAAATGTTGCTTATAATATTACATTGTGAAGATACACGAAAATTATAGTTGTTACAATTGTAACTAAAGTATCTCGTAAAATTTGTCTATAGATCTAGCATGAGAACTCATTTTCTGCCCATACTGGTATGAACGTACTTGAGGCTTACCATTCATTTCTGAATCTATTCTAAAAATATTAAAATGACTGAGTGAGACTTTTACCAAGAAGTTTTGCAACACAGATATATACTATGGCAACCAGTGAAGAATCTTTTTCGGAAAAATAGTGGGGAAAGCATACAATACGGCAGCATCTTCCCTCACAATAGTTGACGACGTCTACGACTGAGATGTGAGCCTTACCGAAAATTGCCCACCATTTTACATAAGAAGTGGCAAATATCGTGCCATTTCTGTGAATGAATTTTCACAATACGAGGCCCGCACTCCCCTCTACCGTGCCAGTCATCGAAATCTTCTCTTTCGGAGGGCATATATATATATTTTATGCAGAAAGAATGAAATATATTCTTCTCTTCGTCCTTGTCGGTCTTGGGCAATATCTAGATGTGCTCATGCATTGTGTATGCAAAACACGTCCCCCGTCACATAAAAATAATATTTTTTTTTTCTCCTCCCTACTTTTAAATCCTTTCCACCCTAGTGGAGGGTGCAATGCAAATAAAACGTCCCATTCAGTTTCGTTTGAGATCAGTATCTGCTGAAGACAGGATAAAATATATGATCCTCACGAATATAAGATGACACTTAGGAAAACGAGAGATGGGGGGCTGAGATGGCTGTTGGTGGTTTTTTTATTGTATTACGAAGGGTAGGTTTATAGCTTGGTATCACTTAAGGTGATGTGTATGTCAGGCGTTAATTACGCAATTATAGAGGGGTTTTTTGTGCTTGTTTATTGATGCGTTATTCATGACTCTCGTTGTCGTCGCGCTTTTCCCTTGAATACCTGTGTGTTTGTTTGGTAGGAGAAGTATTTTGAAATTTGTATTGTTACATGCAATTTGTTAAAATTTTTAATCGTCCAGGAAAATTTTGATTAAGAACAATGGTTTTATTTACTGTACACGTTTCTATATTGTTAAGAAAATATACGGTTTGATTTATTTCATTCGCAAATTTTTTAAACCTCGATTTTTATTCTTAATTTAACTGAAAACATTCTTTGTCAGATTTAAAGGTATTATAGCCTAATATTAAGGAATAGAACCTTTTTACAAAAGGAGAGATAGCCTAAAGTTTCTATTTTGGCTTCTCTAGAGTATAGAGAGTGGCTTGTTTTATTATTCAAATTTATGTTTGAATCAATTTCCATTTTTTTCATCTGTATAATACATGTTCTACATTTCTACTGTTGTGTTGTAATGCCAAAAAGATTTCTAACTTTTAAGGACATGTTTGGATTAATGTGCATATGTGTTATACCATGCGAATTCACATCACACTGTTAAGTGATTTTTATTACTGGGGGGGGGGATTATAATTTGTGTCTTTGTGGCATATTTAGTTACAATATTTGAGAAATTAAGACTATTGTAAAAATTCAAATAAGAGAAATCACATCAATTTACTTCATTGAAGTTATATTTGCGCTGTATATTAATGGAATATAGAGAAACATACATTAATTCGCTCTACATTCCCCCCCCCCGTGGGGGTGAGGGGGTGTTTTTTTTTCATCAAAAAATTTAATAAGAACTTAAATATATACATTATGAATTAAGAAAAAATGTTTTCAATCTTTCATTAAGGAATCGGTATCACATGATAGATAATAATAGATGTAAACGGTTCATATTATTTTGTAGTAGTGAAAAAACACTTTGTGTAAGTAATTTATTTTATTTTCCTTTTAGTTTGTTCTGAAAGATGTAATATATTTAAAATTATTAATTTAAGAAACATATGGATGTATTTTTTATGTGCAAAAGGTATCATAATTTTTTTTTTTTCAAAGTTGCCTTACATAGCCAATGTATTCATTATCTTGTACGCGTAAGCTTTTCCTTTTTTATATCCGTCTTATTTAGAAACAAGTACAATAAAGATAGCGAGTTAAAACTGACACATACTAAGCAGTTTTCATTGAGAACCTTATTACACAAGTCATTATTACGTTTACAAGGGTCTTTTGTAAATATATGTCTCGGTGCAATTGATGAATTTTTTTCGCATTTAATATATTTTTTTTAATCAACCGCACGATTTCAATCACAAATGGCTTAATATCAAAATTCGTTTGAAATTTTCTAATCATTTTTTAAAATTGTTTTGTTCCTGTTTGTATGCACATTTTCATTAAACTTTTTTTATGATAAATTATATAATTTTCTAATATTATGATTGATATCTTAAGTAATATAGCTAAACACTCGGTCTAATTTGATAACGTAGCAATATGCATGCATAGTATTGAAATTGGAACCGTTTATAATTTTTTAATAAGGAAATTACAGCAATTTGTATCAAATATGCTAATTTTATTTGTTTCATCAAACAAATGATAGTTGAAATTAACAGTATCTTTTAATGAGTTAATGGTTTCATTATGTTCATTTTTTTAAAAAAGATTCTTCAGTACAAAAGAGGAAACAAAAATTAAAACTTTTTAAAAAGATATGTGTATAATATTCGAAGGAGGAAAAAAAAAAAAAAAAATTCAGTCTACATAAAACCTTCCTCTGAACTCTCAATTAGCATGGAATAACAGTATTGCAGTTTTCATCCACGATATCCGTCTTACTACAATGTCAAAACATTCACAAATGTCTTCCTCTGCATGAATCTCGAGGCGCAATATGCAGACAAAGTCCTCACTGCCCGTGCCTCTGCCAGCAGCAGCAAGCAGGGGGATTGATTGTTTTAGAAACGACCTTCACTAACAATGCAATGCGCATCTACCCTACCACTCATTACAAACCAAGAAAATCGTCCCAGCTTTTTTTCGCAATGTTCGAAAAATCTCTGAAGTATGACCTGCAGGTGGTTTCCATGCATTTTGAGTGACAGCTCAGTTGGCCGTTTGGAATGATTTGCGACCCTATGATATTTTTTCCTTACTCGAAACCGAGACGAATGCATCTACTCTGTACCGAGCAAGACGACAGCCGTGGCTTTTTCTTGGTTGAGCAACAACGGCTCATCGAATGTCTAGGAACTCGAGAGAATGAGTGTCGTCCAGTGGGTGAGGGTTAACGATGTCTGCACCATTTTGTTTGCACTGCAAGAATTTTGGCTCGGTGATAAATTGGTATCTGGTTACCTCGTTGCTTGGCGCCGATTTAACCTTTCAAATAAGACTCGGCTTGGTTAGGATGTCACTGTTATTGCGAGTCTGCTGTGAAGGACACGGGCCATTTGATTTGTTCCGGAATCAATGTCATATTTTTCATCTTCTAATTAATTATCTGTATTTATAAGAATCATTTACTCCATCGGGCCTTGCAGCCATGGCGCCATTTCAAAAGGGGAGAAAAAACTTTAAAAAAACTATTTCGCGTTAGATGGTCTATTACAAATCAATAACGATGTCATATCAGTTAAGAGATTAACCAAACAGGTTTTTTAATAAATTGAAATGAAAATTTGCATTTAATTTTAGATAATGAAATATTCAGAAAAATTTTAATGCATTTTTTTACCTTCATTTATTATTAAATCTGAATGTAATTAAGATTCATACCTAATGAAAATTAAAATAATAATTTTAATAATAAAAACATTGTATTATTCGTTCATTAAGGATTTGGAAGATTTTTTTCCCCCGCATTCTCTTAATTTGTTTTCGCACATGTCTTTAATCAATAATTTCATCGACTTTGGGAAACATTTTTGTTTGTAAGCACATTTGAAATTAACAAGAAAAAAAAAAAATAGATTTTCATACCTGTTGATTTTGGAAAAAAGTAAAAATGATAAATTTGCATACCAGTAACCTCTAAATCTGTCTGCGATTCTGTTACGGAAATTCATCCTTTAAATGCGTTATGTGAAATAAATGCAACATATTCGATTTCTGCCTATCGAGGTAGAACTGTTAAGAATCCCTAATTTCACAAGAAAGGAACCCCCCATAGGTTTCACCGCTTTCATTATTCATCTACCTCCTAATGCAATATAAAACGTTCTATCAAAAATGCTGCAAAACTGCAATTTGTATCGTTGAACATCAAAAGGCCTCTTCTCCTGGGACCTCAGTATAATCGCCTAAAGTTTTCTCGACACATGCCTCAGAATAAAGTGCCGACTCCGTTTCTTCAATTGTTCGTTTGCAATTGAAGGTGTAAATGAAAGCATTCCCTTTTAAGTCGGTCTTAGCCACTTTTTGTCATGGAATTTGTTAGCGAAGGTGCAAATTTAGTGGGCTCCAAAGATTAAAGCGGTGTCTCGGAGACGCCTTTTTATCACGAGCGATAAGCAGCTAAACCCCGAATTTACGGCTTTATGTTGCTGGTTGCTTAGGGATTCATTTATATCTGAGCTTCCATTGGTTGCTTTCGGCAATATAATTGCCGCGCAGGGATATCTCAGGTTTTGCAAGACACGCTCTTTGTTTGCCCACGTGCTTGGATGGTATTTTGTGTATTAATTCCTTCAGTTTTTATATTTATTAGATTCCATTCTCTTAGTACAAAGTGCTTGTTTCCTATATTAGTTTTCCACCGGAATGCATCTCTCGGGACCTACAATAGCTATTTCGCTTTTCCAATGTGTTTCAACTCAAAAGCGTTGTACTATATTTTCTGCCTCTTTATTGCCTTCGCCGAACCAATTTAAACGCTTTTACCTACCGACGTTGCTTTAAAAGAATGAATATTATATTTAATGCCGTGTCGTTACAAATAGAATTGATACAATGGAGTTGCATTTCTCATGCAGCAAATATATACCAGTAAGAAGAGGATTTCGCTCAGCGCCATTAAGATAGTTATCACTGAAAAGTTTTCACTGGTTATATTTGAATTGGAAATTTTCTACTTGGAGGTGCGCAGTGAATTATATTGTTTCTAAAGCCTTTTTTTTTTTTTTTCAAACGAGGATTGTTGGGATTTCTCTTCGTTTAAGCGTAATGAAAAGGCGCAAGGGAAAAAAATTGTTGCAAAATACAAGATGTTGCTTAAGCATGTTGTTTATTTGAGAATTATTTAGCTATTCTTTTTAAATTTTAGTTTGACGTTCTCTTTTCTCTCTGTGTTGCTGCTTATTTGCATTTTGAAATCTTCGTTAAAATAAAGTTGTTTCTGAATGAATGAACTCGGAACCCTCTTAGGAATGTATGATGAAATAAAAAGGTTATTTGAAACTATTATTCCAAATGAATGTATTAAGAATAATTACGTTTAGAGTTAGAAAAATATTTCTGGAAAAATTAAATTTTATTATTCATTATTAGTGAAATTCTATTTATACTCATGTGATTCAATTATTTATTATCTGTCAGAAGAAAATGCTTTCGGCTAACCATGAGGCATGTAGTTTAAAGAACGGCATTTTATCTTTTAATCAAGAAACTAAATATCTTCTGTCATAGTGGGTGTAATGAAACTTTTGAGTATAAGGCAGGTATAAGAAAGCAGAAAGGAAACATTCAGTAAAGCAAAACTAAACTATTCTACCTCGTAGTAAACTACTTCGAGTCTCAAAATACATATGACTCCATTTTTTTTTAATGAAGATTTTTTATTTTATGAAACCATTTTTTGAATAACCATCATCTTTTGATTTTAAACGCTATTTGTGGTAAAAACGAAGTTATGTATGCGACATGAACCATATAACTTTCTTATGTGAATCATATCAATCATTGTTCGGATATTTTTCAAGCTTCAGAAAATGTGCGTGTCGTTTTTGTTTCCTCAGTACTTTAAGTCGGATTTATTGGGGCCATAGCCTTCTCGGGATATCGAAAACTCGGGCCAATCAGAGAGTGAGAAAATTTTATAAAAATAAATATTCTTACAGAAAATCATATTTACTCTAAACAAATCTGTGATATAAATCCTATTAATTGGAGTTGACGTCTTCTTTGTGAACAATAGAATTTTACTGTTTAATTACATTTTCCTATTTAGACTATGTAGCATCGTGTTCCATTTGACGTAATGATAAGAGGTTTAACTTAGGTTTTGTTGAGTTTTCACTGAATATTTGTAAAGTCCTCCTCCACCCAACTTTTTTTTCTTCTTTCACGCATTCATAACTGTTAGATAATTTCAGTGGGCAAAAAACGAATTTTCTCAAAATACGTGTGTGAAGTAAATAAATGTTATGAAATTTTGCAGGATCGATTTGCACAAATCCTTTATGCAAATCGATCCGGTTTATCCAGAGATCTGAGATAAAGGCGTCCGACTTAACAAGGCTGACTGTCATTACATCCATAACAAAAATAATTATCTTGCCCTCCCCCCTTTTTTCTTCTGAGTTTCATCAATTTATTAAATTATGCTTAGCTTTCTATAAATAGTTAATAAATATCTCCTAGACTTATCTTAATTGAGCTTTTAAATAATTTTCTATTAGTTGATCTATTCGTAATCGTAGCTAACTTGTCTTCAAAATTTCTTCGGAGACCATTTAGTTTGTTTAGTTGAGAGCTGGATAAATCAGTCACGCTGAAACTTTTCGGGACCAGCAGGTGTGACCCCTCTGATTCGTTCTGGAAATTCTCATTGCCCCCCCCCCCCCATGATGTAGGAATTCTTGTATGATCAAACAACCATCTCATTTTCTTCTTTACTGCCTGTAGAAAATATATTATCTCTTTGTGGTAAAAGAAGAAAAGTAAAACTCTGACCAGGGTTTTTACAATCCTAAAATAAAGACTGATCGATACTTGTTGGACTCCATGCTGTGAGTGCTATCCATAAAGATTGACAGGTGCGAATTTGAATCGTATGAAAGGAGTGTACCTGGACCATGTTCGACAGGGGGGAAAATATAGAAATGTCCTTAGGCTTTTGCTGGATGATTGAAAGGCTCGACTATAAGAATCAAACACGATACTTGGTGGTTTCAAAAGGGACAAAGAAAGCAGTACATAGGTCTCAACATGGGGTGCGGAAAATCTCAACTTGGTTTGTAGTCGATGGTTGTCAGTCAACATTACAGAGTCATTGGAAACGCATTTCAAACTGAATAGTGGGTTTATCTGAGTGCTCTCGTGTTTTCCTGATATAGTTTAGTTCTCATTTCTGACTTTAAATTTTATTTAAAAGTTTACTTCTAAAGGATTAGGTGTGTTTTTTTTTTTTTTTTTTTTTTTTTGCAGACCATACATTAATTTATCATTCTTGCAGTCAAAGAATTAATCTACATTTAGATAATTTAAAGTAAGAATTTTTCAGTTCAAATTTTAATCCTTATAATGTCATCTGGAGAATAATGTTTAATGATGGGTTCTCAAAATTGTTTTAATGTAGAATTGAAAAATATTAGTTTTTCATCTGGCGTTTGTTGGACATTTGTAACTGATTTAAAGAATGTGGTAAATAAAGTTAGTATTTTGTGTGGAATATTCTTTGTATCTTTTTTTTTATATATATATATAATACTGATCGTTTCATTAAGATTATAAAGGAAAATTTTTCCTCCGAATTGCAGTAAAATTCTATCAAAAAATGGATTTTTATGCTGGTGTGATCTTTATGTTCCATATAAGGGAATATCTCAATCCATCTGTTCTATAAATCGTATACACTGTCCCATACATAAAATTGTAATACTCTAAATCTATTGACATTATTAAATTTATTTAAAAGAGGGTTAGTTGTATTTTTAAACATATATCTTGAATTGTTCTTGCGTTTGCTCTCTTGACCTCTCCTGAAAATCGTCTGATACTTTTCCAGGAATTTCTTCTGTTTGAGTGGGATTCATATTCCCAATGGTATCCATACCCTTCTCACCTCGACGCGTTCTCGTTGAGTTACATTGCTTTTTTTTTTGTGCCTTTTCCTTCCACCCTACTGATTTGGAAGTTCGGAAAACCCCCTTCCAATGCTCTCCTTTTTTTTTTTTCTTGTGCTCTTTTCTGGCGAGCTTTCTTATCGGTGGTGTTGATGGAACAACGCCACGGGCCGGAAATGGGTTTTTCTTCCCTAGATCCCCCTGTACACCCTCGTACACCCTCTCCTCCTCTTTCTGCTTTTTCTGGGTGTTGCTGACGTCGATAACGCACAGTTGCTCTTTCTGCCCGAAAAGCACCCGATTTTTATTTATTTATGTGGATACGATACAGCACGAGTAAGCTTATTCGAGGTCTCTGTTTTTAGATTAAAAGTAAAGGGGGCTAATAATGTTCTGTACTGAGACTGCGGTAGAAATGTCGGATGGGATAGAAAGGGGAGTGGAGTGGGTGTGAATATGTCGTTACCGAATATTGGACTTGAAAACGAGAGGCAACATTATAGGATGCAACGTTGACTGTTAGAATTATTTGGCATGTTATTTCGCTCGGTAAACACTGAAATAGCGATTTCTTCAGCTTAATGTGTTGACTTTTATTTTTGAGCTTCCATGTCGCCCTACATTTTATTTACATTTTGAATGAAGCTAATAAAGTCGATTTCTCAGACACGAAAAATGTCTATTGGTTTTAATCTGAATTATTTCCATTTTCAGCTATCATTAAGATCATGAATGATCATATTTGACTCTTATTCGTTTATTTCAAAAGAGATACAAGAAAATATTAATATCAAATAACAAATAATCTAATGCATTGCATCATGTTAAAAAACGTTGTGATTAATCATTTTTGCTCCTTTCTTTCGAGCTATATGACAATTAGCTATAATAAGAACGATTTAGATATTTAACTTCATTCTTTTAAGCATGACGGGGAATAATACTTGTAGCTTAACTTAAGTGCTCGGAAGTATTTTATCATCTGAAATTTGCTATACATATATATATTTCTTCCTTAGTGTAAAATTGACAGGGAATAATATTGGTAATTTAGCTTAGATATTCGAATTGTTCATCCTCTGAAATTTGTAATCTGTATTTCCTCGCAAGTGTGAAAGTAAGCGATATCCAAAGCGGGGGAAATGCATCCCCTGTTTTCTCGGTGGTCTACGATGGTACCCGTAGGGACCGTATTATCCGGAACGACTTTTGGTGGGAAAGTCGGCCATTATAGCCCCTAATTTCAGAGGGGGAACGTTAGGAAGGTAAGAAGGATGGGTTCGTGCACCTTTCTTTTCTTTCTATACTACCAAAAAGTGGTAGGTTTTGAGAAAGGATTTTGAAATACCTGCTGCGAGGTCATCTTATGTCCAGGTAAGGTGCAAGGTTTTCAAAGGTTAAAATCTTTGTGAATACTTGCTATTGTTAAATGCGGTTGGGGAGGTCTGTAGACGCGCCGAAATAAATCGGCATGTTTTCTGTCTAGACCTGTGAATGCTAGGCGCGATTTTGTGTTAGAACACATTTTAAAGAATTTGTGTTACAAACTCGAGTTTTGTTTACATTGCAACCGAAAGAGTTATTAAATTTAAGAATAAACATGAAGCGGATTTTTTTTCATCCTATTCTTTCTACTCAATCTAAAATTGTGATAAATAATAAAGTATATATAAATACATTTTCAGTTATTCCTTTATATGAGCAATTCTTTTTTACTCGTACGACGAATAAAATATAAGAATCTTTTCAAATTATTTTAAAATGCAAAATATTACCATTATTTTCTCCAAGTTAAAAAAAAAAAAAAACTTTCAATATCGTATTTGAGTTTTATTGATATCTTTATAAATTTGGCCTATTTGCAATTGAAATTTCGTGTCATGAAAATAAAAAAGTGATATGTATAAAAGTTATGTTGGTTATAGTATTGGAAGAAAAGGATGTACATTTGTATCATGATAAAAATACATTATACATTTATATGTATGTGTGTGTTAAACTTTGGCATATCTTATATTTTGCAATTTTACTTGGGTAGTAATTGTATCTGCCATTTCAATATTATTAATCGCTGCTTTAGTAGAAAAGAAAAGAGGTGTGTGTGATATTTGGGTAATTTCACTTTTTGCAACACCGAAATTGCATATTTGCTTCAAATGTGCTACAATAATGTCAGATAGACTAAAATTAAAATAGCAAAAAAATCGTAATTAGCTATAAATAGTATTAATTAATGATCTTATCTATGCTGTAATATAATTTTGAATTTTATTCAGTTACATTAGACGCCATTTCCAATTTCTTATAATGTTGCATTTTAAAAATCACAAAATTTTAAATGCGATTAAGTTATTTTTTAAATGACGTTAATAGCATACTGTGTGTGTATAACAAAACAAATAAATAAAATTTAATTTTTTACGTTATTTTCACGTGCTTAATGTATCATATATATCACAAAGATGCCTCCCTCAAATAATTTTCACGTAAAAAAAAATCTGTGAAAAAAATTTAAATAATTTGAATTCTGTAAGACATTGTCGCAATATTAACTACTCGTAAGCCAACTTGAACCTAAAGAAACCCCTAACATCTTAATGCCAACGCCATAAATCTTTCCAAAGTAACAAATCCATAATTCGAAATGAATATTAACGTGTCATTTGGAAACGATTAAAAATCTCATATCTCAAACCAGATGGAAGAATAATGAAAAAGGAAATGTATAGTCTAGTTTTTAGCACGAGCGCGCGCGTACGGAAATGGTCTTTAAAAAGCCGCCAAAACAGCTTTATTACGCGCGGATATAACTTTTTATTTTTTTTTAAAAAACTATCATCGGTAGAAATGATAAACGGTGTGACGCCTTCACTGATCAATTGATTTTTCACCTCTGCTATTAATTTTCGGAGCTTATTTATTATCCCTTCCTTTTCTTTCCAGTGCTTTTTGGCTTGAGTATGATCGTAAATATGGCATGCCACTTGAAAAAAAGAAAAATATATATATTCCGTGGGGAGGGGTAAAAAAAAAAACGATAATAATAATAAAAAAAAAGTGCGGGATACGGGTGCAAGTACTAGATGAAAAAATAATAAAAAAAATCCCTTTTTATCTAGTAATTTATCTTAGCCAGCATTTGGTAATAAAATACGTGCCATACAGCATATAATTAGTGGATACGTTTATCGCTACTATGCCGACAACAATCGTGATAAAAAAGAAGGGGGAAGGGAGGTGATTCGAGTAAGGGGTGTCCAAATTACAATGCACTTATTTCGTCATAATAATGACCCTATTCTGATGGAAACATATCTCTATCTGTCTTCACTACTGTGAATGATAAAATCCATCTGGTTTCTAAAATCATTAATCTTTTGCTCTGGTGGTGAAGGAGCGCACAATCTCGTCTGCTTTCTATTTATTATGGCTTGCAGAATGCACGCCCTCTTGCTTCTCATGTGGGGTTTTTTATAGACTCGAGTACATACAATCGTTTATGGGTGATCCCTCCCCCTGTATATGTCTTTTTCCTTTTTTTTTTTATTTTTAAATATTATAGTTTTCTTTTTATTATGATTTGATGAAGTCCTGTTTGGCTGTGGTTTGTGTAGTGTCGTTTGTTTTCAATTCATTTCAATTCTGTTTGTGTTTATACATTTTATTTATTTTCCCTCACGCCGTCACTATTTTTTCGTTAGTGAAATTATATGGTATGAAATGTGTAGAATATAACAATGGCTTGTCATGTATTTATTTACATTTTCTTGCAGAATATTTTTTCCATTTTGTATTATAAAGTAATCTTAATTTATATAAAGGAAAATCCTTTTTTTTTTGTTTTCTTCAGTTTCTTGACTTTTGATTTTGTGGTATTTCAGCCAAGTCATAAGAATTCAATGCGAATTAAAACATATCTAATGCAAACCATTGTTGTTTAATTTGTTACTTATTTGTAATGTGAAATCTTATCAATTCCATCTAATTGTTAATGATCAACCGAAGTAATTTGTGTTTTTATCTGTTCATCCAGTTGTTTAATTTTATAATAATATATTCTTGAATTGTAAAAGTAAAACCAGATTATAAGCTTAAATAAAATGTTGAAGGGGTAAAAAAGAAATGTTGCCGCTAAATTTTTTATAATTTTTCTTTATGAAATTATTCAATTTTAAATCGTAGTTTGTGTTTATTTCACAATTGAAAATTTTATTTCTTTCGTTTCTTTAAACATATTAAAATAAAATGTCTGATTTTATTAAAAAATATTTATTTCTATTTCTTTCTTTCTTTTTAAAAAAAATCAAAAACAAAATTCTTAAATGAGTAATTATAAAAATGCTTACTTGCAGGTTATTTGCATTCCAACTGAAAATCCAGACGATTTTTTCTGTTTCCTTTGCATTTTGGAAATAATTTTATTTTAATATACATGAAAGATATTCATTCGTGTAATGTTAACTATTTTACTTTGTGAAATTCTTGTTTTGAAAAAATTTGTTTATTGTTTTCATTGTTTAATTGCTTGGAAACTTCATTTTTAAAAAAGGTAACGTATATGATTTTGATTCATAATGTTGTTAAGAATTATTTATTTAATTATTTGTCTTAATATTTCTTGTTTATTGAATTTGGTAATTATTAATAAGTTATGTTTCTATACAATTTATATATTTCAAATGTTCATATAGGATACAAACTAGAAACTGTATGGCATATAACTGTTATTTATTTATTATTTTTCTAGATCTACTTTAAGTCGAAATTCTATATTTTGGTAATAAATGTTATTTTGGGGGGAGTAATTTATAATCAAATTTATTTTTCTAAAATGAAGGTGTTTTTGATAATTTCGTTGTATAATATTTTAAATGTTTAAAAAAATTATTAAAAATACGACAGTTTTAAATAATTATTTATTAAAATATTTGTTTTTTTAAGAAAAAAAATCTCGATAGCATTTCCCCCCCCCCTATTATTTCATTTTAATTTGTTCTCTTGGTTGTGTTTTTTAAATTCATTACTGAAAGAATTTTATCGAGTTGTTCTTTTTTTATATAAATTACAGATCTGGGTAAATTACAAATTGGACTTTTTTATGTAAATTACATATATTTCTCAATTCCATTTGTTATGAAATGGAAGAAATGAGATTGGTTATCTAATTAATATTTAATAGTGTTATTGCAAAATTTCAATTCCTAGTCTTTTATTTATAGAATACAAAAAAAAAAAAAAAAAAGAGTAAAATAATTGTCAAAGTAGTCAATCATTGTTTCAGAATTAAATTTCTATGTATAATCATCTAAATAATTGGTAGAGTGAGCTTCTTGAAAAACCAATCTGAAATAATAATAATAAAAAAATAAAATAAAAAAACTTTTTTCGTATTGTTGCTCGAACAAATTTCATCAAAATAAATTCTTTTAACTCAGTTTCGAAGTTCATTTAAACTTTTAAACTGAAATTTTATGATATCGAATTTTATTTTATTAACTATAAGACACATTTATTTGTCGAATGTATGAATGCTAATGATTAAAAAAAAATTACAAAGTTAAATGATTTTATTTCTATAATAACATATTTGGCTGTTTTGTCAATGTAGTTATAAACATTATTCAAACCAATCTCATCTCCCGAAATAAAAAAAATATTTTAAAAAAAAAAAAAATCGAATAGTATAACTTGAAATAACTATTATAAAAATCATTTCACACACATTACATTTTTGAAATTCACGACTGCCCAACAAATAATTGGCAGCAGAAATTAAAGCATAATCAATAATATTAAAACTCATTTCAATACCGATAATATTTTTTCCATTTAAAACTTCAAATTCAAATTTAATTACTTAATTTTTGAGCATTGTTTTTTCAATATATATATATATATATATATATATATAAGCTATTTTAATTGAATAATACAATTACATTCATAATATGTAAACCATACAGTGATAAAACGATGTAATATCAATATATCGAAATTAAAATAAGATTTATTTGTTGTATAATCGCAGAAAATTTTCAGTTATAATTAATAATTTTATTTAGGTAATTAATTTTTGGTTAATTTATTATCATTATGATGCATTAATTTTTTACCATTTCTAAAAGTAATTTTCTTACAACGCTTTTATGTAGAATGTATTCACGTTTTGTCTAACAGCAAGTACATTATGAGGTGGGGGAGGAAAAGGAAAAAAAGTATGCCACAACAACACAAACTTCATTTTGTGACCGTCCCCCCATTCACGTACATCTCTAGCAGGGGTTATTTTACAAGGCAAATTGATGACTTAATGGTAGCGAATCGTGTAGCGGGGGTTCGCCCCACTACGGGACGGGTCCGGCGTGTGCCTCCCTCTCATTGGTCAAAAGCGCGATGTTATCGCGTTTATGCTCTGGTGGACGCGGGTGAGGGATGGACGTTTTATGATAATTTTTTGCCCTGGAATCTCACTTTTTGCCCCGGGGGTGGCCAACCCGAACAGGTGTGTACGTCATCAACGTCGAAAGTCGCTGCTGCGCGACGTTTTGTGCAGTCACAGTTCATCCCTGGATGTCCGAAGCAGTCGGTCGAGAATTCTTTCTACTGGTTGCTTTGTGAGATGGCGTAAAGGTTTATCCTCTTACCAGTAGGAAAGACATAATTTTCTTACACGAGTGTTCAATTAATTTTGATTGAAAGAATGCGGATTGAATACTAAATTGACGTCTACCTTGATTACCTTAACCGTAGTCTATGCTATGCAGTTTTCCTTATATATATTTAATCAACAAACATACATTCATCATATGAGTCTGAATAACACGAAGCTTGCTAATAATTTACTCACTTAAGTTATTTTAATTAAAAAAAAAACGTAAGATCAACCTGTAAGGAGTGACATTTTATATTTTAAGTCAGGTTATTTAAACTATTAGTTTATACATAATATAGATTTTATTTCCTTAATTGTTCAAATTATTCAGTAATTTTTCATAAATAAAAATAATTGCTATTGTCTCGTATTTCATTTCAGGGAGTAAAGTATTATTACATATATTAAACTTTGACTTAAAAGTTTTAAAGTTATTAAGTATGTACTTCAGAATACTTATAAACATTATATGCTGAATTCCATATTTACTATATTAGTAGAATCGTTTGCTATCAGCAAGACGTAGTGAACAATTTTTCATTTTTGATTTGTGTCGAATATGAAAAAATTAAGCAGTTGAAGAAATAATTGTATAGTAGTCATTGTGAATCGTTTATTCGTTCTCGTACGTAATTAAGAACGTCGCTTATAGAATAGTTGTAAGAGAAATGATTCCAATTTTTGTTTTCAGTGAAACGGAACTGATATTTACAGTGGCATCATTTCAGAAAATATTTTGAATAATATCATTTAATTATACTTTTAGTATTAACTGAAAATTAAACATTACGATCTTTCAAAACCGTCATTTTTAAAATATAACTTGAGAGTATTCAGTTTTATAAATCTTCAATGTTAGTCTCTCGAGTTTTTGATTTTCAAATCTTAGCGCTATCTGTTATCCCAATTCATTGCCAAAACAAATAGCAAAATTTGCGATATTTCAATCCCTCCCACTTCATCTCTCTGCGTAAGATTTACAAAGGGATGATCTTTCACCGGAATAAGAAGGAGTGATGGAGGGGGGTGCGTCACCCACCCCACTCCGCAAACTTTCCATTATTTCTGCCGAGGATTACTCCCGTCTTTTTAATGCCTCATAAAAATGACGATTAATGTCGAAAGGATGTCGCACGGAAACCGTAACCTGTATCGTAAATTTCTGGGGTTCGCTTTCCTTTTTCGACACCTGTCCTCCGTCTTTATCCTTAAAATCAACAACTCGAGAAACTCCATTTGGGATAAACTTGTATCTATCTCAAGAAGATGCCTTTTTTTCCCTTCTCCCTTCCTGCTTCGTTTTGAAGGGTGCAAAATATTTTGGACCCTTTTCATTTGTATTTTGTTTTCTTTCTTTCCTCTCGCTGCTTTGGTTTATTGATGAGATTTTCAACGCCCTGCTCTTAGTCATCCTGTCTTAGCCCTTGGCTCAGAATTATGTTATAAGTAACTATGTCTATTTTTAAAAGATTCTCTCTCTCTCTTCCTCGGTTTTCTCTCTCTCTCTCTGTCTTGCTAGCGTGCAGTTAGATTAACGTGTGAGAAATGCGGTTTTTAAATATCTTAAGCCCTTTTTATGTGCTACGGCTTTGTGAAAATGTTGAAACTCAGACTTGGATGAGGACATTTATTTCGTTGGCGAGGATGGTTTATTGGAAACGCCATGCTGCGCGCCAATTTCCTTGGCTTTTGATATTCTCGGTATAATCAGTCATTCCTTGCTTCTTGAATGTACTTATACTTGTCACGGAAGTGTGAAAAAAAAAAGGGTGAAATGCGAGTATTGTTTCACATGAACTGTCTCAAAGAATTTTTAATTACCTTCTGTTTTTTTTATTCGTGTAATCATTTAAGAATTGCATTCTTTGATATATTATGAATATATATAGACATTTCACAAAACTGCCCCAAACATTATTTTAAGCTTAAAAGTAATTTTATTATCAATTGTGATCTAGATGAAGAAAGTCATGTAATGTGAAAGTTTTGAAAATGAAGCTATTGCTTTGGAGCAACGTTTATTCTAATGAAATCCAAGATCATTCACGTTTTCTTTCTTTATTCGAATGCTATATATATTTCCATGTCTCTGACATTTCAAAATAATGTTTGTTAATTTTTTTTAGAATCGTATCTTTATTTTATCATACATTTATCCGATATTTTTCCTTCTTATAATAATTATTTACTTGATGGAATATATTTTTTTAAGAAAAGTGATTTTTAAAAATGATAGCTTTAAAAGAATTTGAGGCTTTCGTGCACTTTTAAAAGAGTTAAATGTTATTCCGGACATGTGTGAGATTTTGTATGAGACATCCATGACACACCAATAAATATTTTGAACAATATGTGAATGGGAAAACAACAGTAAATCAAATGTTATCTGTTTTAAATATTGCATGACTTTATTTTCATCATGTATCACATTGGATATTTGAATAAAATTAGACTAAAGTGTGATTATTATTCAGACGCAATTATTATAAAAATAAATTTGTTATATATACCTTATAAGGGCTTTATCATTCTTTTTTTTTTTTTTTCTTTATGAAAATTATGTGTTAATTTGCGCTTCGTATTGTTTTTCGCGATGAAATCTTTTCACTCAGAATTATAGTACTGATTTAACTATGATAAATATAATATATACATTAAACTTTCGGAATTGATCTGAAAAATTCACATGGCGTTATGGGAGGGAGGGGTTGTAAGTTTGTAAGAAATAGAGTGACAAGACTTTAAATTTTGGTCAAATAACATTTCACTAATGATGTACAATTTGTGACGTTGAACGTTAACTTGCTGCCGCTATTGGATCTGTTATCACTTCCATCGGCAACAGCTGGTCCAGGTGCTGTATTCCCCGCAGACCTGGCCAGGCCAATGATACTTTTCACATTGAGAAGGCCTCCCTGCCGCTGCTTTTATTCGAGATAACTACCCTACCTAACTTCCTTTCACCCTGACTTCTACTTTTGTTATGTTCACCCCCTCCTACACTTTTTTTTCCTCCTTTTTCCCCGTGCTATCTTTTCTTCAGGGTGAGCAAACCTATGCAAATTACCGCCATTCAAATCTCTGCGGGGACTCTGATTTTTGGGTGCAGGAGGTTATAGAATGGTAACTAGGTATCAAAAGAACTTGGGGCCATTTTGCGGCCCGGTTCTTGGACTCTTGCGGACTTGGGAAAATAAAATGGGTGAGGAGGGGGTCTCTTGTTAACAACCAGGAGGGGTGTGGGATTATATGTGTGTGGTATACGTTTTTCTGCGCCGATGAACGTCTTTTTCAGTATCGTTGATTGCGCATTTTAAAAGTTTTGTAGCAGAAGCTACGGCATGGTTTTTTTTCCTCTTTAGTCTGTTGTTACTGTAATACACAGCACTTTTTGGTTGTGTCATCCCCCTACTTCATTTGTTTTTGATTTCCGAACCCGTCTGTTGTGCATTGTTGTGACGTAGTTTGCAACAAATCGCCTTCATTAAAAACTGAAAAGGATTTTATTTACATTTACATCTGTGGATAACACCTTTTCAATGTTTATGTATAATTACGGAACCAAGTCTTTGTTATCCCTGGTTTTTAGAAAAATCAAGGCTGATGAACTTATTGAATTAGATTTATTGATTTATAATATAGTTCATCTCTTACCTACTTGTTTATAATGCTCAGCGTATTGTTATCCTAAACGGTACTAAATAAATAAAATTAATATTAATGCGCTTACTATTGGTGAATTTTGAATGTCAATAGTTTTCGGATGAAATGTTATTTTTGGGGACGTTTCTTTTTTTTTTAAAAAAAAAAATAAATTGGTATTTACACCATTGGTGTAAGGAAACATTTTCTTGGAATAGGGAAGGGAAGATTTTTATTCGTTGAATCGTGTAGGAAAACAATGCTTCTAAGAAATAATTGAATAATTTTTATCAATGAGGAGGATCACTTTGACAATGTGGATCTTCCCCGGTGTGTTTGTCATTCTGATGCACTTGCATTGATTTGAAGTATCGACCATTTATGTAGTATTACTGTGATCTTTTGTCTGTTAACGTGTGAAAATATAAGTATTACGGAATTGTGACGTTTCGAAAAAACAATCCAGCCTTCATGAGCTTAATTTTAAAGTTTTTGTATGTGTTCTTAAAATCTTAATTTTCATTATATTTCCAGTGCAAGAAATTTTAATGGAATAAGCACTAAATTTGCTGTATTGTATTACATTTTAAAGAAATGTGCTGAATGTATGAATTTTTAAATGTTAAATAATTTTTTCTTCTTTGTGGTTTAAAAACTTTTTAGAGGCGCGCGGGGGAGGGATTATGTTAAGTTCCATTCACAAACGCACGTATTTCAGATTACTGCTTAAAGTTTTGGTTCGGTGAAGGGCAGTGCCAAAATTGTACGCTCAAATACAATAATTAAAAGATTTTTTTTTTTTTTTTTAGTTTTCTTTATTCTGTTTGTCAGCAGCCACAAATTATAAGTCATTTATACTGTAATCTAAAACATCTTTATAAAAATCGTTAGTTCTACAATTACGTAAATTTATATTCATCGCATGTATTAATTTTTCATTTCATACATGTATACGAGTTGAACTTGTATCTAGTTTTTTATTATTAATTTATTAGTAAGTAACAATCTACGTCTGCTTTTCAAAAAGTAATCGGGAATCTCTAAAATCTTTTTTCCCCAAAAAAATAAAACATGTAAAAGGCTAACTGTTTGTATGAACCAGAGCTGGTATTGATGCAAGAGGTGAAATTTTTGGAGAGGCTTTAACTGTGTGAAAATCAAAGCTTTGGTTGTAGGTAAAGGGAACCCCAGGCGTGAGGTTTTCTTGTTTGTACTACCACCCACCACGCCTGCTGTCCTTTTGGACAGTGCAGACCATCTTTTCACAATGCCCTTTTGTGCTGCGTAAGGGAGGGAAGATCTGGTAAGGACAACGGTTTCAAAGCCTGACTCCTCCTGTTGTATTGTCAACTGTCAGTTTCCTCCAGTTCTCATTGATCAAATCCCTTTTATCTTCCCCAACTCTCTACTATGAAATTTGCTGTGACATTTCATTCCCACAGTATCCAGCGAAGTACAATCAAGTGCAATTTTGAAACGAAAATGGTTTGTAAATTCTCTGTAGGTGGTTTTATACCATGCATACATCATTTCTTCGTATTTCAGGCAACAGAAAGTTGTAGGCTATGGCATATTTATTTTGTGCTTAAACTATGTGGGAGGTTTCGGAACTCTTGTGAGTACAGATGTTCTTGATTATTGGCCCAAAATTTATTATTTTGAGTTAAAATTTATCATAAATGCAAATATTTTTATGATACAAAGTAATTGGTGAACATTTAAGTTCCATTTAATTTCTTTAGGAAAATTTAGTTTTTTAAGGTTATGTTTTGTAATCGGTAAAACTTTCGATTCATTTATGGAATATTTTTTAGCCTAACATGTTAATGATTTTCTTGATTGAAATATTAGTTAACATATCTATTGTTTGAAGAACATTTTTGGAGTATCTTTCAACATTCTTAAACGGATTGAATTCGCAGAAAAAATAAGTATAGTATTGCGTAATATATCAGTGCTTATTTTCTGAAAACTGTAAATCAACTCATCAATATTTTTTAAAACTTTTAAGATTATGGCTAGTTTGATAATGCTTTGTAACATTGTGAAATATGTACTATATTTAAAAAAAAAATAAGTGTAATGAGAGACAAAGACAGTTATGAAATCTATAGTTGAAGAAATTGAGGCAATTTTAGTAAAAATTAAACCAAATGGCCTGTTTCTAAGCAGCATTGCATTCGTACCTCGTAATACGCGTAGAATACTTATACTCGTCCACCACAGTAAGTATTGCGCTCTTTTCAGGATGAAAACGTTAGGTGTCGAAGTAAAGAAACTACCTTATTGGTACACTGGATCTTACACTGCTGGGATAGCAAGATTGTTCTGGTTTTTATTTCGTGTTTATGTTCTTTATTGACTATTTCGATACGTTCTTTTTTTGGAAAATATTTTTCGAAATGTGTGAAATTTGTGTTGTATTTGTAAAACCCCGTCAAGTGTCGAATTAATTGTTATCAAGGGTGATGTAAAATCTTGGTCAACTGAAGAATGGAGAAGAAAATGTTATAAAATGAAGTGTAAAAAATCATCTAAATACTAAACAAATCGACTATGAATCCTAATGATAGAAATTAAAGACGTCTACTTTGTGAACAACAAAAGCGCTCTTAAAGTTGTTTTATCGCTGTTAGTCATCGGTGATAAGTGGTTTAATTAAGATTTTGTTGACTTGGCACAATATTTGTAAAGTTTTTCCTCGACCCCATCCCTTCCACTTTCTTTACATACATTCATAGCTGCTGGAAGATTTCAGTCAGGAAAATATTTTTTTTAAAAGAACGTGGATGAAATGAATGTTAAGGAAATTGACAGAACGATTCTAAATTTTAAAAAACAGTTCTTCGCGCAGACTGATCTAGATTATGTGGAAATCTGTGTTAAAGGGGTCTGGTTTAACAAGGTTTTACTGTATTTTCAATTACAAATTTGCATTTTAAAGGTTTTTGTTGTTTTATTATGTATTTTCTTTTATTAAAGAATAAAAGTATTGTATTAAACGAAATTATTTCTTTCTCGTATTAAATTATCAGTTATTCTATTTCTTTTATTAAATAGAAATAGAATTACTGATAGTTTAATACGAGAATGAAAATGTGGGCAAGAATGTATAATAATTTTTTTTCAATCCAAAATTTAAGTGTTTTCCAAGATGTGATTTTAAAATAAATATGAGCGCTAATCCTTATTTGAGGTCTAGTTCATTCCTTTTCCGTTATCCTGAAATTCAAGCCTGATAGAAAGGAATATCGTAAATCCTGTATATATCGACAGATTCATTTCCTTTTATTTCTTTTTCCAAGCATTTTTCGGTTCGCATCTCCAACCCAAAACCGAATTCGAAACTCTAAGAGCCTGGTGCGGTAAAAGGCAAAAAAGGGTGATTCCTCCGTCATGGTTTGTCTACGGCTGAGCGAATCATGCAAGACCAGCCTTTAAGCACTATTCAGAACTAAGAAATAATAAATAAATACCAAATGCAAAACGGGGTTGAGAAACAAACGATGGGAAGGAAAGGGGATAGAAGAGGGGAAAAAAATGTGTACGTCGAATCTCAAGGGTATTTCCCCAATATCGAGGTTGGGTTGAGGGATAAATAAAAAGTAAAAGGAAAGAAAAAAAAGGAAGAAAAAGTACATGACGAATACCGATCCCCATGCGATGCGATCATGCGACCGAATTTCACGGTATAGGCCACGCTCCGTTGCCGGTTCACCCTCTCCGCATCCCTTTTGCTCCACCCGCATCCCGAAAGATTCTCTTTCGGCAGAGATGAGGCGCAATTTCTCGCAACGACGCACATGCAAAACAGCCCCGACCCTTTCCTTATGAGGGAATCCCGCATTCAAGAAAGAGACTCAATGATAGCGGACCCCCTTTCTTGCTCTATGGGATATGTAATGTGAACGGACGCTTATGAGGCTCAGGACTCCAAACTGCTTCTCGTCCTTCCCCCCTACCATCCCATGGGGTTGTCTTTTTTTTTTTCTGCCTTGTGTCTTAAGCAGTCTATGAAATTCCCCCCCCCCTTTTGTCTCTTGGCTTGGAAAACAAACGGAATGCGAGATTGTGGAAGGGGTGAGGTAGCAGGGAGCGATAACACTGAATGTATTTATGCCCATTCCGCACTGTTTGGTTTCGGGTCGTCGTCAGTGATGTTTTGCATTTTGCGTTCGGTTATATAAGGAAGGTCTTCCCCCTTCCTCCTACCCTTCTTTCGTCTGTGATGTCTTCCGGTTGCCTGGGATGGGCTTTCTTGGCCCTGTGTGCTGAAAAGTTTTAGTATAAGTATTCTGGTTGAATTTCATTATTGTATGAATACAGAATTTTTGTGATGTTTTGTTTAAATTTGGAAAATGTTTAATAATGAGTGTTAGAATTTTTTAAACACATATATTTCATGTTATTCAGTGTATGGTTTGAAAATTGTTGAAATTGAAAATTTAGCTCTCCGAATGAATTTACTTGTGCTACAATAATCGATTGAACTGTAGCATTCATATCATATATTTTTTTTACTTCATTTTTTTTTATTTTATTTCTATATGATCAGTATGCGGTAGTCTTTACTCGAATGTTACTAATAAATATCGTTTCTCCCTTTTCTTTTGAAATCAAAATATATTTACAACATATTGGTATTGAGCACTTGAACACATTAAATGGCATTTTATTAAAACAAATTAACAGAGAAAGAGAAAATGAATGTAAAATGATGATTTGTAAATACGTATTAAATAATCTTTTTTTTAAAATATGAAACGATTATAATCAAAGACATTTGCATTAAACTAAATGAAAATAATCTAATAATCTACTTTACTTATATGGGAAAACTGAAAGACAATTATAATAGCTTTAAAATTTGTTTTTAAGCAAACAATAAAGTAGAAAACTTTTTATAATAAACTTTTTCGTGTCGTTCTGTTCTGAAGTGTGTAATTAGTTTCAACCTTTATATACCAAATGAATTGAAGCATTGATTAAAGATAAATTAAGCAAAACAATTTACTAACACACTAGAAATGATTGTCTACCTTTTTTTCAGTCTTCAAAAGAATTTGAAATGCCTTTTGAATAATTTATATTGTCTAAAGCAATCCGAACGAAAAGCATTCTTTTATTTCCAACACAAAACGATTTCATTTTTTACCAAATCTTTTCTAATAAACTCCATCTTTTTAGATCCAATGCAATTATCCTCTCACTTCCAGTAGTACAGTTTTTCCTCTTGAAAGATATATTACACAAACTTGGCTTTAGGGTACTTTATTTCAAATATTAAATGCTCCTCTCGAATCAAATTTCTGACTCGGAGCTCTTAATTTCTTTCAACGCTTTTTCTTTTCTTCCCACATCTACCAAATTAATCTTTTCAAAGCAGTTTTTCCGATACATCGGTGGTTTATTTAAAATAATTGGCGTTCATGATGTAATCTCATTTGCAGTTAGCAGCCGAAATCTTTTATGACAGGTATTTAACCCGGGAAAAATTTTCTTTTCAGTGATGTTCTACGGAAGCAAATTATTCTTTGCCCTCTTCTCCCTCTCTCTTGTCTATCGGATGTATGATTTTTGACTGTATAGAACAAATTACCTTTTTCATCCTAGGAGAAGTTTTACCCATTACTTCAGAAATATAAAGGTAGAGAAGAGAATAATTCGCTTCTTTAATCTATTTCAAAGTTCACTGCAGTTCTAACCGAATCATATTATTCTCTGCCAGTTTTGATTCGGCGAATGTAAAATTATATATTAAAGTGAATCAAACAGCTTGGGAAAGGGGTAGGGAGGGAAGAATTGAACGGCTGAAATGGAATGGGGGATTGAACCGAAAGAAGATAATAAATAAATACGCTTATAATTCATTTTGGACAGCCGAAAATGTTTCTTCCCTACTCCTCTCGGCGTCTCTTCACGAGAAATTTTCGGTAAAGGAGTGTAATTCCAACCCGTTTCGTTTAAACCGGAATGGAAAGAAATTTTCGGCAAAGTAACGGAACACGAAAACATTTCCGGATTCTTCTTCGTTATATTCTTTCTGTCTTTCTCTCTTTATTTATCTTTTTTCCCTTTGTTTTCTCCATTATGTATACTTTTTTCTTCCTTTCTTCTTGCTTTGCTTCCGCAGCTACCTCTTATATCTCCCAGTTGAACGTCAGTAATTTAATAACAGGAGTCACGTGATCTCCTCCCGGTACCGCCAAGGTAAAAACCCCCGCCGTTCTTATACCTACTTTAAAAACAGAAAAAAGCCCCCTCTCCTCCCCTTTGCAAAACTTATATCTTCTCTCCTTTTCTCTCTCCTCTCCATCCTCTCCCGTTTTCTCTCCTCTAACAATCCCGTTCTGCTCCTTTTTCATCTGGGATTCATCAGTGGGGGTTCCTCCTAATCGCATTCCATCCCAAGACAGTAAAGGGGGAGGGTGTTGGAGCAACAGAAGAGAGGAAAAAAAAGCAAAAACGCACACACACGCTTCGGCACTTTTCGTCTAAAGCGAAATTTCGGATTAAATCTCTTTCGTCCGAAGAATTGCTAGTGGCCTCAGCCACAAAAATAAGATCCTTTCCAGGAAAAACGAGAAAAAGGTAAGGAAGAGAGTCTCGAGTTTGGGGCTTCCAAGGGGGAGGGGGTGTTGTTCCATTCTTACCGAGAGGAACGTCTAAATGCACGCCCGTCTTGCCTGCCGAGTTTTTGAAGTAAAAAAAAAAAATAATAAAAGGGGTAAATAACGCAATCAAGGATTCTTCTCCTCAAGATCTGCTTAGTGTGTTGCGAGTGTGTGAGGTATTCTGTTTCGTTCTGTCTTTTTCCTAATGCGCAGGCTCCAGCAATTTAATGAAGCTTTTTCCCGGACCGCGAAATCCAGAATTAGATAAGAAATGTAGAAGAAAGGCTTTTCATGATCTGTTACACGTCGTTCAGAAACATGCATATTTCTTTTTCTCTCTTCGGCAGGCTTGGTTTTAAAATTGAAAATTCTGGAAAGATCTCTTTGTAGAAATATTCTCTTGCAAGATCGTAATTTATTCATCGGTAGTTCGAATTTTGATTTCGCGTTATAAGCTGCCAATAGAACGAATAAAATTTGTTGAATATAAAATTAATTCGAAATGTAATTTGTTGGAATCTTTTATGAGTCATTTATTATTTATCCGAGGGGGGAGGGTCAGAAATAATTTTTAATTAAAGATTGATCGAACTAGGTTAAATAATCTCAAAAAATGTTTTTTTTTTTTTTTTTGGAGAAACACATTTTTATGGAACAGAAGTTAATTTCTTGCAGCCCTTTTTGTGATAACCTTTAAAAAAATGCGGAGGGGGGGGGGTAATCGGATCGATATGAACACTGAAGGCACAGTTTAATAATAATGATGTATTCCGCCTACATCTCGCTTACTTTGTGAGCTGTTACATGAATTTTAATTTTTTTTCCCTTTTTCTTTCAGGTGAGTTTCATTGTTTCCTGTTTCTGATGCATTTCCCTTTGCAAAGGTAAATCAAATCTACTTTTAAATAGAATACTGTGATAGATAAAACTATCATTTATCAATAAATCAATGAATTGCTCCTTTCTAATAAGGGTTGTAGCTGAATAGTCATTTCATCAATCACGTGACGGGAGGTGTTTCAATCGAGCTTCATGTTCAGTCCCTATTCCACCAAAAATCTGTCATGTAGCGGGAATGATGGGGGCTGAAAGTCTTCACATTGGTGTGGAATGGATGTGGAGAGAGGGGCGCCAGCTTTAGGGTCATCCTCCTCTCACGACCGTGGCTTAAAATTACCAGATCCACTGCCCTCAGTTCTTCTTTTTACTTCTAAGTGCGGTATTAATTAACAATCAACTAATCTACTTTTACAAGATTCGTGGTATACCCTTTTATTTTATATAAATTTCGGTGTTTTGATAGTATAATGACAAAAAAAAAAAAAAAAAGCTTTTTAGGCAATTTAATCTTGTAAGAATTTTTAAAAAAATGTTCAAAATCTGAATTTATGTATTCAAGAACCTATTTAAAGTATTCTTAACTTGGAGAATCACGGCATGTCTTCTCTTATTATTCAAATAAAGTACCTCTCCATTTTAAAATGTCTTTTTGCATGAAGCATTCATTTTTTTAATAAGATCTTAGCAACTAAAATCTTAAATAAAACCTTCTCACCAAATATTTGCATTATTTTATTCAGAGAGACTGAAATTATTGTGACAACTATTTGAGGTGGGATTTCTTTTCTTTGGCCTCTTGGTAGTTGTTATAGTGTTTTTTTATAATTTTAAAAAATTAACTTTGCATATCCTTAGATTTCTATCTTTAATTTAATCATTCACTAGTCATGATTCCCCACGCAGTTTCTTCGTAATTAAAAATATAACAACATTCCGTACACAGTGCCTATCGTTCCTCCCCTCCCCTCCCCCAATAGCAGTTTCCAAAAAGCCGAAACCAAATTGAGAGAACAAAAAGTATTCTAATTGCAGAACGAGCTCATCCCCGTCGGAAACGTGAGTGAATTCGCAAAATTTTAACCATCCAATCATTATCGTGGGTTAGTTGTAAGCGATTGAAAAGGCACCGGTTATTATCATCACTCAAAATCCAATTCCGGAGAACGTGATGATAGAACGTAATGTTTGCCGGCTCACTCGATGTCTGTGGCCTGTTTGTTAAAAGTTACGAAACATTTTTTTCCTTTCCATATTGTCTCTCCCCCCCTCTTCTCATGTCCATTTTATGTGTGTTTTTTTATTTCTAGGATTGCTAATGTCTGATTTTTATACTAATGTTCGCATCTTAATGTGAACCATAGTGTATGTTTTTCCGATGTGATGCAACCAATTGAAATATGTCGGGTCCTGGTAACATTTTTAGTGCCGTTATGCATTACCCGCATCTTGACAGTATTGCTGTAAAATATTGAGAATAGCTCGTAACAGAATATGTTTGCTTTATCTGATTATGTATAAGATTTATGTCATAAGTATGTGCAATTTATATACAAAATTCGGTATGAAATTCTTTTACAAAATTATAATGGAAACACTTTTACATTGATAGTAAAATAATTTACGAATGTCATTTTTTTTTAAAAAAAAATTAATCGCTTCAATAGCATTTTTGATACCCAAAATGCATTGCATCGGTTTTGACATTTCATAAAATTCAATTTTCAGTGATACAGTCTTGAATAAAAATACAGTGAAATAAAATATTTTTAAACAATCAACTAGTTAGTTTATAAATATGAAATACTACAGAGGATATTTAGTTTAATCGTATAGATGAACTGATGATATTATAAATCCTAAATAAAATGTAGCTCGTTTCTGAAATTTAATCTGATTTTGTCTTTAACATTACTTTGCAGACAAATTTATGTAATTTATATGGTAAAAGCTACGGCAGTATATCTTTGCTTTGACTCATTTGCGCATATAATTGATCGTACAAAGGAGTTTCAAATCTTGTAAAACAAGTCATGGCTGCAAATATTTTCCTTTTTTTGTATTTTTATCCAATCATGTATGCACCTTTAAAATACCAATTTAATTACGCGTAGTGTTAAGTTATAGATCTTTTAAAAGTACTTATGTTTTAACTTGCGATGTTCACGATGTTTTAAATTTTAAAATTGTAAAGAAAAGATGATTTAAGTACTAAAGTAATTTTTAAGTTATTATATATTACTATTCGAGCTAAATATATTTATATTCAGTATTTTCAAATCATTAATGTATGAATAATAAATTTTGCCATTAAATGTGATTTTAATTGCAAGGTTTTTTCAAGTAAAAAAATTATTGCCTTCTTTTAAACTGTGTTTTAAAATATCATTAAACATTACAAAATTGTATTCGTTTTTTTTAATGTCTTACCCTGAATCTGTTACCACATGGTTTATTTATAACGAACACAGTTTGAGCTTCAGCAACTATTAAACACCTACATATCTTCCATCGTGTCAGATACACTTACATATTGTTCTTCAATTGTACCATCATCATTCACTCATCATAGTAGAGAACGACGGACATCACCTATACGAGGCCCTGCGTTTGGGGTTTCTATTTCTCTCTCATTTTTTTTTTTTTTTTTTACCTACTCATTCAGCTGCCGAATCTATAGCACGAAATGACTCAGGGGAAAGGTAAGCGATTCCAGGGGGAGGGGATGCAACGCTCTGCTGTAAGAAATGTTCGTTCACCCCCACAGAACACGAAAAGAAAAAGAAAAAAAGTAGTGAAGCTAGCAGCAACACACACATCCACCTCGCCATTTTTGCAGGTGGAAAAACTTGATTGACAGCTTGGGATCGCAATTGCTGATGGCCTTCTAACAGCTCGACCCAGCGCTCCGTCGTAATTTTCATAGTCTTAATGCTGACCCCCTCCCTTCTCTTCCCTGAAGTATCTGACGTTACCAATGTAAATGCGGTAGGCCCAATGGCTCTAGGCGCCAAAAAGGTGGGTTCGCCGTTGCCCGCTTAATTACAATGCATTAGTTGGAAGCTCCAGGTTAATAAACAAAGACACAAAGGAAGAGAGATCGCCAAATTAAACTACTGTCTGCAGTAGTATCGCCATTGTTGATTTTCGTTTTTATTTCATTTCAGGCAGTGCGGAAGCTTATTAGTGATTTTTATCGCGATTTAGGCACTTTTTTGAAGAGGTGTCAGGCCTTGATTGATGAATTGCTGCCACTTACATCGAAAAGTCATCGGCTGGAATGAGCTTTGATCCTTTTCCGGTGTACGAAATTAGAAGCGTGAATTGGGTTGTCGTTACGCTGTGATAGGCACACAGTAATAAAGTGCACACGCTGTGATTGAGTTGCCTTGAGAAAAACGCGGTATCACTTTGTGGGAGAGGGTGCTTGATTAAGCGTGACACTAGGGAAGGGCTTAGAAGTAGGAATAATAATAATAATAAAATTCCCGCTTGATTAATGGTATTAATATGAATAAGAAATACATCAATGGTTTTTGTTTTCATAAATTTCCCACCTTTTAATCTGATCTTCTTTTCTTCATTCACTCATGTAAATAAAAAAATTTATAATTTTTTGGACTTAGTGGTCGCAAATTTAAAATACATTACGCTGTAAAATAAATAATTACTTTGTCTGAAATATTTTGACAATTTCAGATATGCATGCATTTTACTTTCATTTCGCGAAACTAAAAGTTTGGTTCATTTCAATTCTTATCTAGTATTCTCTGATTTGATGCGTAATTATAATTATTTGATTTTTTTTTCTTAGTTCTTTTTGTTAATTTCATATTGTAAGTTGATAAAAAAATATTTTAAAAGATTTTTATGAATTCGATGTGTTTTGTATTTGAATGGAGTTAAAGAAAGAAAAAGATTTTTTTTTTCGATTGAAATAAACATTTAGTATTTTTTTTAGATGTTCTGATAAAATTTGATTATTAAATATTATAAAAGAAACGATAAAAATTTTATCTTCGTTATATCTCAAGATGTGATTGTGTGATGTTGCGCATTTCGCTATTTTCTCTTCACTGATCTCGGTGATTTTTTTTTGTAATTTGAATTGCATAAAATTGCAATTTCTTCCCAACCAAACTGAAACGTGATTAGGTAAATTAGATAAAGATAATAAGTAAAGAGTAAGTTGGTGATAGTGACACATCAGCGAGGTGTAATTGAAAGGAAAGAGAAGGAATATAGATGATAACGACACGCTGACAGATATTTGTAAATTGAATTGAATCATCGTAATTAACCGTTTGAATTGAAACAACTCCTGGTTAAAGTAATAAGATTCGAATTCTGTTTTCGCGAAGTTCTCGTATCGGAACTAGTGATTTGGTAAGCTAAGACTTTATTATTAGAATGTAAACTAAGATTGAGTTGAGATGAATTATATTCTGTGGTAGGTAATAAATTTTTTTCATCCTGTTTTTACGTATCGGCAATTGAAGTTCTGATGTTTTTGACTATTAATTAGACTTAAAGCTGGTTGTAGAATTAAATAACGGAGGAAATACAATTATTACTTAATATCGAATTCAGTGAATATACGAGTAACCATTAATATTGATTCAATCATCTGATTATAAGTAGCAAAATGGAACACTTACGTGATCAAATAGATAAGAAACTTGATTACAAAGCCCCGAAAATTAAATATTTTTTCCCTGTTCCATTGCAACCATTTCCGAGAGGTGTTTGACAAGGCAAAGTAAAAGTTTGATTTACGACAAGTTTAACTAGACGTATTAAATAGATGACTAATGGGCTTATTCACTTGGCAGCATTTAAACTCTCTAATTCATTTGAGCATTAAATTGTGTGCCTTGTTTCATTCATATTAGTCTGGCAATTGTTTGCAATTTTTGTTTCGCTATTACAATAATAATGTGTAATGTAACAAACATGTAAATTTTTGTTACTACTACATGTGATGAAATATTTGTTTGGTAAATCTATGCCTTTATCTATAAGTGTTTTTTTCCTAAATTTATTTATCGAGCTGTGGAGATTAAAATAAGATCTCTGATTTCTTAGAAGCGTTTGTTTGGTCAGAGGAGTTTTTATCAGTAATGTACTTCTCTAAAAATAGCTTGAAGGGAATGAAGCGTGTTCGAATCCATCCAATTACAAGGCATTTAAAATCTCTTTGCAGGGTTCTCATTCCTGCCATGATATGTGACAGTGGATGAAAATAATTTTTTTTTTCTTCTCAGAATTCGATTGTTTTCATCCTTTTCTCATGTATCTGATTTTAAAACAGGTATAATAAATTAAAATTATTTTATTCAATGTGTTATGTAATTAAGGAATCTCTAATAAATTTTTTTGGATAATTTTTTCTTATTCTGTACACGTATTAAAAACAGATGCCGCGAATAATATGATAGTAGAATTTCTTAACGAAATATAGCGCTAATTAATATAAATTAAGATTATTTTTATTTCAAATTTCAGTAATGCTACTTGACATTAATAGATTGATCCTTCTAAAGGACGCATTCAAAATTCATGTCAATGAATGCTAAAACAATTATGGATTCGTGAAATATATATTAACTGTTACTAACGTAGCAAACTGTTCACCTACCTTTATTTAATTTTGAATGGAATTAAATTGTATTGAAAAGTAATAATAATTTTTGACTTATTGTTTGTGTCAATTATTTATTATTTAAAGTTTATTTGTCAATGAACAATGAATAAGTGGAATCATGCAGTGAATGTTGAAATGTGAGCTAAAAAATTAGCTGTATTTTTTACTTCTGCAACAGCTGTAATTGTAAAAAAGAATACTTTCAAAGGTACCGAAAACCAAGGTTTAATAAAACCTTTTTTTTTTTTTTTTTTTTACGGGGTAGTAAAATTTACACAGAAATGGATGTTGTAGATGTTTAAATATGTGCAATACCAACCAAAATAATACGTTGGAAATTCTGTTCGCGGATTGAAAAATAACGCATTTGTACTCCGGTCGTTATTATTACCTTATTCGCAATCACTTCATTTTCCTTTTTAAATGTATCAACTTTCTCCATCTCTTTTTTAATCTATCACACGCCGTTTAGCGCTTATAAAAAGAAGCAAAAGTGGGATAATAATAATGATGCGAACAGTAGCCCGATGACGCGGTGGTTGTGATGGGTAAAGTGTCCGCTGCCGTTAAAGAAACAATTACCCTTGCCAAGAAACGGTTCGCATCATTTTTCAATCGAGCAGTCCACTTAAAACGCCGCCTTTCAACCCCAACCGCACTCTGCTGTGTCTTCGCCTTGCCCTAATAAATGCCTACATCAATCTGCATGCTGTAAATCCTATCTCTCGGCACGGCGCACGCGCACTTCGATACGGCCCAGGGAATTGTTTATAGGTTGGATCTAAACACACGATTGACGATAAAGAAATAAGTAATCTCTAATCGCCACTCTGAACTGTGACCCCTGCTGGGGCCTCATGGGTAGAAATTGGCCTGGGCCTCAAGGAGTGACCCTGTGGGGCCGTGTGATTGCTCCGTGGTCCCCTGCTACTTGAAGGTTTTTTATGTAAATTTAGGTATGCAATAATCTGTGTGAAAGAAATAAAGCGTAGGGATGAGTATGTATTCTAAATTATTTTCAGATGAACGTCTTTTTTTTTTTTTTACTTTTCCGTTTCCTAGTTGGTACTAATGAATGAAAGTTAGTGTTTATAATATAAAGTTAGGTAGTTACTGAATAATATTTTTTGTTTATGGAAGCATTTAATGAGGTCCTAATAAAGTAACGAATGCAAGTAACAGTGCAGCTATATATTGGGAATATTTTAAATAATAATAACGAATCGAGATGAATAGTTTTCAAAACATTTAAATAAATTATGATATATTTTGTTTTCTGCTATTTTAATCACCTTTAGTGTTCTTTTAGAAAGTTGTTAAATAGATGTGTTTTGACATTTTTTTTTTTTATTTTATTTTGGAAAAAATATGGAGCTTTTTCGTTTGCTGTCCCTTTATTTGTTTTTTGTTATTATTGTCATTTGTCCTGAATTATGTTAAAGCTGGATTTGAAATATATCGAGACTTACAAATTGCCTAAAAGGTTTAAATTGTGAACTACTGTTTAAAAATATATGCATGCGTTGAGTTTCATTCGACAAATTTATTTCAAATAATTAGTAAAATTGTATTAATTTTATATCTTTTTCAAAGCAAAACTTTAAACCTTTTTAATGTACCAATACCAAGCATTCAAATTTCTTAAAGCACTTACAAAATAAATTTTATTTGAGCGTTTGCATTTAGGGGGAGAGTATTCGACAAGAATAATCCATCTTTAGATTTTCCAAAATTAAAGTAATCCTAACGCGGAAAAAAAAAAAACATTTTAAAAATTTCCTAAATTATTTTGTTTGAAAATAAAAGACAGAATTTTATTCAGCTTTCTTCAGATTTTTCAAAAACTCAATTTTAATTATGCCTGAATTGAATGCATTTTTTTTAAAAAAATTTTTTTTTTTGCATAGGTTTAGAATTTGGAAATGTAGATACAAGTTTGAAAATATTGTATTAATATTATTATGTCTTACGGAAAGGAGATTCAATTCTTCATGTGTGTTTGAAAAACACCATCCGGAAACAAACTTGTATGTAAATAAGAAATATTATCTTTTAAATATTTGATATATCATACTTATGTAACTGACTTCATAATCGATGCAACTGTATTAACATGTTCGAAGTACTGATTTGTAGAATCTCGATATTCGTTTTATCTGTGCATTACTAAAGATTTTTTTCCCCAAATGAAATTGTTCCTTATCAATGAATACATTTTTATGCAAATACATGCATCATTAGCTGGAATTACGAAGCTCTTTTTAAAAGTAACATTAAATTGCCAATTATATTCGAGATGAAATTCAAAAGGGACTAAAACGTATTTCAATGTTTTCTTATCAGCTGTTATACACGGTGACTAATCTTGTGATGCAAATTATTAACTCGATCTCAATAACAGTGCAGAGTCATAAAGGCTTGTCTTGTTATTAAAGGTGTAGTTTTTATATGTTTATGCTGACGAATCTATATTTTGGAATTTACCTAAACGTTTTGAAATTGTTTCCCATTTATTATTTCATGGTACCTGTTATGGTGAGTTTTATTAGCTTTTAAAGAAGTTTCAATTTTTGTCGAACTATTAGCTTATGTTTGCATTGTAAAGATGCAATGTTTTTATTTATTTATTACATTAGCTAGTATTTATGATTATTTAAGTTTCATTTCCATGAGTCGCGGGTGAATTATTTTTTATGAAATAAAATGTGCAGTAATTCTTTTATTTTAATCTGAATTTGAAAATTTCAATATTTTATTATGTCTAATTTAATCCGTGTTTTTTTTTTATTTATTTATTTTATATTGTCTTGTTTTTATCGTCTATATTGTTAGGAAATAAATCTTTTTTAATAATCTTTTTATTTAATTTTATAATAAATAATGATTATGAAATTTGAAATCAACCTTCTACTAATACAAAGAAATATCAGCTAGCCATATTATTTTTATAGGAATAAAATTTTAGGGCGCAATTTTAAATTCTGTATAAAGTAAATAAGATAAGTTAATAATAACATTTACGTATTTTATTTCTATTGAAATAAAACTTTTCTTTGAAATATCTTTACCATTACAGTTTAAAATATAATCTATATTTTAAACTATAATAGGTTTTGTTCTCTGTATCTTTTTTTATTTAACCAAATTTCAAAATTAACATTGCTCATTTCTCAGCTAAAATTTATTATTTATGGTAAAATATATATTTATCAGTATTGCCTTGAATATCCGTGTATAATGTTATACATGAAGAAATGTCATTTTTATACGACTTTTAAATTGAAGCATTATAAAAAACGAGTCCCTGTCAATACTTTAAATTATTCTGTATATATATATTCTTTCAAATGAATGGAGATGTAGCTTTCCAGAACCATTTGCTCATTAGCAAAGTGCATCTTTCACACTCATCGAATCATTCCTTAAAAATAATCCATATCACTTGATCAATTGTGGTCTACTCCGCTACAAAATAGCCATCTAATTGACTTTTCTATATCATGGCGTTGTTTTCATCGACGGAGCATGAAAAAAAAAGTTCTTCCCTATCTGATGATTTGAGTTATCGTCCGTTGATCCGGGTGACGACAGATGCCCTTAACCAAGGGGTTATGTATACACCCGATACAAAGTATACTTCGTCTCTCTTCAGCGCTGTATGAGGAGGCTGTATTTTACATCGTTCCTCTTTATGTCCAGAAGTGTTTAAAATTGATATCGCAGAGAGAGATGCCTTGACGTTTAGTGTTAGTTGCCTTTGAAAGAAAAATGTCTTTCGCGGTGGGGGGATTTCAGAGAGGAGATAAATAAAGCGTGTCGATACAAATTGGTCTCACTAGTGATGATAGGTGTTAAGTCGATGTGTGTAAATATTGCAGTTCTTTACTGTGTCGACTTTATAAATGCTCACGAGGAAAAATCACAGTTGATAGACGTGGGATAAGTAGTGGTGAATAATTACAGCCTGCCTTTTTTTTTTTTTTCCGCTTTCTTTCTTGATTGTATGAACTCACTACAAAGGATTTTGTAGTATTGGCTGGAGGTCATTATGAGTTAGCGAGACAGTTTTTATTTTCTTAACAATTTTAAAGCAGTTTGTCTGCTTTTTTTTTATTATTAGCTTAAGCTGCTATGTTAGAATTTCTCCTTTGTGCGTCAGACGCGATATTTTGGGTATAAGGAAAATATGTTTCATTTATACCTGTAATTTATTTACCTTAACTTGTTGTTTTCTACAATATTAAGTTGATTTCATGTTCAAGTTTTTATCCTGGAGCATTTTCTGATTGATCCAAAAGTTTTCGTTGTCATTTTTAGGTTAAGTCAATAATAATGTATATAAATAATTTTAAGAAAATCAAATAAAATTTAAATAATTCAACGTTAAATATTAGAAGAAATAAATTATGGATCGATTTTTCCCTTTGTACTTTCTTATTACTGGAAAATAAAAATTTAAAAAAAAAAAAAAAAAAAATTTATTCAGAAAACACAAATGTTAAATATTTGAATATTCTTTAAAAATTTGAAGACGCATTTTTAAATAAAAAAAAAAATCTTGCATTTTTTTTAATACAATGATTGAATTTTGGGAAAGAAAAAGATTCGTAATAAGGTTATCGTAATCGTAAGCTTAATTGATATAAATTACTCTCGTTTCTAAAAATGTATAAATATTACACAAAAATTTTAATTTTTCAAGCTATTGAAGTATTAAAATACTTTTATATTCTAACTACACGTTATGCACGTAAGATACATTTTGTCGCTTGTTATTATTTCCAGTCATTGTTTCATTTGTGATTTAATATTTACATAAGTGAATTTTTTTAACATTGGTTTTTTTTTTTAAATTTCGAACTCGTTTGTTAAACACTGGAAGAAGGATTTCAATTCCACAACCTACTACATCATGTCTTTCTAAAAGACAGCAAACACCAAAGCGACGTTCCCTTTTTTTTTTTTTCGCCATCCCTCCCTAACAACACTCCATCGCATTAAGCAAAGCAGTTCATCTCTCCAACGACATTCACACCAAATGTCTCCTCCTGCTTGTCTCAGATCCTTTTCTCATACCTTGAATCGAAAATCCCCCTCGACGAAAAAGAGGGGGAAAAAAAGGACTTGGATCTCTGCCTTACTTCGAGTACCTCATTTTAAAAAAGCGGGTAGATGACTGCATTGAGTAAGGTATCTTGACAAGTAGCCAATATCACTTTTTCGTTGAGCCCTTCCACGTTTTTGAACGTTGTCCTCGAATTCGCTCTTTCTTTTCCGAGACCGGAATTTGTTTTGACTCCGGTTTATTCCTGTCCCTTGTCCGTCTCTTGTCAGCTATTCGTCGGAAGATCTTTTCCCGTCCGTCTTGTAACGGACAGTTTTTGAGATTTCGGATAAAGCGGTGTTCGTGAGCTTTCGTACCTAGCGCCATCTATTGACGCCGAAAAGAGTTGGGAAAAGTTTTTTCTTTGTAAATCGTTTATAATTTGTCTGAAATCACACACACAAAAAAAAGGTTGTCATAATTAAAAAAAAATTTAAAAAATTATGTTGAGGATTTAATAAAGGTTACAGAACAATATTTTCATTCACATAGTAAAACTTGATTCATGCATTTATTGATTAGAGAGTCTTAAAATTTTTACTGTACACAATATTTTTTTTTACTTAATTGCATTATGTCTGAAGAAGCAGATCTAATTGTTTTAAGAGTAATTATTAATCATTATACGTATTAAGGAGCAATGAACAGTATATTTTTTCGCTTCACCTTATGTAACCGCGCTTCATTTAATTATTTAGAAATTATATTTTAATATAATTTTACAACAATGGACTCTTTTTAATAGTCTAAAGACAAATAAACAGAAGAAAGTCCGACGCAAGCATATATATTTTTTATAAATATATTACCGATAAAGAAAAGTACTTTTCATAGATTTCAATGACACTAATATAACGTGTGCAAAATTTAACTCGAGAAATTTTTAATATATTAGAAAATGTGATTAAAAGTAAAACTGGTAAATGAACTGCATATTTGATAATGGTTATTTTTATTTTCATAATAGAACTATGAAATTTTACTTCTAGAGCCTCCCCTCTTCTTACAGAAATAGTAGTAATTATTTTAAATGTGATTTAAATAAATTGTAAGAAAGAAATCATAATACACAATTCATAAATCGAGCTCAGTCGTGAGTAAAATAACTTTTTTTTTTAAATTTCATAATTCAAAGAACAAGTTTGTATAATTACGTTCCTCTAATCTAATGTTTAAATTTCTCATAACTATTAGCATACGACTTAACGCAAATCCGCCAGTATTAATCGTAAAAAGCGACCGTGGGGCAAGGTATGTTTTAATTTATTGTTCTTTTCCTCACCTGTTATGAAGGAGTATTGTGAAACTCCATACGATAGTGAAATGCCCGCATATTAGTTTTTCTTTGTACAAGCTGGTATAAGTACCCTACATTTGTATTTGTCTCCTTGATATATTTTATTTCAATGTTTATTGCACTAATAACATATGTTAGAATTAATTCTATTTTTTTATAATAATAAATTCTATTTAATTCTATAAAATTACATTTTGAACTAGGGAGTAATACTCGAATCAAATAACATTAGTTTTAAATGACTTTTTGTGTGTGTGTGCTTTGTTTCTTTATAGATACTTACACTTACCTATTTGATTTATCAGGATTGCAAGCGAAACCTCTCTCCCAAGACGACGACGATAATGCGTCTCTGTGGGTGTCCTCACCCAGAGTGCCAAAAACTTGATCATAAACTTAAGTGGGGGTCGGCGGGTTTATCGAGCCAGTCCATTTGGTGTCACATCGTTTTGGTCAATGGGCTAGGTAAACGCTTTCCTTCGCCGGCATGGAGATAAAAACCCTCCATGCTCTAGACTGCTGTCTTTATCTGGGCACTCCTATGCTATTCCCCTATTATTTCAATCAAGACGGCGATCCACCTTTCCCTTGAATAACAATGGACCGGAATCAATGCAAATGCGACTATTTCGTTGATACGTCACGGTTAAATGTCCTCAAACAGGTCGTTGTGTAGATTTAGGAGTGGACGTCAATGTCAATTCGTCCTATCAAATTGCTCCGATAAAAATGTTCCAGGGAATAAAGTTTCGTGTACTATTTGAGTAAAATGTGTTTTAGGATAGTGGAGATTGCGAGCTTTGAAGTAAATGGTTTTTTAACTTTAGGCTTCTTCATTAGCATATTTGTTTCCGATGCTGTTCTGTTCTTTTTTTCCCCCTCTGTATCTCAAAGGATGTTTTTTCCTACTGCTAGACTAATATTATATATATATATATATTAAAGAGCATCTTATTTCTATATTTTATTCATCTATGTTCGAGAATTTTTTTAATGCGAAAAAAAAATGTCTTCTATTTTTCGTCTCATATTTTATCATAATAAATAGTCTTTAACATATGTATGACGCTAAAATGAAAAATAAAGGACGTATTTATTAAATGTTTCTGAATTCTGAGAACTGTGACGTAATCCTGTGTGTTTGTTACCTGTCTCCTCTATCATCTTTCTTCAAACCACCAATCTTTAAATTTCAACTTAAGCTCTAACATAGACAAAGTAATTAAGACAGTCAATTATATTTTAATCCTCTAAAAAGGGATGTTCTCGACCAATTTCCTGTCTTTATCTCCGAGTGCTAGCAACTTGTATAACATATCAAAGAATGCGCTTGTTTGAATACGATGCAAGTACATTCTCCAAATATTTGATCTCGTCTCTCAAATAACGTAGACACGGGAAAAGGGAAAAAAAAAAAAAAAAACTCACAAATCTCACACCCACAATCTTCCGAAAGTGTTTATTTAATTTATATAATCAGGCTTCATTTGTTTTGAAAGAAATTGAAATCTTAAATATAAAGTCAGAAAGAAATCCCTGATGTTAGTTAAGGAAAGTTTCGCATGTTACAGCAAGCTGTATAATGAATAAAATATTTATTATTACTATACACCAAATTTATATTAATATTTAGACAGTTGTAAGTTTGTAAAATTATTCCAAGTTTAGATATCTACTTTTGTAATGTTAAACTAAGGCAATTGTATGGATATAAAATTTTGATATAGATCAGTTTCTTTGTAATTAATAAAAATTTGAAATATTTACTTACTTTTACCTCAATTTATCTAAACTGAATGACAGCTCCTTTCGTTCTGTTTATAGTACATTTGTTTCTTTTACTGGCCACGGTAGCCTCGCGGCTGACGGTTTTCGTTGAGTCGGGGGTTCGTGCCTTGGTGCCACAAAAGGCCTGCCGTTTAGTCGGGGCAGATGCACGTCGTCGGGATCTCTGTCGGGGTCCAAAGTCCTCCCGTTGACGGGGTGTTTAATTTTGGAGAGGGGACGCCAGCTCATATGTTGTCCTCGTCACTTGATCAAAATTACGAGGTCCGTCGCCAATAGCCCTTGTGTTGCTTCTAGTGCAACGTTAATAAAACCAAACCTGATTTCTTTTACTATATAATGCAGCTTTATCTCTCTTAAAACTTGTAGATTACAAAATTGTAGATTAGTGAAAATTTTCGATGCCTTAAAATCTGTAGTGATAGTCCGCTTATGGATGCTTTTTGTTTTCAAGAATCCTACTTTCTCAAAAATGAACTCTTTTGTTTGTACGGATTCATGGAACTGTTATTTAGGGATACATCAACTAGATATTTCCAGTTGTTATAATTTGGTTGATATTTTCTAAAAAATTTTGTATGGAAAAAAGTATGCCTTTTTTGAATGGGAAATAAAGATAAAAATCTACAAGTGTTTATGACTTAGATCATCATTCGTGTTCTTAAAAAAAATTCGTAATTTCGATACGGGTGCGTTCTGTGTTCACTTGCATATTCGGGGGACATGTACTGTTTTTTAATCTTCGCTTAATGCTAGAAATTAATCTCTGCAATTCCATTTCATTATCTTTCTCGCAGCAAATACCACTGATGTGGAACTATCTTCATATGAGAAAGGCCCAGGCCCATTTTATTCATAACTCCATTGAAAGCGAATTGACTTCTGAAAGCTCTTGTTCTCTCTTTCTTCAGTATCCAAGGTCAATACGGTTAATAAAAAACGTGATCGGATTAGTTTATTACTCATTTGTTACACTGTATATGTTGTTTTGTTTTTAAAAATTCAGTTTTACTTTTAAGAACTGGGATAAATTTAACGTGTTTAACATTTTGAGACTTGTCTATTTTAGAAGAGAACTGTAAGTGTTTTTAATATGTATTAGGCCGAATGGTTGAGTATGATGAATCGTTTTCGGAAAGATATTTATTACTGATTGAAATTCGTCTTTGATGGAAGCAAATTACAGGAAATGGTACTCAATGGTTTTACAATGTAGATTTACTATCCTCGTAATATGCGTAGAATACGTAAAGACTTATAACTGGTTTTACTATATTTTTTACTGGTATATCACCATCGTGCTTACTAATACGAATATATATTATTAATTTCTTGTTGAGCTTCATTCTCAGTTAAACCAAGATAACTTTTTTTATTTTCGTTTCGGTAAATGTTAATTTAACCATTTAGCAGAGCAAGTTTTTACATGCACAGTTATCCATATTTGCATTTTTTTTATATTTTTTTTTGCTGTTAAAATTTGAAAGATAGTATTACAGAATACATTTTTGAAAGATAGTATTACAGAATACATTATTGAAAGATAGTATTACAGAATACATTAACCTATCAGAAAATGTACATTGTGGTCGTAAACGGAAATTTTAAAGGTGTTGAACGCTGAACCATCCTAAATTTACTTCAAAAAGGTACAAGAGAACATAAGCCATGAGAGACACTCAGGGTAAAATGTTAAAAAGTTAAGACTCCTAAAAATATCATTCAATTGAGTTATTCGACTCAAAGTAATTTTTTTTTAAGTATGTAGTTGTGATCATAAATTTCATGATTACGCTTCCATACATAAGTATTTCGTCTCATATATTCGTCTCGTCAATGCGTATTGCTTGATAATGAGCATAAATATTTGATACAATTGTTTCAATACTGTTGCATTTCTTATATAATTCAATTTTTAACAAAAATTTGTTGTCGTTTTCATGTAACTTAGAAAACTTTTCTAATATCTCTCAAAGTTGTCTTTCCCACTTATAATTATTTCATAATTTAGTCACGTCTCAACCGTACGGCAACTGATCATATCTCTCACCGACCGGTCAATTAGTTCTCCTGTCACACTGTACCGTCCAGTCTAGAACCTATTTAAAATGAATAAAATAACCGTAAATACTCCTGAAACATTGAATACGAAATCAAAAATTCTTTCTTTGATTTACAATTATGGCCTACCAACTGTCGAACTGTTATCTGAATCTTGGTGTGTGTAACCCTTTGCTCTGGATACAAAGGAGAGGGGGGAATATTAAGCAAGGGCCTCCTTAAATAAACAAGAGAGAGCTTTATGTCTTCGGCAGATAAGGCAGAAAACACTTTAGATCCATCTCTATTTAATTACGCACTCGGACCTTTCTGACACGCCATATATCTTCTTCCCCTGTTGAGGTTCTTAACTTCGTTGGTAAGCGCTGATGGTTGTGTGGAAAATGTCTTGTAGTCGACGCCACTCTTCAAAGTTGGGAAAAGAGGGACCGTGCTGCTAGTTCGTGCTGATTACAGGGTTCGATACTCATTATATCTGTTAGTTTCTACTGAAGAATACGGATCATGCCTTATACGTTTTTTTTAATTGCCTTTTAATGTTCTTAGATATCTTAAACCGAAAAAAAAAGTAAAAATTGACTATATAAATTAAAGCAGTTTTTTTTTTTTTTTTTTTTTTGTTAAATAATAGTTTGATCGCGTGTGTGTATCTATATATATTTGTTAAAATTATTATGTAAAAATCTGTATTTCAATTAGCTTAAATTATTTACGTTTCCATCTGTTTTTAAGATAACTTTCACCCATAAAGAAATTAAAAGGAACAATGGATTTTCACATTGCTTTTTCACAATAATATCTTTAAGTGTAATTTGAGATTATTGGCAGTTTTAAATAAATAACGTTCGAACACATTTCTTTTTCCATTGAAGCTTACTAGATTTCTTGAAAATTCTTATCTTCCATCCCGCTGTGCGACCTGCTACTACCATCCACAGTATGTTATCGACCCCTCCAGGTATCCTTCATGCTCTCTGATAAAGCGACCATGCTGAGAATGGTAGATTAAGGTCGAGCACCGTTACGTGACTCTGCCAAACGATATCATTCGCTTTCAATGCTTCCTTACTTTAATAGAGACCGTAAAAATGTGTCCTCCTTCCCTCCCTCAGCTTTTTGAGCTCCTCCCCACCCGTTCTTCCTTCCTTCCGCGAATCAAAAATTCTCCAACCCTTTTCCTTTGCAACAATTCTTATCGCGTTCTTAATTTTATTCAAATTAAAGCCAAACGTACCCCCCCCCCTCCTTTTTTTTTCATTCTGTGACCTCCCTTCCCCCAAGAGGGTGTACTTTCACCACTCGCGCGCGTATACGCAATAATTGAACAACCGCGTGAACTTATGACTCGGAAGGAAAGAAACGCATTTATATATATGGATATATATATAGATTATATCTAAAAGGTATCCCCGATAACTAAAGGGAAAGAAGAGAGTTGAGAAAGCAGAAAATAAAAATGTGAAGTGAGGTGAGGGGGTGGGGAAGGCCCATGAATTTTCATTCGGCGTTGAGAGCGGGGAGATTTTGGGAGACTCTCAAACCTGAAAGGAAAGGGGGATATATAAGAGGAGAGAAGGCAATAAAATGGCGATAAAAACACACCATTATCGGATCGTTGAGCTCTTCTTATATCGGGCAATTGCACGGGGGGTAGATGCGAGACAGAGAATTGTAGAGCCTTTTTTTCACTCCCCTTCTCTTTCTCATCTTATTTAAGCGAAGCCCCGGTAGGTGATGCTTAAAACCCGGCACAGATCAAGCCTGGCGCGTGTTTATATACGCTTTTACCTTTTTATTTCATGAAGAAAGTTGAACTGGTTTCCCGTTCTTGTTGATGCTGCAGTCGCTGTTTAGTGTTTATTTTGTTTCTTCCCTCCTTAGTTCTTCTTTGAATTGTTATTCGCTACATAACGGTAAGGGTTTTAGTAACAGCTAAATTCTTTAAGGAAAATTTTTTTTTCGTACCTTGCGCCATTTTTAACTTAAAACTTTTTTTTCCCAACCACTTTTTTTTATGGCAATAACTGTGATAAAGAAATTGTTTAGCTTAAAATTCGCCCTGTGAATTTATTTTTCAAACCTCTATATTTTTTTTTCTTTCTATCTGCTGAGGATGAGTGTTATTATAAAGAAAGCCGCCTTCTGTCGCATTTGTGACGTAAAAATGTTTCCGTCAATAAAGCTGTCACCTGCCCCGGGTAATTTAAGTGATAAACTTTCACATTTAATGCCTCAAAGTGAGGTTGAAATCTTTTAGCCATTAAAGACGCCTCCGAATCGTATTGTTATGCGAGAAGTAGAATTTCGGATGAATTTGGAATTGCCTTCCCTTGATGGGTGCGAATTAATTTCCTACTCACATTCCGTGACGAGTTAAAGAATTTTTTCCTCTCTTTCTCATTCCCTTCCACCCCTTCAATCGTGTGGTTTATTTAGTGATGCTGAAATGATGCTTGATTTTGTTTGTTGTTTGATTTATTCTCGTAAAGTGCTTTTCCACTTTGCGGAGTAAATAAAAGACATAATCGTCCTTTCACTGACGAAGACCCCACCACCTCATTGAAGCTTTATTGTTATTGTTATGTAATAAAATAAAATTGTAACCTCTTCAGAGTGAGATAGTATTCATTTATTTTTCGTCGGAATTTTTAAATGATGCATTTCATTGCGTGTATCGGGAGCTTGAATTTTTACTTTTTTTTTAAATATATTTTCTAGCAATACATTGTAGATTCAATTAGCTTTCTTTTAAATTTGATGTTTTTACTCTTGAATACTAATAATAACTGTGCATATTTGAAGTTAATTTTAAATAATGCAATGACATTTTTAATGTTATTTTATTTATGCATTCTTGTGTGTGTGTGGTAATAAAAAGAACTACTTTGCTTTAAGTTATTATTAAGCGATTTAAATTTCTTTTAATATATTGAATATTTTAGAATCTTATTTTATATGGGGCAATTTTGAACGTTCTGAATATATTTCTTGTTGATTTAAAAAATGCATCGTCGCTGTAGTTACAAATTAATTATTGTGATCGAAATATTTATTGTTGATTAAAAGGATTATCTTTCTGGTGCTCCTTTACAGTTGTCATATTCAAAATTTTCTATTTTTTCTTTTAAATTTTAAAAGTCTTTCCATTGCAGTACATCAATTTTCAGTTCACCAGATAAGTTTCTTGAATAAGGCTTTGAAGTTTTTCGAATTATAAAAGGACGAGGTCAAAATATTTGTACAATGATTTCACTAAGTTCTTTTCAAAAGATATAATAATAACAAGTATAAAATGCAAGATATAAACAGATCGTAAGATTATTATAAGGACACAAGTTCGATTCCTCTTTTCGAAGTCTGGATATCTATGTTCTCATCAAGTTAAACTTTCTTACTATATGTTCAAATGTGGTTATAAACGTCTGTGACACTTTTACTACTCAGTAATTGAGTACTTAGTACAACTTAGTTGAAGTGAATGCAGGTTAATAAATTTGATTGCCACTGACTGTTAGGGAGGTTAAGAGCGGAGATAAAAGAAGACAAATCGAAGATGTTAGAATTCCAGAGAAGCGTCTGCAAAATCACTGCTTCGTAGTGATTGGGAGTATAGTTCGCGTTGTCGTCAAGGCATCAGTTTTATCTTTCGTCTTCACATTGCGCTTCTATTTCTTTGCCTTCCGGCCGCTTGTAAAGGGAGGATGGAGAACGATAGAGATTCCGAGAGGGTGAGGATGCTTTTCTCTTCCTTCCAAAATAGACTCCCCGGACTGTACGAGGTTGGAATAACTACTCGGTGACGTCAGACTAACAAAAGCACTCGGGATGGGGAAGGGGTGGCAAACAAATTGTATCAAGTTATGTGTTCTGCATCATCATTCTTTTACTTTCTATTAATCGTGATTTTGTTTTACGATTTGTGTTCATAGAACTCCATTAGAAATAGATCGAGAAATAATTGGAGATATGCATAGGCTCAAAAACAAATGCGAGTAGTAAAGGCACCATTGTATGAGGATTATGGGAATCGAGACGTGTGTCATCATAAATTTCAATGTTGATATGCGTATCATTTGAAATAAAGCATTGGTTTTGTTGTGTAGTCATTTCGGTTTAAAAAACTTTCACTGTTGAGACAACTTTTCCTTTTGATAAGCACTACTATTTTTTTTCCTTCTGAAATTAACCTGAATATCAGAACGATTCAGACATTGGTAATCATTAAGAGTTCAGTGTTTAATAATTGTACAGTCATTTGCGCTTTTAAGGCACACAGTGGACAATATCCTACTTAAAAAGCATAACTGCTGTTATTAAGTATGAAATGCAAAGAAATGAAAAAAAGCTAAAGATAATGTGGATAAGTTAAATATATTCATAGAAGGACTAGTTAATATAATCTAAATCTACTTAAAGATCAATATTTCAAACTAACAAATTTTTTTTTACCAAGATTAGTGTCTAGAATTTAAGTTCGGATGGAAAAGCCCACCCGACCAATAGGAACTCTACATTTTCCCCCACCCACCTTTCTACTCTTAAGAATATTTCACCGACCAAGTTTTTTTTGCTTTACGCTCTTCATCACAGATGAAAAATCACTATTTTTTATATTGCACTGGGCCCACGGATAAAAGATCTGAACTTAATAGTACTGACCGGAGGTAAAGGCCTTTAAAGGTTAGGTACTCTGTGAAATGTTAACTACGAAACACATCGTCCGTATTTCATGCTCATTCAATCAAAAGCGTTATGTTTACATTATTTCAATGGAATTTATTCTTTGTTTGTATAGCTTCAAGTACCATCTAAAGGCAACCAAACCCATAATTTATACATCAGAAATATTTAGTTGATTATTATTTATTTTTCTTTTCTTTTTTTTTTTTTATAGTATGATTCCTGTTTAACTCTGTTGATAAAAGCAAACTTTGCTGATGAGATAGGATTGGCATTCGAAACAATCGATTTTATGATGTAAAGCCTTCTGACTTCCTTTTTACTATACATTTTACATCAATTATTTTTAAATGGGAGATTTATCTCATTGATATAAGTGTTAGTTAACTAAAGGGACTGTTACTTGTACCTCACACATTCACTTGTTTCAATTGTTTAGACCGTATGATTTCATTCTATTTTCGCTTTCAGAAGTAGGTGCGCGCACATCACGCTTCTTTCAATTTGTATCCTTCCCCTCCATCTTTTTTTCTTCCTGCGCTTTTTGCGGGGAGGAGAGAGTAAAAAAAAAAGACTAGTGAGAAGGCAAGGCACATAAGAAGCCACATTAGCATTAGCCTGATCGGCGGACAGACAAACAGAAGCTGAAGAAGATGAACTGCGTGTTTGCAATCCATCTCCCGGGCGCTCTCTGTCTCTCTCTTTTTGAAAGGCTCGTTTCGAACAAGACACCCAAAATGTGCAAAATATTTCGGGTGTCATCGTCACCTTCACGCATGTTTCCTTTCGTCACAACATCTGATTAAACGTCCGGTGATCAATAACGTCCTGTAAAGATCGCTTCACGGCGAAGGTGTTGGATTACGCTCCTCTTGGATAGGTTTTGATGAAATGGCTTGTCTATTTATAAAGCAATGCTCATGAAATGCGGGTTTAATTTTAAAGAATTGCTTAGTTATTTTTCTTTTTAAAAAGGATCATTATGTTTTTAACGCTTTTCTAAATTATTATTTTAAAAATTCATTTGATAACTGCCCTTTTAAATTAAAATGTTGTTCATTGGTCAGTAAAATTTTGTATCTTGTGAAGTTAAAATATATTCCGAGAATGTTTATAATATGCTAGACTTTAAAGTTTATAGAACTTATCAGAAACATTGGATGCGAAGTATAAAAATATTATAAAAAACTCATTAGTAACCAGTAATTAAATTATTCAGCATTTTGATGCATTTCAACAATTTCATTCATTCGTCAGAAGTTGATTCCCTTTGCGTAATCTTTTGTTTCTATCTGATAAGTAATCGACATATGTTCTAAATAATCTGTAATCTATTAGTGGTCTCACATTTATTTATTTATTTTTTTTATTCGTACAAAATGTATCAAAATAAATCTTTTTAGTATTCTAGTTATGCACTTTTTAATATATTGAAATTTGTCTCATTTTAATTATGTATGAATCATTTCAAAATAATAGAAATTTTGCTAGGCTCATGTGCAATAAAGAATTAAAATTCGAAATTTTAAGGTAACCCCTCGCCCCTTTATCCGATAATATTTTCGTATGAAATGACGGGAAAATATTGCTTTTCATTTAAATGTTAAAACGGTATTATATATAATTATTATTATTATTATACTAAATAATTTACGTGCATCAGTTTCTATTAGAATTTCCAAATGTTATTGTTTAGCTATTGTCAACTCAATTAAAATTTTGGTGTATAAAATTCTAAAAGATTTCAGACAGAGAGATGAATTTCGATTTGAACATTTTTCATGTACGTGTATATCGTGAAATCAAATTAGCCTGACGACATTCTCGACTCACTGACCAAGAAGATTGCAAGTTCGAGACAGAATTTTAATAACATTAAATACGTTCGTGAGCATTATGTTTCAAAAATCACGAAAGTATGGTATAGTTTGGAAAATTATTATGTTCAGTGTTCTTTCGGTAATCCGGCAGATACCAGACTAGAGCTTTACCGAATCAAGGAAAATGCAGGATGACTGAAAAATCATAATAAAAATGTAAATAGCAAAAATTATGATTTCTGCTAAGTTTAATAAAATGTTTGCAAATAAAGTGTCAAAACACGAGAAATAATTGAAACTACAAATTTTTTTTCTAATTTGTATATAGATAGCCTACATTATTCCATTGAAGTAAAATGCATAAAGTAACTTCAGTAAGGTTTGTCTGTCTGTAAAAAGTCTGGATTGCTGACTGCGCCTGAAAGATTAAGTACCGGGTTATAGAAGGTGTAAAGCGAATGATTTCCAAGGAACGTGGAGCCGTTATCTGGCGGTCATAACATTTCTGTGGATAATGTCATTAATTTTCCCAATCAAACATTTCTTATGAACCATAGCTTTCCTGTAGATTCATGTTACGCTCGCATTCAATGCTCTTAGAACACTACGCCGTTTGGTCGACATAGACAACATTTAGTGACGTTATCAACCGCAATATTGCGGTCACCAGATAACAGCACCGCTTTTCTAGGAATCCATAGCTTAAGTAGCAACTACATTCGGTATCCTTGTTATTCGAGAATATATATATAGTAATCTTTTTCGAAGCTCTAAGCTGACTGCTAATTTTACTGAAATAAAAATGAGATTAAATGTATTCGTTATTTTGTTTAAATTAAACTTTATTTTTTATTAAATAGTCGGTTTATTAGTTAGATTATATAATTTTTTTTCAAAAGTGAAGTAGTGTTCAAGAGCTTGCCGGCTGTTAAGATGATCGGCTGGGGCTTTGTTTTTTCGCGTCTACCCAGATTAGTTCTCAGTAGATGATGATGAGAGGAATGAGTTGGCAGGTTCGTCACTTGGCCGCATACTCCGGTTCTAAATTTAATTTACTTCATTGATGAACAACGTAGTCTCAAGTATTCTCGACGGCTTCTTGGCATTGACAAGCGAAGTTTACTATCCTATACAAGTCACTTTTTGCCAAGCATAACGGTACATGCTAATTGCGTCGTGCCAATCTGTTAGACGGGGAAGGGGACAAAACACATTCCTTTAATCAGTCCGCTCCTCCTTTTTTAATGTACAACTCAAAGGAAATGAACGAAACTGCAGTGATAGGTGTGAACCCTTTTTTATTTATTATAATTTAATGAAAAATATTTTTTAAAGTTTGGATGAGTACATCATTGTGTGCAACAGATGTATTTTCATATTGGTCCTTTTAGTGCTTCATTTTATGGGTCGCTTATTACTATTTCAGTGCCACATTACGATAAGGATTGCTTTTCGCTGTGGGTGATAAATATTTGAAGAAAAGTATTTTTGTAAACTCAATATAGTATGTCTAGATAATTATGTTTTCTATTTATTATCTTTTCCTTCCTTATTTCTGCAAAATTGTAAGCGACCGTTATTTACTTCGACCTATTAGAAATTATAATGTTGGAACCGATAGAACATTGTATGAATAAAGTAAAGATTTACGAATAGCGTTTGTTCTAATATTTCAATTATAAATTTTGAATTCTGAAAGAAAAAAAAAATTCATAATTATCAACGCGTATGTGATTATATCTATTCCTTAAAATTAAAAAAAAAAAAAAGTGAAAAACCAACTATTTCCCTTCTCTTTTTTAAATAAATAAATAAAATTTTATTTGCTTATTTTTATTACTTTCTTTATGCAAAATTTAACTGGAATGCCAGTTTCAACTGAACACTCCCCCCCGCCGTTACATTAACATGTAACGTAATCAAATACACCCTATATTAAAATGATTGTTCATCTGGAAAATTGTGGTGTTCATATAATTAATTTTGCTGTTGTTACAATATAATAATTATTCATTGCAGAAGTTTTTAAGAATAATTTTATTTTGCACAGAAAAATTATTTGAACGAAAATTCTGTTTTTGCGACCGAATTTCAAAGGAAATTTTTTTTTTTTTATATTGAACTAAATAAATGTATCTCTAAATTGTCTGCACTAATGTTCTCGTTCTTAACGTCTTCGAAATTCGCACCATTTAGCACGTATATTTCAGAATATTCCATCAAAACGTCAAACGCGATCATTTTTAGAATCCCACACATATATATTTAATTCGGTAAAACCCCTCTCATTGTTCCGAATCGCCGCACAATTTACCCATCACCGAATCTTCAATTAATTAAAAATATCCATAATCCCTCCCCAATCGACACCTTGCTCCATTCCCTGTCTTTACACAAATGGTGACTACCATCCAGAGACGAACACAAAACGACCATCAATATTCCCTCCGTTTCCTTCTAAAATGTTCCGTGAAGAGGCTCTCATTGAAGAAGCCTCAGCCTGGAGGATTCATTAACTGCGATGAATGGCCATTTGGCTCGTTAATGACGATGCCCGGGTAAAAGGGTGTTTAAATTAGCAATCTTTATCTCCCCTAGCCCCACCCATTCACTGGGATGCTTTTTTTATGATATATTTTTTAATCCTCTCTCGCACGAATCATCTTTCTTTTCTCTTCTCCGTTTTCAATTCGCTTCTTCGTTATTATGCCACGGAAGGAAAAAAAAAATCGGTTGGTGTGTGTAAAGAAAAAAAAAACGTTCTAAAAAACCCCCTTACTTTATTTCAAGCCCTGAGGCTGGTCATCATTTAAAACACCCTATTCGTAATTTTTACTATGTGTGAGGTACACTCTCTTTCAGACTAGAAGTGGTGGAATTAATTAAAGTTTTATTTTTTATTTATTGCCATACGTTAACGGGTGATATACACCTAAGTTAATCTTCTCGGTCTTTCTCTCTCTCTCTCTCTCTCTATCTTTTTTTTTTTACCTTCTTTTAACTTTTTAATTTTTTCCCCGCCAGTCTTTCTTTATGGTCGAAACTAAAATTATTTGTTATATGTATGTGTGTGTGTGGAAAAAAAGTGCAGATACTTTTGTGAGAGAGAAGTTTTCATTTTTGGGTTCAATTTCCTTATAATGTTCTTCACTTTTATGAGGTTACTTTCAAGTTAATTTAGTTCCATTTTTGTGTAAGATGAATTTTTTTAAGTTTCTCAGTACTGTCGGAAATTAAGAGAATTGGGTAATTCTGCGCAATCTTCTCCCTCTTTATTTTAAATTTCATTTGTCATTTTTATCAAATTAAAATTTTGAGGTCGTTATCAATATGTTTATAAAAAAATGTCATCTATGAATAAACTTTTTCTACACTTACAATTCTTTGAATAAAGTAGTATTAAACAATTACGTGACTTTAAAGATTAAAAGTTACCTATAGTTCCTCCCCCCCCCCCCGATGAGTGCCTTCGTTATTCATTGATTTATGACTTAAGACTTGATCCATCGAAATTTACAAAGTAATCAGTCAATAAAATAATCAGACAGGAAACTTTTTAATTATTTTCATTCTTGACAAATAGTAATCAAAAATTAATATTTGTATTAAGAATTTCTGATGTAATTTTTTTTTATTTATAATATTGATTTTGGAGGGGAGGAGAGAAATATTTGAGAGCTTATTGTATCGCATGTTGCAGTTACTTCGGATACTTAAAATTATCGAATTGAGAGGAGAAGGGGGGGGTGAATGAAATCCAATTATATTATTGTCAGCATCTAAATAGCAATCAGTATTCTTTAATTATTGTTTGCGAAATATTCTTTGAATTGAACTAAAATTTATAAAAAATGTTCTAGGTATTAATTTTTTTTTTAAATCTAGGAATTTGAAAGTATAATATGAGTAATGTTATGTGATTTTCTTGTAAATCCCCATATACACTCCCACAGGAAGCACAGAAGTTTTAGTTTTTAAGTTAAGTTTTTTAAGCTATTGCTGGAATTTTAAGATAATGATATACTTCCTTATCAAGAATTATTTTAATATGTTCTAATATCATATATATTAATAAGCATTTATAATAATAGCTAGTATGATGTTATTAATAGTAATTTACAATTAGATAAGGTTTTATAAATTAACATTTGAAAATTAGCAAAATTACTTTCCTTTAAAAATACCATCCTTTTCCATACCAATTTCCTTTCATTTAAATATGCCATCTATATTTTATTAGCAAATTTTTATTATTGAGGTAATTTTCAGCAATATTTTCCTGAAAAAGTATAAAGTATTATGAGAATCACAGCAATTTTTTTTTCTTCCATAATCAGTGAATTTGTTTTTTTTAAAAATGTTTAATCTATGTGCTTGAATGACCCATTTAATATACTTTTTCTCTTCATCTGTTTATTTTTTTTCAATTTCTAAATAAACCTTTTTCGTGTATAAAATTTTTATTATAAAGTTGAATCATGTTTTTATACGCCCGTTCAATACTCTTTTGAACTTTTTCTTACGAATATTAAATGATCATTTATACTTGTCATTTTCAATCACCCCCTCCATAAAACCAAATTTGTCAGCAACTTGTTTCATCTCTCCAATCTTTCGACACAGTCGCCCTTCATTCATTATTCCGCCCCACACCGTAAAAAGAAAAATTAATATCCCTCAAATAATATATTTCGTTAAATTAACTAGGAATAATAAAGCAAGTAAAATAGAGAGGGGGAAAAAGTGATAATAGAAATAAATATATTTCTCAGAATAGGTAAGTGCGAAAAAGAGAGGAGCAACTAGTGAGGGTAGGCGTGCTTGGAAAAGAGAGGGAGAGACAAAAAATAATAAAACAGATAAAAATACCAGAGCCCTCGACGGTTAAGTCGTCCTTATTGTTCTTTTACGGCCACGCTATAAATTACGGGAGCGCTTTTATTGTTTAAACGAAATTTATAAGGCTGTGTTGACCTCCTCAAAAGGCATTGTGTTAGCCACGCGCTTCTCCAGTATTGAGTATTTTTCCGTGGAACTGTAGATTGGATGCGTAATTACCATATTAGGAGGTAGGATCCTTATTATTGCTCGCTGGCTCTCCATTCTTTACGCTTGTGTTTTCTTGCTTCTACCCCGCCGTTATTGTTTTTAAGGCAGCACTTCTCTTTGTCTACGGTTCTTTCTTTAAGTGGGCATTTGCTTGCGCCGTGTTTACCTGGCTGTGACGAATGTATTCATCAGAAGCCATGTATCCGTATCTAAGAGCCTGTTTGCATCACAGCCCTTTGCAGGAAGGGTTTCGGAATTGGCGGGGTTTAAATGGGAACTTAACTTTGTGCAGATGGTGTGTTTCGGTTCTGGGGCTGCTGCAGGGAATACTGTCTGATGATGAGGGTCTGTGTTGATGCGCAAATTAGGACATTTCTCTTGCGTGAGAAAATGTAGATTTTTTTCTCCCCCCCCTCCCTTAATCGTCGTGATTCTCAGCTATGGCAATGATTATCTTAAGGTTGTCTTCGTGTAATTTTAAAGAATAGGAAATCTCTCTTCCATAATAAAATGCTAGAACACTAATATTATATTCTGACTTCGCCATCCATCAGCGAGCAGTAGATTGTATATTTCTAATTTGTGTTATCCCTTTTTTCTAATGTAAAAGTGTGTTCCATATTTCGTTTCTTATACTTTAATGCGATGTGACTTTCCATTTTACGTGTTCAAGAGAAAAATTGCGTATTTATGGGACATTTTAAAATTTTTTAAACACTATATTATATACGGATGTATGACTTGCGACGTTTGCAGGAAAATTGGAACTATATTCTGCTTGAAGAAGTGTTCTAAGTTTGGATCGATGTCTTTGACATGAGAAGACAGGCCATAAGAACTGCTTTGCGATGTCGTAAATATTATTCACAATGAGGTATAAAAAAAAAAAAAGTGCAGAAGACGAAATTGTTTTAACGTAAACTATTCAGTATTGATCAGCATTAAAAGAATAATCAGCTTTACATTTTAAGTTAATTTTTAAAATTGTAGACTCCGTTTTTTGTGATGTTGATGTTATTTCTGTCCAAAGAAGATGGTATGGAGGTCATGTTCCTTCCTGTTCTTTCAAAATTTGTTTCTTGTTTTTTCAAACACTCCATCGTGCATTTGTAAAAAGTGCTATGTTTTGAAACAAGGTAAACATATTCAAAATTAGTACCCGGATAAAATTTAAAAAAAAAAAAAAAAGTCTACTTTTTTTTTTTTCGGGATTTCATTCATGAGCGTTGCCACTAGGTAATTGCATTAGTCTTGTGGGAGATGCATAATTGCATTAGTCTTGTGGGAGATGCATTCAATAAAATAGCTGAAGATTTTGAATATCTATTAATAATTTATCACAGTATATTATTTATTCAAGATTCCTTGAAAACTAAACTTTATAACAAAGTTAGTCGATTAGTTTTGATACGAATTGATCATACGTTAGTGCTTACGTGTGATGGACTCGTAATTTTGAACCACGATTTAAGTGATGCGAATAACCTTTGATCTCATTTTCCAAACATCCATGTCACGTGAGGACGTAAAGACACTGTTTCGTTTTACTTAAGCATTTACTATTCTGTTCTATTAGTCTTTGATGACAACACTAGATCACAACCTAACTTGAATATCACTGATCACGAAATGAACTTAACCTTTGTGATGACGTATGCAATGTAAATTTTTGCTTTGGGATCCAGGAAAGTTTTTGAAAAATTAAAGATTGTAAAATTAGAAAAATAATAAAAAAAAATTAATTTTCGTATCCAGAAGGATTATATCTACGAACTATTTATATATAGAACTATATATATCTCACTCGTAACTAAGTAACCCGTCATCCAATTTTCCATCATTCAATCGAAATAAGCCGTGGCTCAAAATGCTCTAAAATTAATCTTAAAAAAGTAAAATATTGGTATGCATCTTGCTCAGGTTGGTCTTATTCTTAATGGGATATTTTAATTTTCTGTAATTTCTTTTTATCTTGTCGCCAACAGTTAAAGTAGTTTTAGTGCAGTTTTTTTATTATTTGGGAGTAAATACTTCAAAAACTTTCTAATTATTATTTTTGTAATGAATCATAATCTTGCTAACTTCACTGAAAGAAATTTTTATGTAATTATTAGTTAAAACAGAAGTTGCTTTCGTTATCTTAATATTTAATAGCATACGTATTTTTCGGAATCGATTTTGAAAATTAATTTTTGCACCCCCTTCGTTTTCGCTTCCTTATTTTAAAGAAGGATTAAATGAATATGAATATTTCCTAATGTAATATTTATGCAATATTATATCATATGTACTTGAATAAGTGAATTACAAGTACAATATTTTAGGGTTCATGTTAATACTTTTCAGAAAAGGATCTTCTAAAAGTAAATATTCTTAAAATTAACATGTAGCTTTTCTATTTTACTTTTATTGTAACACATTGAGTGTTACATGCTCACCGGAGATCATTTTCAGTTTCTTCATTGAGACTGTGTGACCAACGGTGTTCATTGTGCTTTTTTTTTTTTTTTTTTACCGCTGTGGTCCCACCCGTGGGCATGTTTTAAATGGGTTTTGTATATTCTAGCCCCATTTATTCAGTCCCAGAGCACATCATACCTTGATGCGGACGGACAGATATGTTTTTCTTTTTTTTTATCCCTCCCCGTGGATACGTATATAAATCCTGAAAATATATTTATATATATATATATAAATCCTGAAAAAATAAAAATTAGTCCCACAAGTGAGATTTATGCAATCAATGCGAGGCTTAACATGATAATCCATATACATTTATTCTATAAATAGGAAACCAATTTACATCCATTTATAATCTATTCAAATTATGCGTATTGCAGCTGTAGAAAAATTCTATCTTGCATAACAATGAACAATAGAAAGCGTTTTGTCTGGTTCTTTTTAAACAAATTTGCAATATATTTCACTGTGCAATATAATGCTTTCCAAATCATTTTACTTGAACTATAGTTTATTGTCTTTGTCTGGTGTTTGCATTTCTGGCACAGCAATTTGCAGATAGGAAATGTTACTTTTTATAAGTCCATTTTCTATGTTTGAATTTCTCTGAATTTGGAGTATTTGTATGGTTTATGCCCTTAAGCAGCTGCTATTCAAATATCTGCTACTGTAGTTTGTAGAATCGCATTTTTGAAAAAAAAAAAAAAAAAAACTCTGTGTTTGCTACTATGCATTTTTCGCATGATTAAAACTTGTTAAGATCAAAATTTTGGGGCAAAAAAATGTCAAATCCTATTTATTTTAGTAACCAAAATTTTTATTAAATAATAACGCAGGCATGTTTCCGATCGTTCTGTGTGTTATTTTGAAAGATTTATCTTTAATTTCTTTTGAGTTTAATTAATGAAATTATTTGCAAGTCTTTTTATTTTATAACATTCATTGTAAAGCGTAATTAATATTTCAATAATTTTTTTTTATTTCTATTATTTTACATCACCTTTGAAATGATTGCCTTTAAAAATGGAAATAATTTCTTAACTCGGTTCCAAATAATAAAATTTTGTCAGTGGCGTAAATATAATCAAAAGTCAAATTTTACACTTTTATCTTGTCGTGATATTCAATAGAATTATATACATAATTTCAGGATTTATTTCTCGATCAGGGCTATACTTCCGAGATTTTGATATTTATTACAGTAATTCCAAATCAATGCCCTTATTTAAATGCATTTCGTTTTTCAGGATTTGTATATTAAGATGTGAAGTATTGTTATGAGTTTCCTGTTTATAATCTTCTGTTACAGGGAGTTTTCTGGTAGCAAACTGTCCCAAATGTCGATTGTATTGATACTTGGTTATTTGCATTGTCACAAAACAGACCTGTACCAATTGGTTAACTAAAAAAGGAGGTAGTAATTCGAAATAGACATCGTTAACTCCAATACTACCTAAAATTCAGCTTGCGATTTCTTTCTTCTCTCTCTCTTCGGTGTATAAATATAGCGTCACCTGAGAGTCTGGCTATTAGGTCTTAAAAGCTATTTCTTGTCCACCGGGTTGGTTCGAAAACAGAGTTTGGGTGTGATTTTTCTTCCCTTCCTCTCAACTCCACTCTACTGGTGAGCTTAGATTCCGTACCTTTTGGTGGGAAATTTTAATGGATATCGTATGTGGGGGGTAGAAATGGGACGTTAAGTTTTTTTTTTTCTTTCCCTTCCTCACCCAGAGTGTGAAAGAAGTTCTTTGCGTTTCTGGAGAATATAAGTTACGAGAATAGAACAAAAGTTTTGCTTTTAGAAAAAGAGCAGGAAGTTTTGGAGAAATACTTTTCTTCGAAGGTTATTTTTCATGGACGCTAGAACCTAAGATTTCGAGCACATTTTTTTCTCCTTTTAAATGGTCATTGGATAATTGAATACAATGAGTAGTGGTTATTTATTTTTCATTAGAAGGCGCTTAGAAACATTAGTATCAGCTATTTTTATTGATATTGATAGATTCATTGTTACTATCTGGCTAAATAAAATAAACTTCATTTCGTTCCTTTGATTTCTTGGCTCTAATTTTGGGTAATGTGTTTCCATCATGGTTTTGCTAGTGATTCAGGTCCCATTACTAACATAAAAATTACTACCCTTTTTATTATTATTTATTCATATTCTTTTACGTCTCGCACAGTTACCTGTTAGACACTTCGTATAGTATTTGCAATGCTGAAGCTGTCACAATTTACTGCGCCCTTAGATTAATTGACAAATCTTGTTCACATAAGTTAGTTGTACATACTGATAGCACGAGTGTCTTGGGAAAAATTGAAAAATCTGGAGCATCAAAGTTACCCGGTAATGGCTGACATAGCAAATATCATTTGCCAATGGACAACAGGGGCTGTTACGTTCAGTTTTGTTGGACACCTAGCCATGTCGACATAATACGCAACTGAGAAGCAAACTCGGCTGCAAGATCGTCTACGAATCCTCTGCACCTAGCAATTCTTCTACAACACGCCTCATTTTTAATCATCTCATTTTAAAATACGTTAGCACGGCGTGACAGGAATCGTGGAGTCACTAGACCCACAACAATCTTCACTCAGTGAAGCCCATAATTGGCGTATGACCGCAAATCCCAAAGCGAAGAACGAATCTCAAATTGACTCGCTTTCGCAACGTATATACCCGATTTACTCGTAGACATCTTTTGTTTGGAAAGAGTGCCTAGGTATCCTTCATGTCATATTTTTTTCTTTCACCATCATCTTTTCACATTTTTTTTCATTCATCTTTTTTAAATTTGTTTGGCTTGGCAAAGGAATACACGTCCCCTTAAATTTAATTAAAAAAAGAAGGAGGGGAGAAAGGCTTTTTATATCAAATGTAAGATTTTATTCCTTTCATTTTGTTTTTGCTTTTAATGTAATTTAAACCAAATTATGATCTTCTAAACTAATGTTTGACGGAGCTTAGTCACATTCGGCTCTTGCACCATAAAACTCTGTCGCTTTATCATTATTCTTTCGTTTGATTTAGTCAGATGAACAGTTATACATTGGCTCATTGGCAATTATTTTTGAACCACAACAGTCTTTTAACTGAGGCTTAGTCTTTCATATTTTATCCAGACAAGCTTTTTTAAATGAGATTGACAGAAAGAAAAGTAATAGTTCTCTTTTTCAGATAATATATTTAATCATAAGCAATTGCGCATTGCAAAGGTATGTCAAAGTAATTTTAACCATATAGAATTATAGACTGCAGGTTGTTGTTTCTTTCATTATGCTAATCCATGAGAATTTGCAAACTCAATTTTTCCCCTGTTTTTGTCCATTCAATATCAAGATTTGAAAAGAGGCGAACAAAATACCCAGAGATGGATAACAATATGCAGTCTGAAATTTTTTTTTGCGTTTTTGTCTATTTTCGTGCACTTCGCAAGTGATTTTGAATAGTTGTTGCCAACTCATTCACCGGTGTTACAAAGCTGTACAAAAATCAATCGAGATGAAGCAAGTATTGAAAAAAGGCAAAACATAAACAGAGAGAGCGCCCAGACCACGTGCCTTTTTAAAGGAAGGAGCCGCCCCCACTTCATTATAATATGGCGGCGGGGAGGTCTCGGGAACACGTGTTAAAGCATCGTTGTTGGGCCGAACATCATTTATCACAGTCGAGGATTTTGCCCTGTCCGCCCACCCCCAGCCCACTGCCTCGGCGTGATGGATGATGCTTTAATCCCACTTTATATGGACAGCCGCTCTCTCTCTTCTCTGCTGCTGACCGTTTATGCGCACCTTTCGCCATAGCGTGTCTTGCGGGTCGCCGAACACTTGTTGCGCGACACAAGCTTTTCTTTTTCCCCCTTCATTTTATTTTAAGAGTATATGGATATTTTGAAGGATAGACGTTTGGTTATGAGGTACTTGTACTTGTTTAAACGGTGTAAGAAATGTTACCTCTCAGGTGAAACTATGTTGGTAATTTTAAATGGCGTCTTCTCTCAAAAATTTATTTTTTAAAAGAGAGAAAGAAAAGAAAATTTTAAATTTTGCATCACAATTTAAACCTTTATTGCTGGAAGGGGGGGGGGGAGAAGCGCATCTCGTCATATTAAATGTGATCGAGTATTCATGGCCGGTGTTATTTCCGTCCATTCGTGGGCTCGAGTCATGGTGTCACTGAAGACCCGTTGTTGATGCACGCTTCATTCGTCGAGACTTAATCCTCACGCTGCCATGACGTGAAAGTTTGGAGAGAGGTGCTCCAGTCACAGATGTCATCCTCAGTTTTTGACCCTTGTTCATACGTACGAAATCCATCGCCAATAGCCATTTTTTCCCTTTAAGTGCTTCGCATTCCCTTGCTATTCTTCGCTATTTTCGATCCTTCTTGACTTTTAATTTTTTTTTTTTTTTTTTTTTTTTTTCAAATGTCTAGATCACAGTTATACCTTGTTAGGCGCAACATAACCATGTATAGATCTTGCTCCATGAAACTCTATCCTCACTCACTCATTCACTCTTAAGTGATATTTAATAAACAATCAGTAGATTACAGTATTAAATATTTTATTTAAAAAAATTAAGCCTAAATACGAATTTTAATACAGTTGAATTGCAGTTGCTGTTGAAATAATACATTGTGGATTACTCGCATAAGACTCTGGGCTTCTAAAATCCTCTGTTGCAAATCAACTTTACTTGCATTCTACCTCCTATTACGACTGTCTACATATGTTATATACATTGAAATACCTAATGGAATATTTAACTTACAGAAACTTCTCCATTTCCGCTTAACCAAGCCAAAAAATTTCATCGTATAAATACAGGTCGGGGGGGGGGGGGTAGACCACAAAATATTTCAGATTATAACAATTTATGGTTTTGTTCAAAGCTACAATTAATTTTAAAATGAATGTTACGAAATGTATTTCGCTAATTTATGTAATACTTGTTTTTATAATAATTACTTAATAAATGATTAGATAAAAATAACGTGCTGTTCTATTACTATTTATTCATTGTTCGATATTCGCCATTAAATCATTGTATTTTAAAATGAATTGTCGTAACAGGAATCCTATATATCTATTTCTGAAAAAAATGTTATTAAATAGTTTATATGGACTAAAAATTGCATGTATGGGGATGCTTTTTTTTGTATTTTTTGAGTCACTTTATGAATTTTTAAAACATGCAAATATGTATTGGATTTTATCTTATTATGGAAAATTTAATATCAAATTAATCAAACTCGTTTTGTAAGAAAATAACAATCTCAATTTTTAGAAATTTAGTTTCTAAAAGGCTTTTCTAAATACTTTTGATTAGTGATTGAATATTTTTCGAATAAGTGGAAAATAAATTTCAATATTTTTTTAAATATTTATTCTCAACATGAGATTTATGTTAGTTGGACTATTTAAAGATTATTCGAAGCTTTAAATTATAAGTGAAATTTCCATTGCCTTATAAATTTGAATACATTTCTGAAGTATGCATTTGCAACACTAAAATTTGACCCGCCATTTTGTTAGAAATGGTTCGTAAAGAAAAGTAAAGTCAAAGAAATATAACCTTACATTTTCATTTGCAAGATAATGCATTCGAATCAATATAATTAGTCTAATCAATGAAAGTGCATTTTTTTCTCTCTTTGTTAGGCTCTTTACAACCTAATTTACATTTGCATTTATTATAAATATTTTCTATTGTAAAACATTTATACTTTTTAACGATAATTCACTTGTAATTACTACTAAATCTTCCATGTCTAATGTTCTTTTTAATATCTTCATAAAGAAACTCCACCTTGTTACCGCTTTAATATCGTTTGTAAGTATGTCTGACGTTTTATAATTGAGCTCGCTATCCATATTTATTTGGAAGACATAACGTTAAAATAATAGAAAAACACATTTTGTGATATTTTCAATTAAGAGAGTTGTAAATTTAATTGTAGTATCACGTAAACTCAAATTTGCTTACACAAATGTAGACAAAATAGAGAATAAAAAGGAATATAAAACTAATCAGTTTCATTATTAAAGTAATTATAACTGTCTGATATCCCGAATTTTATTTTACGTGCATGCAGGTTAAGCACTATTAAGCGAGAGATATGCATTTTCTTGTGATGGCCTTTAATTTACCGTAACTAAATCCGCACCGAGAGCAAACCTAAATCCAATGAAACTTTGATGAATCTCTCCCAGCTCAGAGATGTCTTAAATTTCGTTACTCGAACGACACCTCGGTGTTCGATTAGATGCGCGAAAAGTATCCATTCTCGCTCTTAATGGGGATTCTTAAAATTAACACAGCAGCGGGCAGTGGAGGGAAGGAGATCTAATGCCTAATACATAGTTTTCTCCAAAGTAGTTGGGGGCTATCCATTTACCATTGGCGAGCAGGTCGCTTGATTATAATTACGCTCTTAAGCATTTGCTTTCCAGTGTCATCAAGTAATCCGAGCCCCTGTGACGTAAATTACTCTTCGCGACTCTGTCTAAAGGGACAAACAATTGATGATGTCTTCGTCTACCTCTTTGGGGGAAAAGAGTCCTCATCAGAGTCATTAAGCCGTCTAATGACGTTTTCGCAAGCGTCATTAGACCTTTAATGTCTCTGATGCCTACCTGGTATCTAGGAGACACCGCCGACTATTCTTCATTTTCAAGTCCTTTTGACGGATCTCTTGTGTACCACTTTAGGGTACCCAGTAATGACGGGAAAGGATAATGTCGGAGAGAACGTTTTCTGCTGCTTTTGTTTTGTGGGGATCCCTCCCCCGTGGGAGGACGGCGTTAAAAGACATTTTGGATACTTGGAAGTGCTCCGTTTTTATTTTGCTTTTTCCCTATTTCCGTTGGAGAAAATCTTGTAATTAAGGTATTGATGAATTAAAATTCTGGCTATGATTTTCGACGTGGTCTTTCTGGAGAATCATGCAATTTTTACTTAAGCCTTTATTTCGTTATATGTCTTAGAGGAAATGCATCTATTAACTAACAATTTGATTTTATAAAATATTTTGTACCATATTTTCATTGAAGGCAATCGATTTATGTGAGTAGTGAATTAATTTAAAAGATTAAAATTTAGAGTGCAACTGTTTATTACTTAGCACCATAACGTAGGCCTCACATGGTATTGTATGCATGTTAGGAGTAAGAGGTACCAACTCAGATGTCATCTTTATTCTTTGCATACGGCCCAGAATTAAAAGAACCATCGGCTACAGTTATAATACTCTTGTAACTTTCAGACCGACTTGATAATGAACAAACTTGTTGCATTGATGCTTCGTATGTTTGAACAACCTTTATTTTTGTTGCTTATTTACTAAAAAAGGAGAGATTATTAGCAATCATGGACAGAGAAATGTAATACGAACTTCTTGTCTATAAACAGTACTTAAAAGAAGTAATTACTTATTCCCTACAAAGAAATTGATTTTTTTTTTTAGAAATTTAATTCTTAATACTCTCCGATTTCGGAAATTCATGGCAGAAAATTTTATCAAGTATTGAAAATGTAATGTTTTGGAAAAATGTACAAATTCATATGTGTGCATCAAACACTATTTTTCGATGTAATCACCGTTTTGTACAATATACATTGTGAGCAGAGGGATAAGCTGTCTTACACTTTTGTCGAAAAATTTCCCTCCCCTATTTGGCCCATTGTTTGAGGGTACTCTGATTTTTATCGGTGAAAGAAAATCTTTATTCACTCATTAATAACTAAAGAGGCGTGAGAAAAATGGAAATCTGAAGTTACCAGATCGAGTTTGTGTGAGGGTGGGCATCGTCATATAACAAACACTCTTTTTTTCATATTCCCTTCCATTTGTTTCGTATCGCCTTCTGTAATTTTTGGGGATTTCTCATCACCGTTCGGTATTAATTGCTTCTCCCAGGAGCAAAAATTCAACGAGGAGAGTCTCTACAGTCCTAAAAAAAACAGAGGCAATGATTTTACGGGTCGAAATTGTTTTAAATTTTTTCTGCACGCATTAAACTCACGATACCACTTGTACACATTAATACGGTTCACACTATCATCCCAGTATACAGTTTTTATTTTTTACGAATCTAGAACAGCGCGTTTCCCTTCTCACGAGAAGAAAATTACGCTCCTCAACTAGGAACTGACGGGGTTCGAAATCGAGGCTTTCATTTTAACACAGCACAACAAAACTTTTCAACCGACTGAGACAAATGAACACTCATTCTCTACTCCCAAGATTTTGATCTTGAACGCAGTGCAGCCAATTTTGTTGGGGGTGGGGGGGATTTTTTTTTAACTTTCACAGGCTCAACACTTTTATTTTTCTGGACAACACACATATTTATTCCTATATTGCATTCATAGATTGTAACAATGTCGTACTCAGTGGACTTGTTGGAATAAAGTTTCTTCTGTTCATATTTTCCATTTCATTCTTCAGTTTTTTTTTCTTTTATATTTCAATTTCATGTTAATGTATTATTTTGAAATTGAAATAAAATTTTAATGATCTCCTTGCTTATATCGTTAATAACAATTATTTTCTCGTACATAACGACTGCAGTTTTATTGCATTACGTTTGTTAATCTTATGCTGACTGTTGATAATGAGTAAATTTTAAAGGAGAAAAATATCTTGATCTGTACTGAATTGAATATATTCATATATGAGACTGTACATTCTTCTGATGCACGCTTCCATTTTTCAAAAAATATAATAAACATTTCTGTACATATAAATCTGTATTTTACTTATTTTTTTTCACATGCATTAGTTAATCCAATTTAAACTTGAAAGGGCATTAGATACATTTGTCGGCGTCTTTCTTTTAATAGTAATGTCATTCGGAATTATTAATATCAAAGCTTCTTTTATTATTCACGTGACTAATTTGCTAATTTAGTCACCTGGAACTACACTAAGACTGAATTTCAAAGTAGTTTTCATTTTAATGCCTTTGGTGTAAATTACATATCTCCCTCTTCTTCTTCGTATCTCATTTAAAAAGAATGTCTCATAAGAACGCTATTCAAAGCTTTTTAAATCATTAACTACCAGTGAATTAAATATTTTTTTTCCCTTCTTCCATTAGGTAAGATTTCGAAGCGTAGAAAAAAAAATAATAAAATGTATATGCATTTTTTTCCTCCCTACACCCGGCATCTCGTTTACTTTCCCATCAAAGTGAGGTAAGACTGAAACTTTAACCACCATCAGATATTTATTTTTTCTCTTCATCCTCCTCTCATCTTCCTCTCGCATCTCTGGTGCTCTTGCTCTTCCTCTCTCCCTGGAATCTCGTGTATAACGCATTGAAGCATGAATCATTTATTGATGGGGAGCGAACTCCCTCCCAAACACCTTGTTATGACTATAGCGCCGAAGCTGCTCAAATATTTACAAGGCAGTTTAGTGCATGGTGTGATCCTATCTCCTTGCCAAGAGCATCACTTATTGAAGAGGATGCCGAGCTTCACAATCAAGCCAAGAATGGTGGAATTTTTTCCCCTTCTTATATATATATGGATTTTTATCTTTCTTTTTTTTTATATGTACCTTTTCCCGTCAACTGGGGATCTTTTTCGATGCCACGGTCTAAAGCAGTTTCACCAAAATTGTGTCAGGTTTCAGCTTGAACATGATAAATTTTGTTTTCGAGTATGCATCGCACAGTCCCCTTGCATTGATGAATACATGAGTGCGGTGTGGCCGTGGTTAAGGTTTGCTTAAAGGATTTCGAATGGGATGGCACTTAACCTCGTTATTGGAGCCGTAATTTGGGAAGTTTGAACTGATCTTTGTTGTAGGAATAATGAAAATGTTAAGAAAGTCTCACCGTCAAGGTTTCTTTTCTTTTCTCACCCCCCCTCCCTCCCCATAATCTTCTTTTCTTGGTTGCTTGTGTCTCGATCGAGGTGATGGATGTTGCAATAACTTCGTTACTGTTTATAAAAGTAAACACGTTAAGTGTGCATAATGTTGTAAGAGTAGTAACATTTAATACAAATGAATGTTGAAAACTAAAAACTTCAAATATTTAATATTCAAAGAAATCAAAAGATGAAATTCGCTTAATCAGATACCATTTAGGGAAAGAGGGAAATAAAATTAAATTTGGAACTTCTTCAAATGAGTTAATTAACTTTTTATTATATTTTAAATTCACGATTACTTAATGTAGTCGCACAATCAAGTTTGACATTTTATTTTTAGCTAACGCTAAAAAATTTATCTTCTGTTTCTCAAACATATATCATCATTGATTATACACTATTGAATATCACTGGCTTCATCATGTTGATAAATATGATAAAAGTATTCCATGTTCACTTTTGAATATTTTGGATTGGGTTTATTATCGTTCTTAAAAGTCGTGATGAAAAAATTTCATCATTAGTTAGATTAATATTTAGTTATTTACCATTATTTTTAGTTTCAATTGAGTGCATAAGATATTATTAGTCACGTTGAAATCAATATTGTGTGTGTGTGTGTGTCTTAAATATTTCTTATTGAAAATGGTTTGGGGAGTAATTTAGTTTTATTTCTTCAACATCAACTCCCTATTAATCATGTAAGGAAAATTGAAGTTTTTGGGACTTGAATATTCATCTTTACTCTGCAGCTTAAATAAGTTCATCTGGCCTTCTGACTGAGTATATTTGTAGAAATGCGTTTTTACACTGCAGCTTAAATAAGTTCATCTGGCCTTCTGACTGATTATATTTGTAGAAATGCGTTTTTCCACTGAAAGCTGATTCTTTGAATGAGGCCGAGAAAAGAGATTGGTTAATCGAAGGTGTGCAAGTTACAGGGTTCCTTTTCTACAAATAGGAAATATCTCCTCGTCATAAATATAAATTTAATTAAACTTAATTGGGAATTGCATAATTGATGTGTTAAAAATTAAAATTAGAATACGGCTCGTGTAATTTTATTTGTAATACGAAAAATAGCACAAGTGTATTGACATAATGGAGTAATAAAAAATCGCTTTCGTATTTTTGTAAAGTCTTTCATAATAATACGAAAGTCACACACATACTATATATATATGTGTATATGTATGTATGCATGTATGTGTATATATATATATATATATATAATCCTCCAAATTTCCTTTTAGTACGTTTCTCTGTCTCTCCCGTTTACAGGGTACTTCCCCATTCTTTCAAATGCCCTCTTCAAGAAAGCATCCTTTCTTGAAGAGAGCTCAACTCCGTTCGATGTTCCGGAGCGAGAAGAGAGAGATTCCTTTTTTTTTCTCTCAACGATTGTCGAATAAATCACACGGGGCCGTAAAATTTGAACATTACGTCCCTCCGCTGACAGAATGGTGTGATTATTTCGGCATCGAGTACAAGATGGTTTTCTCGGCGGGTCGTAAAAGCAGCCGCCTTTCGACCACCTGTTTTTAACCCTCCCTCACGGAAAATCCCATTCATAAGGTGACCGTTTGATGCCCCTGCAGTGACAACCAATGGGGACATAAATAGGTCCAAAGCGCCACTACGATACGTCCCATAAAATGTTTACGATTCATAAAAATGGCTGACCGACCGTCCGTTCCCGTTTTAGAAGGGCGACGATCCTCTCGCGAATTTGCTCTTGCTCTTCCTCTTCTTTCTCCTAAGATCTCACGGTTCTTTCCTCCGGAATGATTTGGACAGTTATTTCTTCTGTGCTGCGTGTTTTCGTACTTGTTGAAGTATAAATATAATTTTTTTATACATATATTTTTTGGTAAATTGGGATGATGTATGGTATTAAGGTGAAGATAATGTTCTTCAAGCTTAGAAAAACCAGTTATATTATCAGTATCAAAGCTATTTTCGGCTATATGGAATAAATAAACTATCAGAATGGTGTACTGGTAAATGCTTCCAAATAATTAATTATACGTAATGTGCATTATTGACTTCTTTTTTGAGTGATAACCGGGAACATCTTCATCTAAATTTTCCAATAAACCATTTATAATGCTCTCTATGCTTTATTATTAGTGAAATTTTAACTGATACATAGCGTTGATAAATTTTCTAGGTTTGCTTTTTAGTTAACTGCTTTTAGTTTTGCTTTTTAGTTTGCTGGTTTACTTTTTTTAGTTATCTTCTCTGTGGATTGCAGCCTTAGAATATCTTAATCATTCACTTAGAAAGAGAAAAATAGATATTTTCTAGATTTATTGTTTGTTATTCTTAGATAAAAAAAAATTATCTGTAATTGAGAGAGATTGTGTTTTGTAATCCCGTTTCTTTTATGATCAATTCCGGAACAAGATTTTGATACTTCAATCATTAAAACTACGAGTTCCATGGTCCTAGCAAAGACCCATCATATTGAAAAGCAGGAGTAAAGGAGCTGTTGCACTTCCAGACTTGGCAATTCTCATAGGGTGTAATGGGAAATTCAAAAATTTAGGTAGAAGTTAAAAGATACTTTTTTTTGCTACTTAACCAAAGTTCCAAATTATGAGAACCTAAGTGAGTTAATCTAGAACAATTCTGGAGCTGTGCTAAAAGTATTAATAAATAAGAAAAGTCGCCTTTCGTTTCGACAAAGATTTTTCTTTTTTTATATAAAATACCATCAAATCGATTTGACTCTATTCTTTTTTTTTTTTTTTTTTTTTTTGAAAAACTAGTTATTTGCCCCTGCAATTCTTTCTTGTGACAAGGAATTCATTGAAATATTCACGTAAATCTGTCGGTGGACATGTGGCCTTTCTTTTAACAAATCACATAAAACAAGTACCGACTGGCGGAGTTTTTGAAAATGAAATAACAAAAGTTAAGTGAAAAAACGGGAAAATAAATAAGAATGGGAGTGCGCGGGGAAACAAAAGCTCCTAACCGAAAAACAAACCAGGTTGTGTGGGGAAGCAGAAAAATGGATAAGGAAAGAAAAAGGAAGGAGTACACACAAAGATCTCACAGTTGCGCTTGCTGTAAAAGCCAAACGCATCAGAAGTGAAGCACACAACTGCAAAAGAGGATGGAAACAAAAGACTTCGCGAGTTGCAAGAGGAAGAGGGGCACAAAAAGGATGAAGGGAAGAGGAAGGAAAAAAAAATTAACAGCAACAAAGACCGACGTATGAAGGGTGGAGGAAAATAAGGTGAAAAAGAGTGAAATAATATGGTCACGTGGTAGGGTTGGTCATTACCAGAGCCGCAGTAGCAGCTACTGGACTAATCCGCCACCACCAACTCTATCCCTCTCTCTCTCTTCTGTCTTTTCCGGAAAAGGAAGAGGAAAGAGTAAAGAAAGAAGAGAAGAAAAAAGGAAGATGTGGAGCAAGCCAGGGATGCTGGATGGTGGTATCCGCACGTCCGCCTCCCGGGCATCGTCAGGAGAGGCACGTCCAAGGGAAATGGAGAAGCTAAAGCCTCCCGAAATTGGATAATACAGGGAAAATATAATAAAGGGACTTCTATAATAGGCTTCTGACAGGGTGCGGATTCCTTGTGGGAAGGGGCAAACAGAAAAAGATGGCTGACAATGGAGTCGACGAATGTAACTGCCACACGCGGTTTTTCTGGGTGTGATTAGTTTTTATTTTATTTTATTTTCCTATTGTGTGTGGAATTTGATTTTGGGCTTTTGCGCCTTCTTCACTATTCTAGAAAAGTGCGCTTTCCTGCCAAATAAAAACTGTAGTTTGTTAAGTTCGTGAAGTTAATTTTTCCGGTTGGTTAGTCTTACTCCTTTGACGTATGACTCCCTTGACCTTGTATATTGAGGATTGTATTAAATCTTTAGAAATATAACAGTGCAAATGTGTGTATTGCGTTTCAGATAAATTATAATTCTCAGATTATATATATATATATATATATATATATATATATATATATAATCTGATCAACATTATATACTGTAAACTTGCTTCAAAAATGCGTTATAATTAGCTACTTTGTGACAAGCTATTATATTGTCCTCCGATATTTATTATGACGTTTGCAAATAATATTAATGGCTTATTTTTCAATCTCATAGGATCTCTAATGTACGGACGATTTCATTTTCTGTAATCAATTGCTTACCTCCCTTTTCCAGCAGCTATAATATAATTGTCTAAATATTCTGTTATTAAATGGCGTTTAAATTAAAAATCATTTTCCTCCTCATTCCCTCTTACATAAAACCAACTTTTTTTAATGAATATTTTTTTTTGTAATCTTTGAAGAACACATTTATTTAATTGATATCTCATATATATCCTCCGTTTGAACCCTCGGTTTGTTTTATCACTCTTTTTCTGGAGCCAAATTCCACAATTCTTGAGTCAGAAACCATTCATTCCAACTGACGAAAACACTCACAGCAGACGAGTCTGCGCATCCCATTAAAACCGATGAATTAGACGAGGACTTAAGATTGAATCGTCGAGTTAGTAAGAGAACCTCAAGTAACGTGAGTGCTCTCCGAATCAACTAATCTTGCAAAAGTCTTGACTGCTCTGGAAAGTTTTTCCTCTTTCTTTTTTTCTTTCCCGCTCCCATTTCTCACCTAACATTACAAATTCGACGAAGCGTTGAGACGGCTGCCAGAATGATTCACAGACGACATATTTGTTCTCGAGCAGTAGCGATATGGATAAGATCCAAGTATTTTTCTTGCCTTTGCCGAACAGAGAAAGTCCAGCCAAGTTGAAGTTCTTCTCCCCCTCCCCTCCCCTGGTGAAAGCAGGAATTTCCTCATTGCTCTTTGAGCAGTTGCTCATTAAAATTGTTGTAGGGGAAACACGAAATTTATTTGTGTGGGGGCATTTTCAGAGTAATTTTTGTCAACTTCTATTCTCCCTCCGAGTGATTTACATGTAATTCTCGGCACTGAACGTCACGTGAATTTCCGTTTTGCCCCTCACAATAAATGGATGTGTGCTTTTGGAAAAGGAGCAGTGCGGCAATATTTACATTGTAGAGCTTGTAATGAAGTAGTTAGTGCGTGTTTGAAAATTTTGCTCAGGTCGCCATTCTGATTTTTTTGTTGTTCTTCTGCGATCTTTTAATTAACGTCTTCCACAGTTCGAGTTGATATGTACTCTTGCCAACTTTTCAAGTCCAATGCACCTTCGTGAGTTAGTTTAATTGAAGTACATTTTACATTTAGTTATCTTTTTCGTGCAAGGAAATATATTTTGAACTAAGAGCTTTGCTTTTTCTCCCCGCATGCGTGGACATTTTTTTCGCGCGTACTTAAAAAAATGTTAATAATTAGCAAGCAGAAAATATTCTTTACAAAATGGTATTATCCATAAATTATGTCAAAATTTCTATTTCATATTTTGATTAATGGAATTTGTTATGTATTTGGGAACATGTGTATTAAAATAATAAGTATAAGGACTTGGTCGGACAGCATTTTGTTCATAAAAAAAAATAACCGCTCTAATTTATAAATGTGTAGTTTTGAATATTCTGTCGTTTTTTCTAAGATATAAATTGAGTTTTCTGATTATTTGCGTATTATTTCTTGTAGCGTATGTGTATTTATGTAAATATATATATATATAGTTTAGGCTTTGACAATTAGTGTAATTTACGACAAATGTTATTCATTTTAAAACTGACTCATGTGTAACTTTGAAGTAAATAAAAAATAGCTTGTACACTGCTTTGGTTTGGTATATGAAATATTTTGTTGGGAAGAAAAAAATATATGTATTTCATACTCTATATCAGAGATTATTTTCTGGCTGGGAATAGAATTCCAACTTTCATCCGAAATTCTAGAATATTCTCTTTATCCTCTCATGCTTTTTTTTT
>BMAW01049878.1:514330-619891 GCA_019974015.1 Nephila pilipes | reverse complement strand
ATCCGAAATTCTAGAATATTCTCTTTATCCTCTCATGCTTTTTTTTTCTTCGATCAGTTGCTTCTAGAAGAAAAGAATTTGAAAAGAACGCCCTCCCTCCACGCAATAATATGCGAACGTTAAGAAAGGATGGAGGGGGGGGACCTTTTTCATAAAGCCGGATCATCGCAGAACTGTCTCCTATTTCAGTATATTCTTACGCCTTTGAATCAAACCTCCGTAGAGTTTCCAGCGACTCCTGGGTGATATTTCGAACGGTATATTCAATTTCTCGTCGAAACCAGTCCCCCCCCCTCATTCTATCCAGGACGTTGTAACTGTGTCGTTTTCCTGCAGCCGTCTCGTGCTGGGGGTGCACCACAGGGAGGGCACCGCGGCACCACCCAATTTTGACACAGACTGTCGACCCTTACAACTTTAATTAGTTCGGGCGTAAGGTAAGAAGGGGGAGAGCAATAGCTGCAGACGATGGCTGATTTATAGGGAGCTGTCTTCAGCTGCTGTATCCATAACTACCCTGTGCTGCAAGAGGATGAAAATGGGAACCCAAGAGGCGAGTCATATTTCAGTGGAAATGGGACCCGCTGAGAGCCTGCAATGGCCGTCACTGTGATTCTCTTTCTTGCTCCCGGTGTTCCCCGAGCATCTTCCATCCTCCTTCCTTCACCATTCTTTCCTTTATTATCCCTGTCCACCTACTCCTCCCCTTCACTATGTGACGCTCTCTATTCACGCTTTTTCTCCTTCCTCTTATATTTCCTCACCTAAGAGAAGGGAACATTTGCAAATGCTGTATGCATCCGTCGAGGGGAGCCGTTTCCGTTTCTATTCAGATATTTAGTGGGTTTCATAATTTTTTTTTTTTTTAAAAAAAAAATATCAGTGTTTTCATTTGGCAATTGGTTAATATTTTTGAATTAGCCTACATTGGATTTAATGTCAATTCCTGTTATATCGCAAGTTTTGAGCTCAATTATTTCAGAAATAGATGCTAAGTAAGAAATTCACATTTAATTGTATTAAAGTATGTGCCGTTTTTTAATTTTGCTTTTAAAGTGATTATTTACTGATACGTGCTTTTACAAGTGAATGATTTGGTAATTGAAGTGATAAATGGTTTATATATCTTGTGTCATTAAATCTAATAAAAAACTTGTTAATTCTTATAGGCCATCCTATAACGCTAAATATTTTTATCCGTTTGTCAAAAAAATTGCATTTAATCAAATTAATCTTTGTTGAGGAGGAACTTGTCATATTCACTCAGAGTGAATTGTCTACTGTCAATTATCATGAATCTTAAATCGATGTCTTAACAATAATGTTTCATTATTGCATTATAAGAAATATGCATCAATAAATGATGAAAATTATTCTATTTTTCATGTGCTATTGCCTCACCATAGCCCATGTAATATATTATTTTCCAACCAAAATGTCATCTTGACAAATGATGAATTACATTTATTATTAGAAATTTCATTCTTCGCATTTATATTCCTCTATTGATATGTGCCTGCGATAGCCTAATTGTTCTGGTCGACCGGTGTTGTTTACCTTCGAGTCTGATGAGACTAAAAACCCGCTGTGTGGCGGTGTTGAAGCACGTTAAAACTGTTGAGGCATCAGCTCTGGTATCATCCTTGCCCTCAAGGACTTACCTTCTTTAAATATGTACAGATTTCACTAGCCTAAGACACCCTAATGATATATTTTTTTCCCATGGGGGTTTACTGTATTTGATAAACACGGATGACGCATTCCCTTGATACCCTAGCGATCCTTCTCTACGTTCGACCCTCTTTCTTATCACCCAATTTTAATCTTTTTCCAAGTATCTGGATCACAGTTTTACCTTGTGTGGCGCAGCATAACCACATCTGGCTCTTGCGCCATTAAGCTACTATCATTCTGTCCGCACTGGTATCGTCTTCTTTGCTTGACCGAAGTTCAGAATTACGAGATCCGTAGCCAATAGTTCTCGTGTTGCTTCTAAGTGCGAAGTTAATTAATCAAGCCGTTTGGTATCAATTTAGAAAATCTACTTATTCCAATTGCTACCAGTAATTCAAAGTTTTTATATTTAATGTTTACAAGTTTTAATGACAACTCATAATTTTAGCCTGCTTCAATTCTCATAATCAGACCATTCAACACGTGTGTTACCTTAAGTCAAACCATCAATCATTAAGTCTACAAAAGAAAAGAAAAAGAAAAAAAAAACATTTTTTTGTCAGCAAATAAGATTATGCTAATCGCACGAAAACGAACGTTGTTTTGCCGGTGGACTTTGACAATTCCTTTTCGTCTCTACCATTGTTGTGCGTTCTGAAATCGTCTTTGTTTAGAACAATGATTACCTTTCTCCTCTTAATGAGTGCCAATGCAAGGAAGGCACACAAAAAAACAAATATTTCTCGATCCCTCTTGGTGCCTCTAGTGGAGGGAGGCTATTAATAAAACCCATAGACTGGGGCGAAGACATGCACACAGACCCCGCACTCTGCAGGGACCTCGAATTAGGTAACGATATCTTTATTTTAGACAAAGTTATACTCTGCAGCTGTCGATGGAGTGATGTATGTGCTGGAGTCTTTTTATGGATAGACAGTTTTTGTCTCCACTAGAGGAGTTAAGTTACTGCGTTAAGTTACTTGCACTAGATTCACATGGCACATCTGCTAAAAGAGTGCATAACTTATTTCACTTGATCACCATTAAGATTATTCGCTTATTTCTTGTGTAAAATGTGTTTTCTAATGGATTTTTAAAAATAAACAAAATTAAATGTGGTAATTATAGGTTAATGCTAATTCAGACAATTACATTAGTTTCTATCTGAATAATATAATATAAATTAGAGAATATGTAACTGAGCCATAAAGATAGTAATTATTAAGAAACTGGGTGATTTTCTTGTCATTGCGAATTTATAAGTAAATATAATCGTAACTGAACTATTCATTCATCTGAAACTGGGGTTGGCAAATTTCTTTTGGGATAGTCCAGATGGTAAAATTTCTAATTTTGGCTTCCTAAATAGTAAGCTCAATATACATAGGCAATTCTACTCAAAGCAACAACAACGAAAAACTTGGCTCATTTCCTTAAATTAGGAAGCGGCATTTTTAAATAATATATTATAAACACGTCGTGACTGTAAAAAAAATCCATTTATGTATAAATGTATAAGAACAAGTCTCATTTTGCACTACTGAAATTGATAGAACTGAGTAATAGATTCATTTCTTTACACATCATTTGTAGCAAATCATTGATTTGCATATTAGTCTCTTCTAATTGAAGGTCTAAGGGAAGTTTCTCAAAGCTAAGTGGTTTCAATTTTGGCCTCGTAGTTTGATATATATATATATATTTAAATGTCATCTTCAAGTAAAAAATAACAATTTGATAAGCTATTAATTGTATAATGATGTGTAAAAAGTGTTTTCGTTTGTTAAGATATTTTGAATTCATTTAATAAGAACTTCATTTAAATGCATTGTGTACAATGTAGCAATTGCTACATTCTCTTTACCACCGTTACAATTATTTTTCAAGTGATCACGCGATTTTTCAAAGATCGTTAAATCATGAATTTCGAAACACCCTGCTTCTTCTTTACTCTACAATGGAATTTCCCCGTAACTTTTCTGTATTTTTTTTTCTCCGAGGGGGGTGTTTGAGATCGAAGCACGTGTCACATCATTTGTGGCAAAAAAATTTTTTCTTCACGAAGAACTTCTCTGTTTTCTCCTCCTCTTTTCACGAGTAATCCAAATGACCAACTGACACGCAAGCTCTTTTTAGGCAGTGGCGAAGAGGGTGTGGCAACACCTGTCTTTGACCTACAGGGTTGCCACATGTCGTGTAAGCCCTCTTTATTGTCACATTTAAACAGTGCGACAAATTTTGATTGATCTCCCAACTCCGGCAACGCACCTCACAGTTGGACCCTTGTTCATTTCTCTCAGTTAGGGATCGTTGAGAGTGGTATGGAAGTAGCCCACCTCTCACAGTAATTATTTTCACATTTACTTCCCTCTAATGATGTTAGCAGATATTTTTCAAGTCTTAATTCTTTTCTTTTTGAGCTTGCAATACAAGGAGGTTTTTTTGTTATACTTACTTCGAGAAAAGCGAGAATAGAATATATATATATATTTTAATCTTAATGATTTTTTATTTCGAACACGAGAGGAAAGGGAACGTGATGGTGTCGGAACAGTTTTCTGGTTTTTAGCTGGATCGGATTTGTTTCTCGGTTATGAGGCCTTCTTTTCTGCGAGGCTAATAAATATTTAAAGGAGAATGACACTTAAGCTAAAACGTGCATCCTTCTCCTACTTAAAATAAGTATTTCTTGTCGAGATTTTGATCGTTTTCAAAATAGTGAATTTGAAGTTACTCGTATCATTCTTTTGTTTCAAGAAATTTTGATTCAAGAATTTATATTATTTTTCCAGTCAGTCTGAAATGATTTTGTGTCGGTACTCTACGAATTGTGAATGAGTGGGATTTTATTATCTGGAATTTAAAATTTTATATTAAATGCATACTTTTAATTAATACTTGATTTAAATATATGTATGTATATATCCGGTAATTTTGCATATACAATTTAAAATATTTTGTCCTCTTAAAACTTCAGCGAGAAATAATTCGTATGTTTTCCTCTTCACTTTGAACGCTCTGTATTACGAAGTCTGTATCTATTGTAATAAACTCATTGTTTAGCTTTCAAATGACGCAAATTTAGCACGTTCTGTTCTACTTCCATTTCAGCTATTCTCAAGCTTACTTTTATTAGAGTTTACGTTTCTTCTTCGTGTCATCGGGATATCTTCTAATGCCACGTAATTTTAACCCAGCGAAAAATCTTCAAAATGTAACTAATTTGTAGACAAAGTTATGAAATTTTACAGAATTAAATTTGTTTTCTGTGGTGCTATGTTTGCAAGTGAGCCGTATCATTCAACTCTATAAATTATCCTATCACGTGAACACATCATGCTACCATTGTTTGCGCTTTTTCTCACAACCCCCATTCAAACAAATCGCTATTTCTTTCCATTAATTCATATGTCACTGCTTTGATGTTTTACTTACCTCCAGTTCTGGTTGTCAAGGTGCAGGCGGTTTGCCATTCCTCTCCTGTCAAACGGATCCCTCCTCTACAGTAGGCTTCCCACCCACCCACGCTCGATAATACCGCAGGCTATGAAAGCGAATCTATTGATGCGGTTGTTTCAATTGACAAATGAGCCCCTTGATTGGCACCCTCTGACTGATTCCGTTTCTTCTACTCCATCGATCACACATTCTACACAACAATGGTGTGACTGTTCAACACCTTTTTATTGATAAATAAGTACACAATAGGTGTACATCTCAATCACTCATCCAGTTTACCATTATCGTCTAAAAATAATGCACCTAAAATGTGGCTCGCGATCGTTATCGGTTGGAGTTTCTTTTGTCAGACAGTCAAGAACCGCATTAAATGTTTCATGGTTCCACTTGTAGCATTTTCAAGTACATGTTTTGGGAGGGATTATTTTTTAAATTAGTTTTCAAAATTCGCATACTATTAAGCTCTTATTATTATTTTTTTTATTTATCATGTGTTGCAACTAAGTAACCAGTAATGAACACTAGTAAATTGAAGTAGGTTGTTTCATGTACACGCATATAGTGTGAAATATTCAGGTAGATAAATTATTGTTGTGATGTCTCGATATCGAATGTTGTTCTATAGCAACGTGCTATTAGTTCCATTTGCTATTGTTTCTTCATATTTCGCGCTTAAGTAATTAGTATTAAACGCTAGAAAATCGAGGTTGTTCGTGGTTAGAATCTCCAACTGCGCATATTAGTGTAAAACTTTCAGTCGGATAAAATTAATGAAGAGATTACACCTGTCTAAAAACAATTCTTCGCATCTAAAAGGGCCTTGAACCTTCTTCAGTGAGTTCAGCGAGACAAAAATTGTACGAAAAAGCTTTGAAAAAACGAAAATTAAAATTACTGAATAGATCGGGAAATCGATTGTTCTTCTTGGAAAGTCCAAATGTATTCAACACACAGGAATAAAAGGTGTGGCTCAGAGATATGCAGATTATTAAATTTCCGCATGTCTAGCTTTAGTCTCTTAGACGTGGGAAGAACTTCAAATTATCGCGGCGAATCTTCACGGCGACTAGCTTGTCATTGCTACGTGATGTGAAAGAATAGAGAAAAGGAGCATAATATGATTGTTCGTTGCCTCATGTATGAGACAGCATCGCTTAATGAAGACTTAAATTGAACAGAAGCATTGAACTTCGAAACGCCAACTAATTCTTGTATACTGTAGCAACAATCGGATTGTTTTTAAGCATTGGGATAAATATTAGTCTCGTTAAAAAAGCATAATTTTGTATAAATTGGCCATAAAAATGAGGGAGGGATAAATAGTAGAGATACTTCTCCGAAATCTGTCTAGAATGAGCTCTGAGTAATATCTGTGTTAGTGTCTTTCCACACCATTTGTGTCAAACATCATAAAGAATAACTAAAAAGCATATCTTTGCTATTATGAAAATCTGATAATGATGACTTCATCATAATCAGGATTTCATAATTATCTTTATATAATGATGAATGAAATCGTTAAGTGCTTCACAGACAGGAAATATCTTCACACACACTCTTATGTGATGATATACTGTTGTGTATGAAGGGGAGTGGGAGACTTCTTATTCTGGTCTCTCTTTCTAGTTTTTTAACTAACATTTCATTTGTTTTATTCTAAACATGTGTTATTAAACACTTAATCCATTGGAATGATAGATGTCATCTTTGATACAAAATTTGGGTCTTTTTGAATTATCAACCATTATTGCATTTATTTCTGTTTGTGCTATAAACAATTTTGTGGTGACAATGATGACAAGTCTTTATAAGAGAATATTCTACGTTCTGTACCTTGGTGGAAGATTAACTTCAAAAGTGCATTTTTTTTATTTACTACATAACTCTCAACAACTATACAACTCATAAGTGTTTAAAACTATATAACTCTCGAAAGATGTATAATATGATATAGTTAAGTATTTTATACGTGCCAGAAATATTTTTATTTTGTTTTAACTTAAAGCAGCTTGATATATGCATTTAAATATTTGATTTCATGAGGAAGAAAATAGACTGTATAAATTTATAAAACAGTAAATGGTGTAAAACTTTTCATATGAAGAACTGCATACAAAGTTTTGAGTCTCTCAGATCTCCAAATATTTTGAGCACAAACGTAAAAAGAGAAAGAAAAATTATATGTAAATTTTAGATATTTCTTCAAGAAATACATGAGAAGGGAGAAAAGGTTTATCCTTTTCCTATATTTGCATTCATTTTGAACCTTCAGTCCTTTACAATTCCACGAAACCACCCGGATGTTTTCTTCGTCATTTGAATCTCGATGCTTTACCCTAGAAAGCGAATCTAATTTAAGGGAAACTTTTCCCTCTTACTTCTCCCGTTCATAAAAGCTCACCCGATTCTTCCCTCCCTTTAAATCGAAGCGCTATAGACCGAACTTGCTTAAATAAACATCTTTTGATATTAGTAATGTAGGATCTATACCGAAACCCTACTCAGACCACATATCCGCCAGAAAAACTAATTTCGAAAAGTCAGCGGTGACCCCCCTTCCCTTTCTCTCTCTAACCCCAGAATCTAGTGCCGCGGGTTATAGCCGAGAAGTGAAAAGAGAAAATAACTTTATTTTCGATGTGGGGATGGATATTTTTCTGAGGCGTAGAGAAATGCTGGGACTACCATCCGCTTTCTATTTCGCTTCCATTCTCCCATTGATGGAAGTGGGAATGTTTTTTTTTCTCTGCACTCACTCCCTTTTTCTCTCTGTAGCTTCCAGGCGAATTTTTAATCAGTTGGCCTTCTGCCTAATTCAATAAATTGTGCCTTCTCTTTCTGTAAGCAAAAAAATAGGAAATTAAAATTGGATGGTATTGAATTCTGTAGGTATAGACGCGATTTGGCTGCTAAATTCAACGCGTGACTGCGTTTCCTTGGCTTCTTTCACGATTTTTGTGTTAACCGAGGAATAGATAAGAGTTTTAGGCTCGGGAATTATTTGAGCTTTTGCATACTTAAGAGAATTTGTATCATTTGTTGTGGCTTAAGTATTTATTTATGGAAAGCAGCAATTTCTTTAACAATACTTTTATAGATTTTTTTAAAAAATATCTGTTTGGCTTATACACTGTATTTTCGTTTATCTAATGCGACATTATGCATTTTCTGTTTTCTTTTTTAAGATGCATAATATATTTTTCGCATATATTATAAGGTTGTACATTATGTATAAGTGTTGAAAGTTCATTGATGTTTGATATCGTGTAAGAATTAATAATTCATATTTAGAATATCTCAAAAGAAAATGCAGTTATAAAAAAATGTCAGTTCATAATTCGTTTCATAATGAGAATTATTTGTATTTTTTTATGTTGCTTATATTTTCAAAACATAACATTTGATGCAATTTATTAAATCGACAAATATTTTGGGATACTTTGACAACAGATTAGAATTGAGAGTTTAATAATGCAACATATTTTTTAAAGTTTGCATCATAGATTTTAATTATATTCTAGTATAATTTTAAAAATTGTACATAAAATATATTAATGTCGGAAGTTTTCTGAGATATTATTTTTCTCTTATCTATTAAAACTAAAAGCTGATAAAATAAATTTAAATGTTTATTTAATGCGATTTTCGTAAGGAATTGTTTCTTATACCGAAGATTTTAATTGATATAATGTTTAGTTTTTATTATTAGGCTTGACATGAAGAATATTAGCATGTAGACATAGAAAAACCGCTTTATAATTTTCTTAACTTTATCAAATGTAAAAGACTGTTTTCATACAGTGATGAAGCGCCCGTGTAAAAGATATAAATCAAAACCTTTCGCATAATAAGTCTGAATGTTTCTTATTTCCATTTCTAATTTTAAAGTCTTACTTTTTTCCTACTTCTCCCACTCCTCAAGAAAATGAATTTTCTCTTTTCTCTCTTTCATTCCGAGATTATAGTTCGTTTGTTTTCGTTCAACTCAGAGGTGTGTACGGATTGAGTAAATTAAATCGTCTAAAGTTTTGAAATTTGGAAAAACAACTCTGTTTCTCGTGAGAATTTGCATATTACGAAACGAACTTAGTGCCTCAAGTGCTGTTCCAAACTAGATCTTGTTGTAAGTTTCTCTATTTGTCTTTTTTTACTTCCTTCTACTCAACCTCGTTATTTGTATAAGTTTCTTGCTTTGCTCATTTCATTTGTAGATGAGCTTTTCCTTCAAATGGGAAAAAGAACCTTTTCTTGATATCAAAACCTGAGTAAACTTTCGTGTAAGTACTGAAGTTCCAAACTAGTTTCCGCTAAAAATTACCTTCTTTTTAAGTAAACACACCATCACGTTTGCAATTTTTTTTTCCTCTTTGCTTCTACAATTCATTAAACTTTTAAAAAAAGTACCCAGGATGATTGATATAAGCTATATATATCTAGTAGAGTTAAAAACTTGCTTCCTTAAGTGTTGGAGAAAAACATTCGTGTATGTGTAATTCTCTGTTTTCTAAAGTTGGGGGTAAAAATTATCTATTTATTAAAAAAATGTAGGGGGTTAATTATTACCATATTTATATATATATCTTAACTCGTAAACAATTATTTCTTCTAATAATATTTAAATTTTGATTATAATAATATTTAAATTTTGATTAATATTAACTGAAGTAATTTTTTTATCTTTAAAATCGAAGGCTACTAAGATCACCTATTACATGTGCGCAAAAATGATTTTAAAGAAATGTGTTTTATTGTAATGACAAAGAATGAATTAATTTCTGTTCCGTGACAATGGGAAATAAGTATTCAAAATCATTAAATTATTGTTAAAATAACTTATTGATCTAAATATTATTTCATGTATGTGTGATGAACCCTCATTACCATCTTCTTTTTAACTTTCTTTTCTGACATTTTATTTTAATACCCACCTCATTCGGGCCAACTAAATTTCATGCGCTTTTTAACTGCATCTGTCGCTTTCGTTTTTCAAAAGCGTGCATGCGATGCAAATATCCCAAGCCTCTACGAATGGCAAACCCAGCAGAATTCCTGGACTTCCCCATTTTGTCGAGTATAAAAAGCAATATCGGCTTTTGGTTATTCTCTTTCCACTCTGCTACTTGCTTCTATTGTGATGCCTAAATGTGAAATGCCTTCAACAACAAGATGCTCACAAATCTTGTTCAACTTTACCGCAATAAAAGAATTTCATCTCTCTGGATTCGGCAAGAATACCACATGTATCAATCAGAAAGAAATCTTACTACTCTAAACAAAATACATGCAAATTAATGCGTATTTATGTAATTAAATACAAATTCCATTAAATGCAACAAAGTATACATCTGATAATACATGTAACAGAAAGTTTTTGCATTAATATCAAGCAAAACGTTTTTTTTTACTCGGTTAAATCCGACCCAATATGCTATCTTAAATAAGTTTGCACAATGATTAATTGCCGTATCATTTATATCCGAAGAAGTTATTCCAGGAGAGTGATTAGCTGAAGCCCCTTTGAAACTTTCTTGCTTTTATTATCTCATTGTGTTGCTGATGGGCAAAGTAAAAGTAAATGCATGAGACATAAGTACTTGCCTTCCGTCAGAATGAATGTGATCGCTATTAGCCTATCCATCTACTTAGATTCAGAAGCAACTCACCTTTTACGTCTTCAATGATTTGTCCTAAGGTGTAGTAACCCAAGATTACTGTTGTCGCTGTCGCATTTGTTTTCTATGCTCCATCAGCGTTACCTAATTGCTATGGTAGATAAGCTCTGGAATAATGCTGCCTCCTGAATTGGATAAACTAAGAGGGGTTTTTTTTTCCCTACTATCAGCATGTGTGAAGTTCTATACTTTTGGTTTTTGAAATTTATAATAGGTTGTTTAGTATGGAATAACAAATAATTATAGTATTAAGTAGCTTTCCTTTTACATTTTTATTGTATGCTGTATTATGAACTAAACATACATAAATCAAGAAGTAATCGAAAGCAAAAAATTCATGAGCGTAATGACAAATATTTATTTTCGGTGCGTGTTAATGACACATCCTCTGGCACTTATGTGTTTTTCTAGTCGACTCAGATTAATATAGTTTTGGTTTATTTTATTGACGATACTTTCAAAAATATTGCTTTAGTGATTTATGTATGTATGAAATTGCTTAATTCTGTAATCGGACTTCCTAAAATGAAATTCACTGAATTTTTTTTTTTTTTAATTTTTATAATATTTATTTTTATTTGTTTATTTATTATTATTATGTGTGATCACAAACTTTACACTAATTTGAAATTCCTTAAAAGATTATGGAATCAGTGATACATGTGATGTGGCATAAACATAGATTTAAATCGGTTCTTGTTTCATTTTAAGGTCATTCACATTTTACGTTCAAATACCATCCAGTTCATTTAAAATTACCATTCTATTTTATTTGAAATAAATTAGCATGAATAATAAATCCATAATAGGATGCGCCAACTCCTAGTACAAAGGAAAGACTGTTCTTAATCTGATTTTTTTCCACTTCCTCAGAATGAAATCGCCTTTGCAAAAGACACCGAAAAGATTCCAAGACAGAAACACAAACGAACAAGCGGCTCCCCAACAAAAGCCGTTACGACTCATTGAGTTCGGTTCGGTTTCATCTGTACGTAAAAACAAACACCGCTTTTAGTATCACCCGGGCTTTAAAACCCCTGTTTTTTTTAATGGACTGCATTTGCGGAGCTTAACGCCTGTTTAAGATTCACCGTTCGTTCTGAGTGTGCTTGAATGGAAATGAAAGCGCTTATCTCAATCATCGAGCGTAAAATTACGCTCTTAAAGTGACGATCTAATCCTGCCGGCCATTTCATGTCCGTCAAAAGTAGCTGTCATTAATAGCCCTAGCGCGCGAAATGTTTTATTTGCGGAAGCAATTGTGAAGTGGATCTACAGGAGTTGGTACACTCCCTTTGCAGATGTTTCGCGCACATTCTCGTACAGAAGGGCATTAATTATGTTTTATTGTTTTCCATCTTCTGAGAATCACTCTGTGTCGAGAGTTCAAATGAAAAAGAAGGGAATCAAGGTTGTTCTTTTAATGATATCATAGGATATAGACAGAAATATTAGGTAGTGGTTATTTCAATCGTTAAAGGTATTTACTGGTGGCTTTTTAAAGTCTGGAAAATGACTGGGTACAAAAGTTGTTAATCGAAATCGTAATTCTATTTAATATTGAAAGAAATTTTAAGGAAGGATTTATATGCACTGGTGTTTGACATTTAGATCTACCCTGGTGAGTTATTTATATATATATATATTACTCACCATTCATTATACTCACGGAGGAATAATTTGTTGCACGAATCCCTTTTTTAACTTGGAACAAGATTTTTATTTTAAATTCACATAGTTTAAATTTAGATTTGTTATAGTAACCATGACACCTTAACAGAATTTTTGAAGAGTGAAAGATAAGTTCAGTTTGATAAAAGACAAAGAAAATGTGATGAAAGCTAAAGACGTGGTAAAAAAAAATATGAAATTTCTACAAGAATGGTATCAGCAATTTAAAAAAATCGTGATTCAGTATTTAAATTCAAATTCAATTACGTTATTAAATCATAAAAAGTTGGAAGAGATCGAAAACGATATAAGCCTTTAAAATTTGGCCAGTTCGATGGAGTAATATTGAAATGAGTAAAACTGATACGAGACAGTATGCATATGATTGGGTTACTCATTAAAGATAAAGACATTGAATATGTCGCATTGTTAGTAAATTTGTAAATTGCATGCATATGTATACATTTTAAAAATAAATTTATTTGATAGTCTAATGTCTTAAGTTTCTTCTTTATCCCTAAAAATGAATTATACATAATTGTTTTGTTAGAAAATATTGAAAATTTTTCTATACGTTTATATATGTATTTATAATTACTAAATATTAAATCTGATTAAAAAAAATTTAAAGTGAATTGTGATGTGATATGCAAAATTGATATCGGTAATTAAAATAATTTTTTTTAATAAATCTGAATTACATTCATTAGTTTTCTGAAAACTTTTTACGAATGGATTCCAGTGTCAGATTGTTAATTATTGCAATCTTGAATTACAATATTTTCTCTTGGGGAAGGAAGGAGGTGGGGATATTTGTGCAGAAAAGGTTATTTAAACACAACCCTTGTTTTCTCTCAATTGAAATATATTTCTGCAGTTTCATATCTTTCTTCGAATTTTCGATTTTAGCATATTCGCATTCCATTAAACCAAAAATTAATTACAGTAATCTTTTAGTAGTTAAAATGGGGCGATTTCTATGCCATATGTATTCTGGGTTTCCAAAACTGACTCGTTGTCTCCTTTTTTAAAAAAAAAATATTCCGTTTGAAAACTTTAATTCGGTGTCTTGTTATAGTAGGATCTGAGCATTTTTTTTTTATATTTAAAAGCAATATTAATATTATTGGTAATGATATTCACCAAATTATCTGTTTGCGATGTTCTGTTAAATTCTTCTATCCTATGAAACTATTTAACCATTCATTTGCGAACTTAAAATAAATGTATGTTTATGTCAATCGTGAGGAAGGAATTTAAGGCAAAATTATATCTACTAACAACATATTTTTATGCATTCTTTTGATTGCAGTTGGCTGATGATAATAACAAAAAAATCACCTAAGAAACTACTCTCTTAACACCCTCTAATAGTACGACTGTTTTTAGTGCGATTAAGATCATTAACTTTGAATGTTATTAACAGGAATTGAATGAGATAACCATTAAGTATTAGCATAATGTTGATCTCTCAAATAGCTACCGTTGTGCATCTCAAGTGATGCGCAAATAATTGCTACTTCTCAGCTATGTATTTATTCACTAAATGAGGTAAAATGTTTTCACTACTGTTTGAATAAAAAGGTCATACTACTATTTTTGCCTGTCTCTTCTGTTTTTAATTTCTTTTTATTTTCATTGTCGGATTAACTTATGCATTTGATTCGGAACTTCTAATACTGTAATTATTCAATTTTGACGTCAAACGAACGAATGACAATGTTCAAATTTCAGAATTTAAAAAATTATTGGAATTATTTCGTTGGCACTGGAAGGCCATTTCGTTTCGACTTACGGAATGTATGATGCAAAATTACTTTTGGAAACGAGTTTTTATGATGGACGCCATGGTAGCTCTGTTACATAGATACGAATTTTGCTGCCTGTGGATCATGAACTGAATCGTTACCCCTATAAAATGAATACATTTGAAATGAATGAGCCTGAAAGTTCTCATTCGGTGTTGTGTTAAAATGTGAAATATATAAATTAATGCTCTATTTATTTCATCTGGCTACTATAGTCCAGTGGTTGATAGAAGCCGCGTATAGTATTGTAGATAGTAGGGACTGACGTTGCAGAAGTCTCGTCCGTGTTGTTTGGTCTTGGTTCTACGAAAAACTCGTCGAGAGGGAGCTGCTGCATGTTAAACGGAATTGGGCCTCAAGTTCTCACATGATTATTATCACGTGGGAATTTTAGGATTGTGAAACAGCCGGCTAAAGTTCCGTTCTCGTCAATTTACCGTTCATAATTACGAGTTCCGTCGTCAATGAAGCAGCTGCTGTAGCCGAGTGATCATAATCACGAGCTGAGACCATTGTTGTTTTCATCGAGTCTTGTGTTCGAATCCTGATGCCACTTAAGTCCCATCGTGTTGCTGAGCCGATGCTCGTAAAATCTGTCGATGTTCTGTATCTTCACGTTGGGTTGAAGTGGAAGTTGAGAGAGAGAGAGAGAGAGAGATGCTGGCCTTGGTGTCGCCCTCGTTACTTGACCTTGGTTCAAAATTCCGAGACCCGTCGCTAATAGCCTTCGTGCTGCTTCTTTGTGCTCCGATAATAAAATAAATCAAATCAACCATCGTCAGTAATACTCATATAGCTTCAAAACGTCGTTAATTCAGAGTCAAGCTCTTATTGATTCGTATTACTTCAAAGTAATGATTCTTATAAATTACCGGGTTCGTTTCAACCTCAGCACGGCTGTTGCCATATGCAGGACGCCAGATCCTTACACGCATTAGTAAATTTAGCTTCTTGTTGCTAATTTTACCACAATTTAAAATTAACATAACTACAAGTACAAAATTACTAAAGAAATAATTGGCATTTAATTAAAAGAACATCATATGAGAAGATGCGAAGTTCCTCAAACAAGCATGAAAGTCCACAAATACAACACTTTACTTAGAACACTATTGTTCTCTTAAGTTATTCTTAAAGTTTTTATATTTACTTTAAATATACCAGTGACTATGTTCCCTTACCTTAAATTTTAACTCTAATGGTATTCGAAACGCACTCACTTGACAAGGTAGATCAGCATTAGGTGGGGCCAAACTAATTACCTTATATAAGGGTTCTTTCAGTTCATCAAATAAACATTGATCCACTTCCCACCACAAGACAATGTTTGGTTTATTTTTCTTAGTTAAATCAAAAAGTGGAGCCGCAATTTGGGGCGTGATTTGGAATATAAACTCTATAAAAGCCCATTGAACCCGGTATTGATTCAACCCCTTTCTGTTTGGTAGACCTAGGTAATTTTCCTATCTTATCTATTTTTTCTTCATCTAGCCCATGCTTTCTTCTATTTATTAATTTTATTTTCTCTACTACGAAAATGATCTTATCGACCCCTTAAGGAAAATCCTAATTTATCTAAATCTATCAAAATTGACCTCAAGTGGGTCATATGTTCTCCGAAAATTTTTTTAAAAGATTACTACGCCATCCATGTATCCAAATGGGATATGCACAAACGGTTCATTTAGAGTTAATAAGTATAAGATGTTCTTGCAAATCTAAAAGACCTAGTTTTCCACCGATACACCGCATTGTGAGTAGTTAATTCTATAAAAGGTTTACTGCCGTTGCCCATTTTAATTTGCTAGTACCTCTTTAAAAGATCGGTTAACCAGTGAGCTGACCCAGCAATAAAAATAACTTTGCATGTCCTTCATGTATACTTTCGTAACGGCATTTAATGCCTGAAAATCATGCACATTTTTACCGTGGAATTCACACAAAATATCGGATGAACAGTTTCGGAATCAGATGATACAATTAATTTTAAATCAATTCCAAAACCTGACGCTCTACCTCCCTTCAATATGCAATAGGTACACTGTAATAATGGAACTTTTTGATTTCCGCATTCGATATAAGCTCAATTTTTATGGGCGCCAACCTAAGCAGGTTGAATAAGCCTCGTGAACAGCTGTTTAAACTCTACATTTAGATTTTTAGTTATCGTTAACACAAAACTATTAAAATGTTTAACATCGTAGAGAATTTTAAAAAAATGTGTTGTATTTCGTTGCTGTTGATAACTTTTCAACATGTCTCATCAAAGATAACACTTACGGAATTGACTCTAGCAATATAATATTTTAATTTATTTTGATGTACGTGCTTCAATGAACCATCAAACATTTTTACTAGAAATGAATGAGGATTTTGTTTTTCAATCAAAATATTGAGCTTTCCTTACTTACTTTACATTAATACAACCACATTGGCGAGAGTGTGGAAAAAAACAGCGAGGTTTCATCAGAATTGTGCTTACCTTTCTAAAGTTTTCGATGCATAGTTTTGGAAATGGTTCTTTAAATACCAATTGTTTTAGTGATTCGTTAGCTATTCAATTATTTTTCATTTATGCACTTTATACCCTAACAAACGTAACAAACCTTCGGTTCAACTTCCTCAGTTAACATTTTCGTTAGAACTAACTTTTCCATGACTTGTAAAGAAATAATCCTATCTTTCCGATTTGGTGGGTATTCTAACTGTCAATAACCTAATCATTTTCACAATTTCGTCTTATGATTTGATGTGGGTGAGGGGAGAGGGGTGATTACCATTCTGACTTATACTTTCGTTACTTCTAGCAAGACAAAGTTTCTCGATTGATAATCTTCATCTCTCCAGTCGTTATAGAAATTCCCTCTCTGCTCTTTATTTTTGCAGTTGTGATTCCTATTTTAATGTTCTGTTCTCATCAGACATAATAACGGATAGTCTTTTGCAAGATGTTTATTATTATTACTATCGGTAATTAAATTACTTAAAACAAATTTACTCTGAGCAGAGGAAACCTGTATATCTAAGTCCTTCGCCAGAAGAATTAAATTTATTTCTTTACTCTTAGTTAGAAACGACGTTTCTGAAAAACTAATTCTAATACTAAAAGGCAAGAAAACAAGAGAGACTCTTAATTTAAAACACTGAATTACACACTTTTAATATAAACTGCGGCATCATTATTACTATACATGAAATAACATATATTTCGTGTCAATATTTCGAACAAATGCAATCATAAGTACTATCCCAAATAAAGCATCATTGTTTATTATACAAAGATTCTCAGTTAAGCGATTTATAACGACATATTTCATGTGTATATTACCTAAATACTAATCAAATTAAGACAAATTAAAACTGTGAAGTGGATTCAATTTTATATAAAAGAAAATATTTCAATAAGACACCTAAATATCCGCTTTGGTGGAAGGTCACCTATTTACAGCTTGAGCACTTTTGGTAGAGCCGAAAGCCCTTGCCGACCGCCGCTCATCGTAGTAGACTCAAAAATGAAGGTGCACTACAAGAAACAGCATAAATTGTTGGGAAGAGTGGTAGTACCACGGTTTAAATATCCAGTACATCCATCACGAAACTTTGTCTCTAAGATATTAGAGACACCATCTGTGATCACCGATCATTGATTGCATTGCCATCTTTTTCCTGAAGGGTGGCCACCAGTCACTTAATAGCCATCTTGGTTTTTCGAATCACGATGGTTACTAAGATACGTTCTTTTCGAGATGACCGCTAGTCACTTTAGCAATCTTCAGAAAACTTGAAAGAAAAAGAAAAGACCACCAGTCATTCAATTGTCCGTAATAAAGGCACCTTCTGCTTCTTTCTTCCAATGTCTCCGATCTCACCGCCACTATCAATATAAAGAACCGGATTCGTTTCAACTCGCCTTTAACATTGAAAATTTGGGAGTAATTGGTACAATAATGTGTTTTTGAATTAACACTCCATGGCTGAATCCCAATAATTTATTTTAAATTGCTTGCAAAGGGACACGACATAGCACGCACACATACAAACATTGAAATTCAAAATCGAGAAGGCTTAAAAGAATCGTTCTTTTTTTCCCACGTTTTTCACTCTCCTCCTTACTCGGCGCACATTCCCTCCTAAACACAGTACAGTCATTGCCAAATGTGGACACCGGATCCTTACAATTCTTATCACCAATAAAGTATATTGTACTCTATGCCATTCTTATTCTTGTTAGATAATAGAATGGTTCATAATTTTTTTTAAAAAAGGGCGAAATGCAAAAATCGAAACACTAGACGTATTGTTTTATTAAAAATTAAATATATTTTCCAATTTTGATTTCGATGAATAAGGCTGAAAAAGCTGCTTTTTAGTCAAGTTTTACGAATTTAATTAACAAACTCATTAAATGATTATTAAATTTTCTATTATTGAATGACAGGATAGTTTGAAACTCAAAAACAGTTTGAATCAGCTACTTCGTAAAATCTGCCAGAAACTGGCAATTGTCATCTTAATGAAGGAAAATAAAAATTCGTTTTTGTAGTTAATAATAATTTATGTTGTGATATCTCTTTTATATTATTAGCAATTTGATAAATGTATTAAATACCTTTTCTCTTCCTTAATTCCAGTTCAACGATGTTAGAAGTTTAGGCTTAACATATTTCAATAATATAAATTAATTCGAAAAACATTCCTTTTCAAACTAAATTTTCTTGCATGAAAATCATGATGAAATTTTCTTTATTCCATCTCTTATAATACCACCCGTACTTTCTATCCTTCATCACACATGTGCACTTTCACATTCTAAAAGGGAAAACCCTTTTAAAAGCATTTCTCCCATCCGTGGAATATTGTCTGATTGTGTTCAATTAAGAGCTTTTCCATTCGTTTAGGGTTCTCCTCTTCATTTAACAGCCTTGGGGCGTTATTGTTCCACTGGGGCAGATTAAGACCTAAATCATTAAATGCCCCATAATGAGTAGCGGTGGATTTTAATTCGGTTTGTGTTCTAAATTGTGTCTTAAATATCTTTCGACTCGCTGCTCATTGATATCTCGAGTTACGGTTGCCGTTAGTAATTGGCGAAAAATCGTTCGGTTCAAATGTTTACCTACATTTGATTTTTTGCCTTTCCTTTGTTTTCTCTCGATTCTCTCTAAATATCATTTTGATTATGCCTTGCAGCAAATGGAAAAATATCTATACTCTTTCAGTATATTAGAAAATGAGTTTCGATTTAAGTGGGTTTTTTTTTTTTTTTTTTTTTTTTTTGTGGGTTAATTCAGAAATTTATATATTTAAGTCAGTTGATTTTTGTTGAATTGCATTTTTGACACCGTTAGATCATTAACGTTATAACTTTAAAAAAAAAAAAATCTAACTAATTTAACTTTTATGTGTACTTCCTTCATTTGTATAGAAATCCATGTAATATTGATTTATGTTCGTTTAATTTTATAGAAAGATTAAAAATAAGGGAAAATATTTTGCTGTTAAATAATTTTTTACCCGTTGTCAAAGATAGATGTAAAGGTTTGAATGTTTTTCTTAAGAAAGAATTATTTTATTGACATGGTATCTTATTCGGCGATTAAAATTAGACTAAATGAATCGCATTTCAAGGAAAAAGAACTTGCATTTCTGTTTTGGCAATGTAAATCTAACTCCTCTTCCCTTTCTATGTTTTTATGAACATTTTTATAGGTTTAAAAGAAATTTAATTTTATAATCAGATACCAGTAACAAATTCACAAATTTAATAACACATTTTTGAATCGATTGAAAAGTTAATAAAATTAACTCACTCACATACTCACACCTATCGTAGATTTTTTAAACGACGTCTATATTAATGCAAAGTAGGAAAAAAAAATCACTTATTGAAAATGAGCTATTAGATCTCGTTTCTAGACGTTTGGCACTTTTAATTTTAAGAACATTCTCACGTTGTATTTTTATTTTTTTCTTCCCTCCGAAAATGAAGCAATGACTGGGAATATATGACGTTGTTATTACAATAATTATCTCAAGATAATTGTGCATTCAAGCTTTTTTGTTTTAAAGGTATTTGCAGGTGGCAATATTCCTATTTGTACTTTTTTTTTATTATTCCTCCCCCTCCCAAACAGCAAGTGGTTGCCTTCTTCGGAATAAAATGCGAATTCATTTAAAATATCTCGTCTCTCTTTTCGCTTGAGTTTTGCACTCACTCTCATTTTTAAATTTTGTTTTTCTTTATTTTCACCGTCACTTCCTCTCTCTCTGTCTCTTTCTTTCGCTTCCTCCCTTGCACTTGGTTCTTCAAGATACGAGTCGATCTGTTCGGCAAATAATTTTGTGCCACATGGCTTTCCCCCTGTTGGGCTCCAAATATATTGCCTTCCAGCGTAAATAAATTTTTCTCAGATATGTGTTATCAAAGCTCGAAGAGAGTGTGGAGAAAGAAAAAAAAAAAGGTGATAACAGTTCTTTAGAGCTTTAAAAAATATGCGCTTAAAGAAAATCGTGGTCGACTGAAAATGTCTCCGATTTCGAATGCGAAATTTGAGATTTGAATTTCCCAATTTTTACCGTTTTTGAGATAAAATCTCTTTCCTTCCTCTCTCTCTCTCTTCTTTGGGTTTGGATTGCATCTCTTAATGCAGCAAATTCGCTGCACGAAACCATTTATGTGAACCTCTGCAAGTGCCTGCTGTCCTATAAATTTTTGTTTTTAATTCCATTGATGTACAATAAATTATAAGAATCTTGTTCAACATTCATTCAAATATTTGCTCCAGTAATCTCTCTTTTTAAAGTTTTTTTTTTTTTTTTTTCAATATATTTTAATATTAAGTATATATAAACCTAAAAACAGTATTAGCATTGTTGACGAGATTTGAAGTCATTATTGACATTTGGTACTTTATCCACTGGCGATTAAAGCTAAAACTCGGTAACCTTACAATGCTTAAAGGAAAACAAATAAAATGTGTGTGTGAAAAATAAGAACTAATATTATACCATAATCCCTTTTCCATACCTTTAATTTTGAAAATATGTGTGCCTGCGAGATAAATTACAGAAATATTTAAGCTATATGTTTTGGTTTATGTTGTATTAAAGAAAAAAACATATATACATCTTGAATAAAGCTATACATCTACGTGTATAATGTTAAATCAGAGTGAGGAAGCGCCAGATCTGGAGTTGCCTATTAACAGAAATTTAAATTACATGTTTCGTTATCTACATGACCCATACTACGCTTCAGGGAAGATAAATCAAGTGATGCATAAAATTCAATGGTTACTATCAAACGAATTTCATTTGAAGCGGAAATTTAGCCAAAAGAAAATAGATTATTCATACATTTAAAAATTAGCAGAAACAATTTAGCTGCTCTACTTTGATATTAAATGCAATTCACATTTTAATTTTTGTTCCATGGTTTAAAGCTTAAGTACTAGATGCAGTAATTAGTATTACTACCTTATTTTAAAGTGAATATTTTCGTCATAAAATAAAATGTTCAGATAGTTGCTTAAAAAAAAGTCGATAAAGATACCCGTGGTCTAAATTAAATTATATCCTTCCAAATTTATAATAATAGAATTTATGAAAAGCAATTTCAGAAATTACATATTCCACTTTACCAACTTAACTTTTAATGCGTCTCTGATTGTCGCCAATTTGGCCGCATTTCGATCACTGTGCAACCCTACCCGCCGCCCAGAAACCTCTGATATCCTTTCTCATTAAAGTCCTAAACGGGAAGGGAGCATTTGCATAGCTTTTGAGGTGAAAATCTCTTTTACGGCAGCTATACGACAAATACGAATCTTGTTTTAGACTCATTAGATTCATCAACAGGGCCCTTGTGATGGGGCGGTAATAGCGCGCCGCCCCAATAAGTACTCCCTCCTCACAAACCGGAGAACCCTCGTCGATATAAAAGAGAGCAATTTCACTCGACTTTGAAGGGCTTTTCACGTAGACAGCCCTCCTTTTCTAAAAGGAAAATCCTTTATGGTTTAGGGAGAGGGGAGGGGGGCTACTTTGCATCCGAAGCTTTAAACTTGTCCTTTTGGCTGTTGATTAATTTTGGGGCTGCGAGAAGTTTGGCTTTATTTGACAAAGGGAAATGTGCCGTAAAGGTTTTTCCCTCCGTTTTCATTAAATGAGTTGTCTCTTCTCTCTGTGGGTAGGCTGAGTTTCCAAGATATTTTCGGTACGCCCCTTTCTGCCGAGTTACGGAACCACTCATTTTTCGGTTTGTAATTGCGTTTTATTTCTTTTGAAATTGTAATTTATTTGTATTGAAGCTTCACTCATTTTGTTCATTTGACCTTTCTGCAAGATTTAAGAATATTCATATGAAAATAAGGGATTTTTCAAGTCATTTAATTCAAACATTATATATTAATTAGTATAATTTCCAACTTGTCAAAAATATTATCGTATATGTATTAAAAATTTCTTTTTTTTTTAATTATCAGCAATTCGTAATGCATCGTGTAGCTACATTAACAAAGTACATTAACCTTGTTTGGAAGTAAAATATGTTGCGTGGGAATATTTTTTTACCGTGTTGTAACAGGTTCTTACTCGAATTTCCCTTCAACTAACCTCTGGGGCTACTTTATTACGATGTTTGTTCTAAGAACCTCGCCTTGTGAAAGAACCGTGACGAATGTAAATTTGCTATGTAAGAACTGTAGTGAATTGGAGATACAGAAATTAGAGTAGCAGCAGGTATAAAGTCAGATTGAAACACTCCACATTATTAATTTATTTTGAAATTGCTTATTAAAGGTGAATACACTGAGAGAGAGAGAGAGATAAATAAAAGATATTCGGCTGATTTTCTTTGCGTCGACGAAGACAGTTCCTTACAATGCAATATATTTCACTTCATTTTCTAGTAACGTTGATTGATTAGTTTTATTAATATTACACTAGAAGCAACACGAGGCCTATTGGCGACGGTGTTCGTAATTTTGAACCTCGGTCACCTAGCTTTGTTAAAGAAGTGTTGCCTTGAAGTTATATTTAATCTGAATTAATATCTGCTGCTTTAATTTGAAATAGGTGCCTTTGTATTTTAAGGAGAGAGAAAATTAAACATTAGTGAATCAGAATATTAGAGGATTTCCATATCTTTTAAACCAAAAAAAAAAAAAAAAATCCTACGCATCTGTGTATTACAGGGACCTCTCTTAAAATGAAGGTTGGATTTCAGTCACCTATGATCCTTCGAGCTGCTTAATTGCGAAACTTCAAAATTCGAATTTAAAATTGTTATTTTAATAAGGTAGTTGTTCGTTTTGAAAAGCACTTCATTTAAATAAATTTGTCCGTAGTATATGTTCGGGGGAAGGGCGGGTGGAAAAATCTCAGACCGTTATTGATTTTTAAAATCAAATTTCAATATTTTCTCCATTTGCATTTGCACCTGGCGCGTTGCATCTTCCATTCTTTATTAAAAAGAAGAAAAAAAAGAAAGAAAGAAATCCGATTCACTTCCAAAAAGGGCTCTACATTCATTTCTCCGACACATCTTTTTCCGGCGGAACATGCATTCTCAATGCGAAATGTTCTCTTGCAAATTTCCCCCTCCAATCGCCCACTTTCCAGTAGCAAATTCTTGGCTTTCTTCTTCCTTTCCTCCAGTATTGCTCTGCACTTGACCATACCCGATGGATATTTGAGAGAAGGTACTAGGGGACGACGATGAGCCGTTGCGCTCGTTCTTGCCACTAACCAATTCCATCATCGTCGCCACCATCCCTCCTTCTTTTTCTTCTGGAAGGGAATGTCCTCCCCCTGCCTTACTCTCTCTTTTTTTCCCCTTCATCCTTGGCGCTGGCGGGGAATTCTATCTCCTCCTTTATGCATCAATAGAAATATATATTCCAGAGCAACTTTTCCTCGAGAATTGAATGCGAAAAAGTAAGAAGTCACTGAATCGCGAAGCTGCCATGAAAGGGGGCTAGGAAACAGCTTCCAACATGGCCGATTCTGAGACCGAAAATGAAAGAATCAAGTCGCCTACCCATTACTAGCATCCATAATTCATAGAGTTCCTTTTTCTCGGAATGTGTGTATGTGTTAGGGGTATGGATGGATGACTGCATGAATAGATGGGTGGATGGGTGGATGGTTAAGGGCTGAGTTGAGGATCTGAAAAGGCAGCAATTGTGACGATTGCCCATAGTCACATCTTTGCCAAACCACTTCTGCGAAAATGATTTCTGTGCTATGATATTTGAGCTACGATACCGATTATAAAACCAAAAGTAAGAGTCGCTGAAGATTTGTAACTGATTGGGTCTAAATTGGAATTTATAAGCATGAATCGCATTTCACAGAAACGCTGTTTATAAAATATCAGTGTTAACGTAAATTGATTCTATACATAAAAATCAAGTGAGCTCCGTCTTTGTCTTTATCCGTATTTCATTTAAATTTCACTCGTAATAATTAATATTAAATTTTGCTGTGTGCTTACGTGTAATCATTTCACAAGTAGAACGTCTCGAACAATGCAGTGAAATAGTGGATGGTCTAAAATTTAATAGCATTTAACAAATTAAACGTATCGAATTGCTTCTAGCTTTAATGAAAATTTTAATTGCTATCAAATATAATGGATTCTTATCTGCATCATCATTGTTATTATTTTAATGAAATAAACTGGATCCCATTCGATTAGGATGACTTATTTCTAATTCATGTAATGATAATTATCGCAATAATTGAACCAGTGTCCAATTCAGCTATCAAATAGATTTTTGATGATGGACATAAAAAATTGTCAATTGTAGTCTCTGCAAATTGTCCATTTCAAGTTAAGTGAGAAATTAGGGAATACTAATATTATTCTAAATATTTATACTTGTATTAGTATCTCATATTTTAGTTTATTCGCTACGGAATCCGGACCTTTCGATTTTTTAGACTTTGCAGTCTGTTTTTCATTAGGCTACCGCAGACCCAAATTAAGATTTTATTATATTCTATGTAAGCTAATAAATTATTTCCAGTATAATATTTTTCATTCAATAAAACCAGTTTCTCCCATCTTGAGTAACCTACTGTTTATATTCTGAGGCTCGTATATTTGTTGTCCAGTAATTGATTTCATATCTGAAATTCGATTTCTTCAGATTTTGAAATATCTGAAGAATTTTCATTTCAGGTTAGAAATTAACTGATCAATTAACAAACTTGAAATGATAAGATGAGGAAACATCGTATCATTTATGCTCAAAAAATATTTCTTTTTAGTTTTTCAAAGCCTGTTACTTTATTGACTTTAACGCACCAATATTCTTACCAACTTTACTCACACCTGCTTTGCTGTTAAAAAAAAAATTCCACTTTAGGCTTCGTGTCTATTATTTCAGTAAATTTCCTTCTGCACTTTTCTTTCCTCACTCTCATACATCTTATTCCTTTCGCTTCTGAAAGAAATGTGCTGAGTACACTGTTCGAAATTCCGCTGCTCTCAGCTGTATCTTTTTCTGTTGGACAGCGGTTTTCGATGTGTAGCGTCCGTCATATGGTACGGTCATTGAATGGCCCAATGATGAAATAGTTTCATTCGAAGATCCCCTTCCTCTCCGCTGTAAACTACTTTTTTCTCGATAACTTTTCGAAAGGTTATCTATTTTCAGAGAGTCGTTATTTTATTACTTTTTTTTTCTCCTCTCCTTGTGGATTAAGTCTTTTCTGAAAACGTTCTAGAATTGACTTTCATATTTCTAGAGATCGATTATTTTTTCCGAATTATTCGTATTACGATACATGTCCTGTTTATATATATATATTCGTTTATATTATTTAATTTCGGATCAGAAATTCCTGGTTCCTTCTATAATTGTTTAGAATTGTTATTACAATCTTTTAATTTATTATTTGGATTAAGATTCGTAACAGAACGTTATATTCGTTTATTTTAATAAAATATCAAAATAATAAATTTAGAAGAAAAATTGGATGGTATGTGCAGTCTTTAATCTCAGTTCTATTTTATCCATTTTTTTTTTCCCCTAAATTATTAACTATATTTGAGATCCGCGTCATGTGATAATTTTGTTTTTCATAATTTGTAAGCATGTCTTTGTTTCTCATCTGAATTCTTAGAAATTATATATATATATATTTTTTTTTAATAAAAAAGCATGTTTCAATTATTTAACATTTAATTTTATATCTTTTAACTGTGTGATTGTGCCGAATGATCAGGAATCCTGTTTCGACGATGTTCAACATCATTCGCAGGTTCGAATCCTGATAATATCCGTTGAATGCAACTACGAGCATGCTTAATGAAAGTAGATCTTCCTCACGTACTGTGGTATGAAGTTTGGAGAGTGAAGTACTAGTTCAGTGTCACACTCGTGACATGATCTTGGTTCAGAATTACGTGATTTGTTGCCATTAGCTTTCATGTAGCTGGCTCCATATGTATTTATTCAAGCCAACCAACTTTATTTCCTTAAAACGTTCATAATGACGTGGCATCTACGTTTGAAATAACTGTTTCGCGAATTATGCAACTTAAAAACGGTTTTCCCAAGTAATGTTCTTGGGCAATTTTGATTACTTCAATTTTAGACCTTTAACTTAAATTTAAAGATCCATTTAAAAAAATAAAAAACGTGACCCTGTGGTCACATTCGAGGTTTTGTAATCACTATAAAGACTGACGAAGAGAATAATACAAGTTAAATTCAATTGTGCCTCAAGATCTTCTCGTGACGTGATGTGGAGTTTTGGGGATGGAATTATCGAGTTTTCTTCATCGCTTAAATGTTACTTCATAATTATGTCTGTCGTAAACATTTCATCGCATGGTAAGAATGTCAAGTTAAACAAATTAAATGAAATAAAAAAAATATTCGAATTATTTTAAGAAATGATTTCATTATTTCAACCTTTCACTTAAAAGTATTCCATATTTTAAAAAGTTCTGCTGCCGTTATACATTTTGCTCTCAGCAAGCAGCTCAAATATTGAAACATTACATACCCGTCGTATTTCAACGAAACCCCCAACGGGAAGCGTATCAATTCAATAAACCACCCTCCTCCCATCGATTTCTTGTTTTATAAATTATCCTTCCCCTCGAAAACGATCACCTGCGATACTTCATAACCAATTCGCGTCACTTTCAAAGGTAAGAATCCTCATTCTCTTTCCTCCTCCTCCTTCGCGTTAAAGTTAACGTTATTTTTAGATCTTAATAGTCCCTCTAAATTACGTCACTTATCTCTGGTACAGTGAGTGCGCTTCACTTGAGAAACACCGCAGCCAATTAGTCACGTCAGCGATGATAAAACATTCAGGCCCGAGTCGATCTCTTGGCGAGAGAGAAGTCCATCACGAGTTTTAAGACCGACGTCATTTCGGATGCGACACAGGCAACAATTTGAAGACTGGGAATAATGGAGGGTTTAAGTGGGAATGACTGCCACAGAGTAAAAGGCGAATCAATCACGGGTCTCCTAAAAGAGAGGGGGAAAAATCACGGAAAGAAAAGGGGTGTAAATATTTCAGGAGTCGCCATCAGACATAAACTGTCTGACCTCCCGTATAATCCTCTAATCATTCTTAACGGGAAATGGAAGTGCAGCACTTTCCCTGAATGACTGCCAGGAGTGCTTTCTGTGTACGTGTGGTGCTTTTGTTGGAGTGCAGAACGTTGCCACGTCTATTTGGTGGAAGACCCCATTCCCAACGTCTTGCTTAAGTGAGAAATAATGTTATACTGACGGTGCATCAATTCGTTTACTAGCTCTGAACGTCTGTTCAGTGTCTCCATGAACATGTTTTAAGGGACACTGTGTTACGATATTTTCCTCTAAATTTGTTATTGGATGCTCATTACTGTATTGATAAATTTTGATAATTGTCACTTCAATCAAAATGAAAACTTGCTGCTTATTCTGTGATTAAACAATACTTAGGGCTCCTGCTTCTCGATATCTTTTTGAAAGATGAGATTGTTATAAACAGTGCCCATATTGCTAACCTTTCGATCTCTTTGCGGAAAACCTCTCGCGTTAATAAATGGCTTTTTGTATAGAGGTGGAAGGTTTATAATAAAATTCAGATGATATATAAATGATATTTTAATTTATATCCAGTTTTCAATTACCACCTTTAAAAGCTCTGTATTTATAAGAATGCGTTCAATAATTATCATTTGAGTAAAAAAAAATATTCTAAAATTTTTGATGTTGGAGAGTTATCTGAAATGAGTTTTACATAACAAATTTCTTCTAATTTACGTTACAGATTATCTATGATTATTTAAAATATTGGGCAGATAATGTTGCTTTAATGGCTTTTCTTATCACAATTAAAGTATTAACAATCGTTCTTTCAACATGTTATTTGTAATTGAATGTAATTTATTGATAATGGAATTAAATATTTTTAGTAATTACATTTTATAGTGATAAATTAGCGAAATATTCTCGATCTGCTTGGTAATGCTCTCATATAAACACTAGAACCTCTCCTATTACCAGAATGTAGAACTTTTAAGTTATTTCAGATTATATATTTTTATTTTGACTGTATAAATTTCTCTTTCTGACTTTTTTTCAATGTACTAATTGTAGTTCTTTTTTATTTTATTGTAGGTGAGTTTCGTTGACACTATTCCTTGATTATTGCAGTTATACATTTATCAAAGGTAAAAATGCATTTAGTTTGAACTTTTCTTGACCCTATATAATTAACTTACATGATTCGTTAAGTTTTTATTTTTAAATGTGGTTTTTAATTCAAATATTTAACAACAACAAAAAATTTGGTGGAAAAAGTCGGAAATATACGTTCACGAATGTACTTATATTTACCTACTATACATCCATTTCTTCATCTGATACTCGTACTATATTATAAAAAATATTGCTTGAGTGAGATGTTAAATTAAATGACAGAAAAAAAAAGAGAGTTTTAAATTTTACTTTTGCTATCAAAATTAATCAAAGAATTGTTTCGAGATCTTGTTTAGGTTGAATGAGGTCTGTTCAAGAGGAAGAATATAAACAAGATTAAGATCTCAGAGAGAAAGCAATCGGGTAATATTTTAAATTACGTACCAAGGTGATCCAAGCTATTTACACTGACATCTACCGGGATATTTTTTCGATTGGACGTTACCACCGAATCGGTAGGAATGCCGCATCTACGCAAAGCTTAAGTTTTAACTCGGGATGAGGATCAAAAGAATGTCCTATTATTTGCCTTAATCAGAAACATGTTCCCCTCTCTGCCTTCCCAGGCGTATAACCTTCTATAATACGGCCTCTTACGGAAAGCTATACTCCGCGGGTGAAGTACAACGATATTGCCGACATATTTAAACGAGGCCCACCTACGTACTGAAAGTAAGCAAACATGCGCCGAAACTACCCATCCACCAACTGTCGAATCTCGCTATCAATGAACAGATATAACGACATATACCTATGCCACTCTTCCACACAGCTCCCGAAATCGAGCTATTTGCCGACGAGCGTAATGATGAGCCTCCGATAAAACTCACCGGTGCGAGAATGCAATAACAACGAAAGAACTAGATCGAGTGGCTCTAAAGGAACTAGAATGAAAGAGTTAAAAACTCCTCCGAAAGAGCATTTTCTACCGACAGGTACACGATCTAGCAAAACAAGTCTTCGAACTGGACCTTCTTTGGTAGGTTTTTTACAAGTCTTCTTGTAGACCTTCCAAAACATTTGGAGGACAGGTTAAGATTAGGGTAGGGTAAACGATTCCGAATTGGAATGCGTCGTTCCGACCGGTAGGTCTTTGGTAATTTTTGTCCCTTACGTAAAAATTTTCCATACTCAAATGGAATCAAAAGTTAAATTATTTTACATATAATTGTATTTTTCTTTTTCAACTTAATTTATTCATTTGTTTGTAAATTTATAAACCGATTCTATAAAAATATTAAATGCTTTTACCGAAAGTTCACAATACACTGTATGACATAAAAACATTATCAAATTCTTCTTTACCAACATTTTCTTCAAGGTTATTTATTTTAAATATGTTCATACACAAAGAATATTCGTTCTGAAAAATACCCCAAAATACTTTATTTGCTCTATCTGCTGTTAAAATTCTAATTAGTTTAGTTTAGTTTAGTTTTTATTAACGTCGCACTAGAGGCAACTCGAGGGCTATTCGCGACGGACCTCGTAATTTTGAACCACGGTCAAGTGACGAGGACGACACCTGAGCAGGCACCTCCCTCTCCTGATATCCACACCACGCCAACGGGAGGACTTTGGGCCCCGAACAGATTTAACGTGCATCAGCCCCTGCTACACGGCGGGTCTTTGGCGGCCAAGGATCGAACCTGCGACTGAGCGAAAACCGCCGGCCGCTAGTCCACGACCTGTTAAAATTCTAAAACGTTTTATTTAGAATTAATAAAATAAAATATCTTTTTATTTAAAATTAATTTTTCTGATATTTAACCGATCTGTCCTAAATTTCAACAGATTTATATGTACTAATTCTATAGTGTTATATTCATTAGAATATCTTTGAAGTTTTGTTCGATAAATCTGAAAAACAAATGAATCAATAAACAAGAATAGGTAAGAAAAGTTCGTTGAAAAAAAATAAAAATTTCTTATCTGAAACGCCGCTATGTTTCTTCCAGATATGTATAATTACTTTAGAAGAGATACGGAGTTATTCAAAAGGATTGGTTGGATTTATTAACGTCGCAGTTGAAGCAACACGAGGTCTATTGTAGACGGAACTCGGTAATTCTTAACCTCGGTCCAAGAGTCGAGGACAACACCTAAACTGGTACCCCCTTTCCCAACCTCCACACCACGCCCACAAGAGGACTTTGAACCACGACAAATTCGTGCATCAGCCCGGCTACACGGTGGATCTTTATTCAAAATGAATCATCCGATTTCAAAATTCCATATTTTCAAAAATAAATGACACAGAATGATAAGTAATAAATGAATATAAAGGGAAATTGTGGAAATTTTTTACTGTGAACGATAGATAACTCTCGTGTGTTCTTCGTGAAGCTATTTTATAAGTTTTCACGGAGCTACCTGACTGTTGGATGGGTGTCAGTGGATCATTGATATTACTCAGCTGGACACCTAAGTAATCTCATTCGGCCCCATGCAATGGGGTTTTATAAGAGATAAAATGTATGAGCCACTATTACTCACATATTTACTTGGAACAAACAACGGATTGCATCTGCTGTACTATCAGTTGATGCTGACACTTTGCAACTGTTTTTGACGGGAATTTGCATACCATCTTGAGATTACTCGTGTAACTAAAGGAAATTGTATCGAACGCTTGTAAAAAATACTTCCGTATTTTCCCTCTGCATTCATGTATGACTTATCATTATGTGTCGTTTATTTATGAAAATATAGCATCTTAAAATCGAACGATTCATTTTGAATAACCCTGTACAGTTTTCCTTCAAATGCAACAAAAAAAATTCTTTTTATTCATGTAATTTGTATTTTAAAAAAAATCAGCACCGTCCTTTGACTTTTGCTGTCTCACAGTAAACAGAATATTATTTACTTGTGATTCAATATATTTTGTGTATGAAATCACTGTGCTGAAATACACTGAGTTTATTCCCATATTTTTGCTGCCATAAATTAACTGTACGTCTTGTCCATTCATTAGAAAGTAAGATGACAAAATATGTGAAGTTTGAAAATGTAAATAACAAATTTATACTCTTTGAGACAGAAAATTTATTTTAATTCATTACTGTTAATGTCACGAGTTTTTGCTTTTTAATATAATAATAAAAAAAAAAATCCCCCAAAGAATAAATGAAATAACAGAACGCATCACTTTTTTCTCCATGAGAACATGTAATTAATTTAATTAATTCAACAAATCGTTCTGATCTTAAATGTTCATAATGAAAATTCTCATTTTCAAAGATCATGCTAATTTTTCGACATTGCTGAGTGTTAAAAATAAAAATTACAAAATGTCACCCTTTTTAATAAACTATTCGTATTTTTCTAATTTTTACGTACTTTGCTCGGAAACCAGCATTCTTATAAGAATGTTCCCAAATCATTCAATATTTTAAATTATTTTTTCCCGCTTAACCGTAACGAGTCATAGCTGGCGGAAAAATCGTCAAGTACTTGAAATATTACTTCGCATTTTAATTATAATTCTTTACTCTCCCCGTCTCCTCTTGGGTTCCTAAATTGCTCTTCGACATAAAACCCTTTACAGAAAACGTTTTCGGAAAGGGGGATATCAACCACTCCTTCTTTCACAGCCCTCCCTACCTAGCTTTCATTGATATCAGATTGACATTCCATTTCCTCTATTCTCTAGAAAATTTGCCCCAAACACCGATTATGTGTGTTTTATTATTTCCCCAGTCATCATTGAAAACGGGCTTTGATCATTTTCCATTTTCCTGAAATGATTTTTGTGCCCGGGTTTTAACCCTCCCTGCCACTTTTCTGTTTCTTCCTATTTCCCATCCCTCCCTCCCTTCCTTTTAGCACTTGTGCACCTTAACGACGAACGGAAATATTTCAATCGACCATTTTCTAATTACAGCATTGCGTGCTATGCTATCTCCCCACGTTTACAATCAGAATGGAAATCTACCGAGAATCGGCGAAATTCTTCTGCCCGTCCTCTCCCCTCTCTCGATCTATCCCCGCGCACTCTTCTCTCTCCCTGTCGTTCTATTTATTCCCTCGGAGGCAAAATATTTTCCCAATAACAGTTTTCGAATCTTATTTCAACAAGCTTCGTAATTACAACGAATCTCGCACACACGAAATTTTAAGATTTCTCTCTCTCTTCCGAAAACCTAGTGTTGTTTGTTGTTTCCCTGGCTATTGGAACAGTGGGCAAATGAACGGTCCGAGCGAAAATGGCACAATATTGCTGAATTCATGATTTCAGAGTGCTGTGTCATCTTTCCTTCTTTCTCGTAAAATTCAGCTTCATTTTTAATTATTAAGTACTTTTTCTTAAATTTTTAATTAAGTTATTAATTATTGATATCAATTCCATTTTTTTCGGTCCTTCTTAATTTTTCCCTTGCTTCCTTGTAATTTTATATATATGTATTGAAACTTATGCGTCAATATGTGTGTATGCTTTTTGGTTTTTTTGAAAGTTTTCATTGTTACGATTGTTTTCATTTTTGCGTTTTCAGCTGTGAAATTTTGTAATTAATATAATTTTAATTAATATTTTAATTTAAATAACTTGATGAGCAGCTCATAGCTTATTCTTTTCTTGTGATGCTTGTTTTCAAATAAATGTTAACTAATTTTTATTTTAAGTTATTATGCTTCTACTCTTTTTTTTTTTTTGTCGCGGTAGCCAAGTGGTCATTGCCGAGAATTCACGGTCGGCGTTGCTTTCGTCGATTCGTGGGAGCGAAAACTCTGATGCCACTGAAGAACTGGGGTTGATGCACGTTAAATCGGGTCGAGATCCCTATTCCTTTTGTTGGCGTGGTGGGGAAGTTTGGAGAGGGAGGTGCTATCGCTTATATCAACTTCGTCACTTGATCGGGTTTCAAAATTACGAGGTTCGTCGCCAATAGGTTCCGTGTTGCTCCTCAGTGCGATTGATCACAATCGGTTATATTATTTTGGCACAACATTTACGATTCAAGTAAGTTTAATCTCCCCCTCCTTTAAAAAATTAAAAAAATAATTTTTTTCCGTTCTCATCATTATTAATAGTAATATCAAAGTATGTAGAGTATTCATTCTGAAATGAAAAGATTTTCATTAAAAGTTTCATGTTGTGTTAAACGCAAGGAAACGGAACGTTTATTATATATCAATACAATATACAACGTTTATTATATATCAAAATGTTACGATTTTTTGTATATTTTTAGAAGATAACGCTTATTATATAATATTTATAAATTTTGTCACCTTTCTCTATTTATAAATTAATAGAAAATTTAATTTGTAATTAATTTTTTAAATCTTTTTTTACTTTAAGTCTTCATGTGTCTATTTATGTATCAACTGAATGAAAATGTACAAAAAATATCAAAATCGAAACCTTTCCTCTGATAATAAAACGTATTTTAAGTATTGGGTATGTCCTGCTCCTAATCAAGAGTTACATCAGATGTTCGTTTCTAGGATATCTTCATCGGTCTGACTCATACCATTGATCCTTACAGTTCAAAACTATTCGAAAATCCTATCTTGCCCCAATGTTTGTTTAAGGCGTCTAAGCCTGGTCTTCAGAAATAGTGGGGGGTCTAGAAGTTCATTAGAAGGCGTTCGTGCCCTGAAGCGTCCCCTGTCAAACGGCCTCCGAAATCGTCTGATATTTCTGTGTTTAATTACAGAGCTGGCTCGCGATAAGGCCTCTGATCTAATCAGTTCGACTTAATGGCGAGAGATATGTTCATTTTGCGTGCTTCTGATATAAAATGGGAAAGAGTTTGGTTTGCTTTCTTGATGAAACAGTTGAAGAAAATTTGGGTTCTGGTCTGTTGCGGCGGTTGGTTGACATGTTTAAAAATGGGTTTGGGGGGATTTGAAGAACTTGTCTGTGCTATTGTTAGTTGGAGTAATTGTGTAAAAGAATGGTATTTATATTTTGTTGCTAGTTTCACATTTATTGAGTTTTCTCTTCAGAAACTTGCTTCACAAATGACAAGTCTGACCTTTCCATCAACTAAATGATTAATTTTGTGAACATTAAATACATCATTTTGCTTGTTTTAAATAAAGTTTCGATGGTTAAAATAAGAAAACAATGCTCAAAATTTACTGGAATGTCTGTTGTTCTACAACTGTAATACATGAAATTAATTGATATATTTAGACATCTCCAAACTGGAATAAAATTTCGAATTGCATTTTCAGTATCTATGTACTTTTCTTATTCTTTACTTCCATTTGATTGCGTATATGCAATTGGCAGTTGAATATAGCGCTACCATGGTTTTAATTGATTTACAAAACCATTTAAACTTTTAATTTTTTTTTTTTTTTTTTTTTTTTTTTGTATTAGTTAATTACTAGTTTTGATTCCATTTGTTTAGCATTTCAAAGCAAAATAGATGAATACCCAGAAAAATATTTTTTCCTTTATGAATTGAATTAAATCGATAAAAATTCCAATAATCAGTTGTTAAATGTATGTTTTGCATTCTAAATATATTTTAATGCTTTATAAGCTTTTAGGGTTTAATGTTATAACATTTTCCTTCAAATAAGTTAAAACGTTTTATTAATACAACTTTTTAGGCATAGTAGTTTTATTAATTCTTCTTCGACGTTTCTCAAAGATACCAGACATTCGACTAAGTTACATCATTTAGAAGTAGAAGGCGACTAAAATGGGTTACCAGTATCTAGGTGTATAACCGGGATCGCCTGGCCCTGTTAATTATATCAGGGTACTTCTTGGGCTTGCCTTCTTTGGAAGGTACGGGCATCATGAACCGAGTCACCCTAATGGTCTTTTTCTTTCCCATTGGATTTACTGTCTTTGGTAAACATAAGTTACGCTTTTCCGGGATACCCCAGCGATCCTTCTCTATTTTCGACCCTCCTTCTTATCTAACTTTTCATCTTTTTCCATTCTTTTTAAACGTCTGGACAACAGTTACATCTTGTTTGGCACAGCATTGCCACATCTGGCTTTTACGTCATTAAACTCCACTCACTCATTCACATAATTTAGAAATCTCTACAAATTTCAACGATCTCTTTCACTTCTTATGCATGAAACACTGTCTTGGCCCTCAAGAAACTGATCGAACCACGATGGTTCAGGATCAATCTCTATTCATTATTTGAAAAGGGCATTAGCTTTTAGCCACCGCGAGAAATATATATTTATCACCCATGATTATAAAAATGTTCATTCCGCCGTTAAAAACAATAAAACTTCTAAACCTCCATTCATCACTTTTCCCCCTTACATCCTCCCTGTCAAGGCGCTAAAGAAAACACTTTGGCGAGTCTTGTTTAAAAATGCGTTCGGGAACGAGTCATCGGCGAGAGCATTTGTGGCCAGTTAAGGAAAATGCGGCTTTCAATTTTTCCTACCCCCACTCCCGTTCCTCGCCAACAAAACAAAGCTTTTCCTTCTCTACACACCCCACTCTGCCCAATCCGATCTCGAGGAAAAATGATCCGATTCCGGACGATCCGCTAAATCTCTCAAAGTATCATTTCATTTGACGCGGAGTCTCCTTTTTATTCTCGCCCGAACCGATTATAATTCCTCCTTAATCATTCAAGAACGCGGCTTAATTGTAGAGCCGCCATGTTGGGCTCTGATGGTGACTGACTCTGGCAATTCGTCGTTTTCCCACCTAAGGGACTGCCCACAAATTCCGTTAAGGTGATCGTGACAGAGACATTAATTTTTATTCAACCATTTTTATTTTTAACACTGGACACATTTTGGAGAGATAAATGAAATAAACACGTAGCAGAGGGATTAAGCAATGTTTGTATGTATGTATTGTATGATGTATTATTTTAATTTATATTTTAACAAGTATTAAAGATGAATGAAAATAAAGTGAAATGAAAAAAAAAAAATCAAAGTATTTGAAAGGGTTCTGTTTATAAATAACTGAATTATTTTTATCTGTGATTAGCTTCGTCTTTGGCAAAGTTAGGAAAGAAAGATATTAACAGTAGTGATATTGCCGAATTTCCGTTTCGTTGGAAAAAAAAATATTGCGTGATTTTCAAAATTTTTGGAAGGGGTTATAGAGAATCTTTGTAGCATCATGTGAGCATCTTTCTTCATAAAATGTGTAAATGTTTTAACGCTTTCCAAATGAATGACATATGGTGAAATTGTATTTCAGTAATTTGTCAATATATGATATACTGTGTTTCCGCATCGTAAAGGATGCCATTTCAATCTATCATGGATTGCTTCTTTTCCTTTTTTAATTTGAGCTTAATGTCTAGCTAGGTTGTTATCTGCAATGACTTCGCTTATCTTTGATGAAGTATACATACTGTTTTGTGTATGACGATCGTTTTGGCTGAATCATCATCGACTTTCGCTCTCATCTTCTTTTATTGACTTCAGTCCTATACAATGTAACTTCAAGTTAATGAATCGCGAAATCTTTCTTTGACCTATTGCTTGATGTTGTACATTCAGCTACATATATTCTTGTACATTCAGTTTTGCTTTACGTTATTTTTGACCTGAATTTCTCAAAATTCCATGTACTTGGTTGGTTTTCTAGGTTCTTCTAGAAATTCGTATTAGAAATAATAAAAATGAATAGTGCTCCACGCAAAGATCAATCTCTGATTATTGTGCTACATTTATTTCAGTTTGTAATATTATATTATTCTTACATTTATTTTAATGAAATGTGTGAATTTATTTCCCCCCCCCTTTTGATAGTGATGATTTAAAGTTTAAATTTAAATATTGTTGCTTACCTTGATGCAGAATTCGTTTTTTTTTAACTTTATTTTAACACAATTAAAATTTTATTCCTTATATCAAATCAATAACACAATCATTTGGTGTTAGAACTTATTTTCGCCGGCCTAGAATTAATGCTCTCCAAACGAATGCGCAAATTCGCTTGTCTTTTAAGTTCTGAATTGGGTTCTATATTCCTTGTTGTAAATAGCACGTTACAAAATTGGTTGCTTCGTTTACGACTATATACAAATACATTTCCATGCAGTATTTCTTAAAGAAAAGTTAAATGATTACGAATGCATATTTTCAATATTTATTGGTGCTTTATTTAAATGTAGCGAACCGCTGACGCCAAAGCTTGTCAACATTTTCATGCGAACTGTTCTCCATGCAGATCGTATATTTCTCTTTATTCCTAAAAGCGCACCTGGAAATGCAATGCCAACAAGCCCCCTCTGGTCCGAGCGTTCTCTTCTCCCACCCCTTTCCAATTGTCTTCTGGCCATCCTGTCTGTTTCACTCCATGCATGTAAACCCTTCCATCGGAAACCGGGAAGAGCTTAGTCGATGCGCAGCATCATTTAATATTAATAAGGCCCTCGGAATTTGTTCCTCCGTACAATCCTATTTCCATTTCCCTTGTCTTACGCGTTGGGATTAAAGAGAAGATTGTAATTTATCATTGCATTAATATTAGATCACATGTAAATGGGCATCGCGGATCTTAATGAGCTTTCTGGAGTAAGGAGAGGAGGGAGGGCTGAAGTCGATTCCGCTTGCAGTCCTTTTCCGCCACAATGCGTGGGGGGTGTCCGGCTTTTGTGCAAGTGCCGTTGTCAGCTTCTCTTTTAAGTCCAAGGGTTTTGGACGAGGGGTGAAGCCCCAGAATGGACTCCCTTCTGGAGATTTCGCTTAGGATGGCCCTGTTATTAATTAGGCGATTTTGTTTATGGGATGGCCATTAGAATGATGGTATCGGCTCTTTCTCTCCCATTCACGGCGTCTGGATATGCAGACTTTTAGGGAAGAGCTGCCTTTTAAGTGGACAATTGTGGAAGTTAATTATGCCCGGATGTGTATCTATCTATAAGTGTGTACAATTTTTGGAAAAAAATATTGGAAAACGTTTAATTTTACGACAATGCCAATTATTTATATAATACTATGTAAAACAATTGCTTTTTGTTAATGAAAATAAGTTATTTGATATTTGGGTGAAAGTAGGCATTAGTTCTACATTTGTTACCGATGTTAACATTGAGGATATTTTTGTATTTGTTCTAAGTATATGATAGTCGAATTGCTGTGGGTCAGATTAACATTAGATTTTGATATTTTAGATTTGTTTATTCTCGTGAAAAGAAATGTCACGTGAGAATAAATCAGTACTTTTTTTGTTGTCTGTAATTGTTAAGCAAAACATAAATTTCGGTAGGTTTGTAGTTTTAAAAAAACCTGGTTTGTTGTTTTATTGATTTTTAGAATTTTATTTATTTTTTTGTAATTGTGATATTTATATGCGTCGACTTATATCGCTAATTATTTTTAAAAAATGTATAATTAAGCGCAGTTAAAAATGGATATTAATTAAAATTAAATTAATCTTACTAGTGTGAACTAAATCTCAGTTTATTCTATATTTACGAAGTTTGCTTTTACTATTCAAATTTATTTAATTCAGATAAAAAAAAATATTTTTAAAGTATTATAGGGATATCCACTTAGCGCGCACACACATTTCTCGTTTATTCTTAAAATGAAGATGTGACAGTTTCAAATAGTTATGTATTTTACTTTGAGAAATACGCTTAATGAAGAGAGATATGAGCACTGACAGTGATTAATAATTACATAATGGTGGATATTTCTTTTCTGAATTACTTAAACCGAATCAGTCTTAATTTTTTCTCAATCAAATTTCGAAAGAATAATAATTTAAATATATGAACTCAATAAAATTGTAGAATGTTCCAAATAAGTCTTCAAATATACATTATTAGTTTCAAAATACAATAATGTCCTTGATCCTTCACTAATCTTGATCATTTCCTCAAGATGCAACCAATGAACATTTTTATCATTTTTCTTCATTCGCCTTTTTTTAAAAAAAAATCTTTTTTCCCTTAATCCACTGATGTGCACTTCCTCCGCAATTTAAACACTTAACCGAATTAGTGCATGTGATGAAAAACGCCCTGTTATCATCATTACATAGTTTACGATTTCTTTGCTTTTTTTTTTTAATGCCCACTCATTTTACATCTATGTAACTGCAAGTGATAGAATTTGCAAGAGGAATAGGAATTAGGTGATTTTTGTCGGAAAAAACAGGTTCTATACAAAGACCCATTCTCCCTACTTGTTCACCTAAAGGCACATGTTTTGTGATGGCGGTAGTTACATAATCATAGCTTAGGCCAATAAAGCTTATGAAGTGAAATCACGATTAAAGGACGATGATTGCGCTGAGGAACAGCTGGGGAACTTTAAGGCCCATTTTTTTCTTCTTTTTTATTGTTGTTGCTGCTGTTAGTTTTGCATTTATGCCGTTAATGTAGCGAGATTCTAATTAAACTTCCATTACATTGTTTTGGAACTGTTGAGCTTTTTTTTTTCTTTGGAAAGGGATACTTATATCTAATTTGACTTCACTTAGGCAGAGGTACTTTTTTCCCCTCGTTGCTTTTTTTATTTTATTTTATTTGTTTGATTTCCCGCGTTTTGTTTTGTTGAAATGAGTAGGTCATGCGCTATTGGGTTACGCCTCGCATAAAGTTTACGTTTTATTTATTCAATGACAACGTTTTCGTTATTTGTCTTTCAGATTATTATTATAAAATATCTTTGGAAGAAAGTTTTAGCCTGCCCCTCTTCCCACTCTTTTAAAACGAATTTATCATCGCACTCTTAACATTGAATTGATGATGGTAATGAATAAGACTTCATTATATATTTATTTTTTAATCTGCTCATTTTATGAATGTTATGAATTGTTAAATAAATTTTTATTCACGGCATTGTAAATGATATTATATACGAAATATTTTGACGAAACTTTTTCTCTGGGTTTCGTTGTATTATGTTGATGCTCATTTGACATTTCTTTAAAAAAGTTTTAACCAAGAATAGAATTTAGCATTTCCTGTATTTGCTGAAACAATTTTATTCTATGTTACAATCTGGTAATTCTTATTAAAGTGGCCACAGTAGCCTAGTGATCTTGTTCGCGGATTCGTGGCTGGCGATTTTCGTCGAATCGTGGGTTCCAGCATTGATGTCACTAAAGATCCACCGTATAGCTGGAGCTGACACACGCTAAATCTGTCGAGGTTCAAAGTCCTCCCTTTGGTGTGGAGTGGAAGTTAGGTCCGTCGCCAATTGCTCTCGTGTTGCTATTGGTGCGATGTTAATAAAACCAATCAGTCTCATATATATATATATATATAATCTTCGCTTTTCATGTGCTTAGCTCTGAGTAATTTTAATTTGAAAGTTTCCTAGTATATATTAATTCATTATAATGTATCTTTATATTCAAACACATTTATTTGAAGCATTTAACATAACATATTAGTCATTTAAATATAATGTCGATAATTTTGCGGCCGAATGGTTATAGTTACGAGCTTGTGGCGGGCGCTGTTCTCGTCGAGTCGTGCTTCAAGTCCTAATTCCACTAAAGACCTTCCGTTTAGCGGCGCTGATGCATAATAAATATATCTAGTCTTTAAGTCCTCCAACTTGGCGTGATGTGGAAGTTTGCTGGGTATAGCCGTCGCCACTTAACCGAGATTAAAAATTACGTTCTGTAATCTATAGCCGTCGTGTTGCTTTTTACTGTGATGTTAATCAACAATTAATAAAAAAATCGATAATTTTTATGAATTATATTTTTCCATCCGTGTAAAAATTTCAGGTTAATTGAATTTAAGGAGCACAGGCGAATATTATATCATAGGTGAATAAAATATCTTTCAAAAATATGCAAAATGCAGAAGTGTAGCTCTTTTACCCCTCTCAAAAGTTTGAGTCAATGGAAATCGTTTTAATGAGATTTCTTTATAATTGCTATTATCTTACATTAATTAAATGTTACATTCTCCGCATCCCATACCTCAAAATGGCATTCTGCAACTCTGCAAAAGTAGAAAATTTTGCGTCAAAACACGTACTCGTTCATTTCGGCCGAGGACACGTTCCATTCCGACTGTGACGCCACTGGAAGAAGGGGACAGTGAAATTGAGCGTGAAACACGTTCTCGTGTGTAACTGGGCGTGACAATGAGCGCGCGAATATGATTGATTGGTTTCATTTGAGCTCTTCGTGTACTGTCTCTCTCTTCTCTTGGTTATGATTCGCTTTACACATCACTTCATTTCGAATACTGCACACGAAAGACACTTTGATACATTTCATTCTCCTTCGGTGATTGAATAATGTTCTAGTAGCTTCAGTTGATTAGAAGTTAATTCGATTATTTTGTTTTATTTCGTATGAAATCTTTCATGGTCTTTATGAATATTTGTGATGAAATCCCATGCGGGTTTATTTAATTGTACTTTATACCTCTTCCCGTTTTTATGTTCGAATCTCTAATCAATGAGTTTTGTTTATGACTTAAACTAAATAATCTATAAGATTTGAAATTAAAATTCTTCTTCAAATTTTAGTAGGTCATCATAAAGAAAATTCAAACTTTAAAACTTTTTGAATAAGTATTAATGGGGATAGTACATCGGTGTCCAAAAACTAAGCATAATTGGTAAATTATGTGAATAATCATAATTAATCCAAATCGGAGTGGCGTGAAACGTGATTAGCGAGTGTAAAACGGTTATAAAGTAAGGAAATAATGCTAAAGAACGATAATAACTTTTATTATCCAAAGGAAACTAGTTATAAGAGGAGTTCACACTCTATCAAAAAACAAATGAAATAAAACTGATGAGGCAATTTGGAAAGGTAAGTCGTCACTTTTGAAAGCCAAGCTGGCTGCACAGTAATTTCCCGTACTTACTATGGCTTTATGTATTTGTGGGCTCAAAGAGTTCCGAAGGACACGAGGAGTTCTTTTCAGTTCTGGAACGGAGCTTGATGGGTACGGAAGGGCTAAGGACTGCAAGGTATCTCCCGAGCATGTTTTACACTTGTTCGAGAGGATTCAGATCAATTAAGTGAACAAGCCACGGCATGCGTTGGATATTTTTGTTTCAAGAAAGTCGTTAAGGAGGCCCGCATGCTGATAAAGTGAGTTATCGTCAATAAGTATGAAGTCAGGACCAACAGCACCTTGAAACAGACGAACATAAGGCTCAAGAACTACCTCTTTTTATATTTTAGCTGTCACAGATCCCGTCTCAAATATGCGGGATTCTGTTAGGCCGTCGAATATGATGCTTACGTATATCATGACTTTCCATGATGGAAAACGATGTCTTCCATTATGTTTCCCGGAGGAAAACGAGTTCCACGTTCTCACCATATCGTTAGCCGATGAGAATCAGAGTGCTGGCTAAAGCGAGATTCGTCTTGGAACATCACATTGGCCCACTGACCCTAAGTTAAGAGCTGATGCTCCAAACTCCAATTTAAAAGAGCGCGTTTATGCGTAGATGTGAGGAGAATATAAACTGCTGGTAGTCTGACGTTGAGACCAACAGGATCGAGTCCCCTGTAAATAGTTTGTCCGGGAACTGGCACAACTGTCCCTCTGACATCATGCATTTATTGCAAATAGGCGAATAGTTGTGACACTTAACCGAGCTGGTACTGGTCGTCAGTTAACACTTTCTGCTATTTAAAACCTCTCTCGCACATCTTTGATATCACGCTCTGAGACACATTCAAAATTCGAGAAACTTTGGTTTGTGATTGTCCGTATTCCCAGCATTCCTACAATTCTTCCTTATGCAAACGTGTCCAATTGTTGCCTTTGCGCCATCATTAGTTCTGTTTGGATCATTAATAACAATCCTTCGTACATGAATTGCACGAAACCTGTCTGAACTGCTTTTGCCGAGTCAGTTGGTTTATCCACGTTTCGACGTGCTCAAGTGTTTTGTGTATGAGGAATGAAATGTTTTGTATAGATACAAAGTTTAACTTTTTACAAATGATTTTTCAATAGTTATTTCGAACAAATTCACCAATATTTACTCATATATATATTCATGTTTTATGAATTATGCTTAACTTTTGGACACCAGTGTACTTTTATTTCTTAACACGAGCATTTTTAAAAGCAAGGTAATTTACAATTATTTTAAAATTAAATGTGTTTCAATCAAGCGACATTTTCGACGAGGTAAATATTATAAGTAGCTATCACACTAATTATACATTTAAAGGAATTTGTGTGGAGATAATTTATACCTTTCATTTCTCTTTCATCGCCAAATTATACTTTATCCTATTTTTACCGTTCACTATATATCTTAGAATTTATTTTAACAAACAAATTTTTGTTCGATAAATAAGTTTTTAATTTATTTATGCAGAATTATTTAATTTGTGATTTATAGAACTTCTTTTACTTATATTTGTAATTTAAAATATGTCAGCAAAAATGTATGAAATAATAAAATACGCTTTTTTGAAAGGCAAAAGTTTAACTTCATTTGAATAATTAGCTTTTTAAAAAATTATAATAATTCAAGTATGCTTTTGCAAATGACAACTTTTCACATTAATTTGTGACTGGAAATAATGCAATGCATCCAAGTTTATCTCAAAATGCTGGTTTTGAAGAAATACTTAATGTACTGTATAATTTTTCTCCCGCCTTTATAACCTTCCATATCAAGAACTCTCCAAAGATATCATTTACTGTATGTCTCTTGCTGAATGTGTCCGTTGCTGTTAAGAAGCATAGTGTCTTCATAACGTAATCATGATATTGCCTGGATTCCATAAAAGCCCTATCGAAGGCGTCTGGTTGCCCCATGTTCAAATAAATATCTAATACTTCTTTTTCTTTTTATCCAACCAACCCTTTCGATTCCTCCCTTCTTCCTTTTAGAGCTTCATTGACCTGGACAAATGTAATTATTGCGGCCCTCCCCCAACTTTCCAACTGAGGAGGCTTCCTGCCATTAGCCTCCTGTAACCTTCGCTTTTATGTGGCGTCTGTGGTGCAGTTTGCGGGGCCGCTTGCAATTAGCCCCTGCCCCTGTGGTGCTAAAGGAAAATGCATTGTGACAGGTGATGCTCTTTCTTCTCTGTTCTGACTGCCACTTTTCCCTGCCGACTCAACGTCCATTTCCTCGGCCATTTACTCCTTTTAGGATAATTTTGCCTCTTCCTCTTCCTTGTTTAGCTGCCTCCCCCTCCTTGAAAAAGATTTCGCTCCCTTGCGTCTTTTGTGCCAATTCTTGCTTTTAAAAGGGAAGGTGGACGTTTGTAGGTCGCGTATGGATTGTTCTCTTTCGCCCATCTGTAAATGTGGTATGGAAAACAAGTGCTTGAGAAATTTGACTAAGGCTGGAAATGAATTAAGTAACTTTCATTTTGTGAATATCGCCTTTTTCCCAAGTCATTTCGTACAACTATGTTTGATATTTGGGTGCATGAAATTATTTAACTTAATTTAAAACGTGAACATCTAATTGGCTCCTAGAATGCAAATTTGCCTTTTGTACTTATGAGAGTTTAATTACGTGGACCATTTTTCCTGCGTTAATCTTTAAAAAAAAATGTTTTATATAAATTTAACATAGTTGATTGTTATGAATGGTGTTAAATTATATCTATATTATAGTGTAAGCCATTATTATATGTTCATAATTCAATAAGTTTAGTAATTTGAAATTTAACTCTACTGAGGGATCTACAGCAGCAAATCAACAAGTCCCTTTTTTTCGATGTAATTTTTTTCTCCTCAATGAAATCTTCCTCCTTACGATACTTTGAATTACCCTGATACTTTCACATTCCCTTCGCTGATACTATTTATTCGAGAATGTCTGGAGAAGAATCCATTCTTGTGGATAACATTCGATTCGTCCATCACACTGCGCAACCCTCTTTCCCCATGCTTCATAACACGTCTTATCCGCATCCTATATGCTCCACTTGTCAGGAGTAGGATCTCGATTGAACGGAGCATTCTTCCCATTGAACTTATCATGTAAATACCATGTCCTGTTGCATTAAATCCCATATGGAATTTCTGCCGCATTTGCGATACGATCCCCCTCTCTCAAAGTGATGCTCCTGAACTCTGATCAAACGTTCTCTCTCCCTTTACCGATTTTCTTCTTTCTGCCTCTCATTTTTTTCTCTCTTTCCTTCCTCAAGATTAGATCCCGCCGATCTATACGTTATATATATCCTTACCAATTCGAGTCCCGTCGGGTTTCTTTCCAGAGCAAGCTCTCGACTCCAATCCACTGCGAACTCGAATTCTCCCCACTCGGCTGGATCCAGCTGTGGTATGGGGATGTACCACCCTCCACCTACGCCTTTTTTCTCCCCCCCCTTTCGTTTCGAATTTTTTTTTCTCCCCCAACCTCCCTTTCCATCTTACTTTTCCAAAAGTCTGCGCCGAAAAACCGTTCTTCCTTCCCTTATATATATATAGGTTTTATATTTTTATTTTCTTTTGCTCAGATAGAGGCACTTATGAGAAATCCCAGAGCCACAATAGCCCGGAGAGCGCCCCCTGGTATTCATTTCCATTCCTATTTCTCCATCCTGTCCCCCTCTCTATATTTCTTTGCCACCCCCTAGTTTTAACCTAACCGTAGACTTCTTTAACCCTCTCATCTTTTTTTTTAAACCAAAATTTCTTTTTTTAAAAAAAAAATCCTAACGTTTGGGTCTACCGTGATGAAAAATTTTCAAATGGGAGTGGAGATGGTAGAGCGAGAAGGTTTTGAGGGAATACATTGCACATGAAGAAGGAAGAGATCCCGAAGTCGTATCGCATATTTAAAGGAGGAAATTGAAAGTAAAATTTCAGCCTCTTTCCTCATCCACGCTGAGTCACTTACTGCTTTCCAGCCAAGTCGGCCAAAACGAAACCAACCTAACTTGGTGGAAAAGAGGAAAAAATGAAATAAATAAGTAAAAAAATCTTTTTACCCGTAACTACTCCACCATGGCATCCCCAAAGCTTATATTTATTTGTTTATTTTTTGACTCCATCTTACTCATTTGAGTTCCCATCTCCAATCGCAGTCCCATGTGAGGATGAAATTTCCATCTGAAAAGCTGGCCATGGCTAAAGATATTTTTTCCTCTTCCCTCTTTCCACCAGAAGCGTCTTATGTATTTATTTTTTTCTCATCTCTTCTTCCTCTCTCTCTTGCTTTCTTTCTTTTCTCTTGGTGCCAGTGATCAGATAGGCAATCTTCTTAACAACTTCACGGCCGCTAGGAGGGGGGTGGATATGAGGTCTGATAGATTAGCGACTAACCTGCCATCTAGCGGAGGGACTTGTGCCAAGGGCCCATACCCTCGTCTCTCATCACTACCGTTCAATAAATACGATATATTTCTGGCCATCAATATATTGATAGAGTTATTCGGAAGTATATCTATACAGTATCCTAGAGCCTTTTATCCAGGGATACCCATGATGACAGTATTATCAAAGACGGGCTGCTGTAGAAATACGTGTATTAAATATTTGAGTTTGGTTTCTCTCTCATAATTTGTTTATTGCAATGGAAGAAGCAATGATTGTGGAAATAATTTCAATTTTGTGAATCTTAAATATCGATCAGGCTTTAATTTTTAACTAAAAATGAAATTTTTTACGATGCTTTAAATGTATCATACAGAATTTAACCTTTCTGTATTTTGACCTTACAATTTAATCTGTATGTATATTTTTGACTTTCGGGGGGAAAGTTTTCAAACGAAACTTTAATATTTCATGAATGAAATACTGTAATAAATTAGAGATAATAAAATAATTTTCTTCTTAAATTCCATTCTTTTACTGATCACCCATTTCGTTGCCAATAATTGTTGTATTGTAATTTTGCTTTCAAATTGCTGTAAATATTATATTTTTTGAATGTGTGCTCTGAAAAGATACAGCACAAGGACAGGTATAGAAATATCCGCACACCTTTCTCACTTTTTTTTTTAAATAAAGTTTAGAAAGAAAAGCAATACAGCGCAGAACAGTAATTACTTTTAGATATGTTTAAATTTATATATGTGCAAATGGATCACTATTTGTACTTCGTGGAATGAGCAGGATCAGGAATGCAAGTCATTTCCTCAATGTATTGTAGAGTGTAGAAAGTAGGAAAGCGAAATAACAGCTAAGTGTCGTTCACAAGACTTCATCTTAATTTAATAACTATGAGCCTAATTGTTTTGACGTATGGTTTTGGTGTGTAATACTCGGTAACTTTAAACAAAATTCTTAAATGTGAACATTTTAATATTATTCCATTTGAATGTATAAATTTTTTGTTCTATCTTGATATGAAAATTCGCTAACCTGTGTATATGCTTTTATCTTTTGGAACGTTTTCGACAGAATATGTGTGTCATTTTCATATATTTCACTGGAGAAAAAAAATTTGCTCATTCATATAGTTACGAACTGTTTCAGAGGTAACTGGAAATACTAAATTAACTTAATGAAGCTTTGAATTTTCATTTGTATCTTATGCAGTACTTTAAATGCAAATTTTTAAAGCGTGTCGTTGAATGCTCATATATTTTAGTCCCAAAATTCTTCTCCGTACTATCTTTGTATAATCAATCCAGCTCGTCATCCAATGTCATCTTGCTTGGATCTGAAGGTTGGGCGGCGATATTGTATGGAAGCCCCCTTGAAGCCTAGTTTTCAACTCTGAATATGAGTCGGAAAGCACTGTCCGTTGTCGGCGGTTGGAGTTCCTCTTCTTGGATTGCGTCTTTGGAATTGGCTGAAGGACCTGTCACTCCTGACTTCCATAATCTGCTTTGCAGTCACTCTCCGCCTCATCCCCTAGTCCCATGGAAAGAAAAAAATATATATATTCCTTGCCTATACGTTCCTTCGCCCTCTCCTTCGCATTTTTTTCTCTTTCCTTCCTTTCATTTATTTATTTTAGTTTTTCATTTTTCCCCCTGGTCCTAACTTTAGCCATGTTCCCGCGTCAGATTCCTGATTGAAGGCTATTTCCAACTACCTAAGTAGGAAAATTTATTTCTTTTAATAGACCAAACGATGCGGGAAATATAAATTGAAAGATGAGGAATTCGGTAGGTGGAAGATTGGCGTTATTTTTATATGTTGAATTAAAAATTTATTATAGAATGTTTTTTTTTTTCTAATAGGGTGGTACTGGAAAGTTTATTATATGTACATGGATGGGAATGATGTGCTAAACAGCCATGTTTCGCAATTTGAATTTTATTTATTTCTTTTAGAAAACATTCCTAATATCATCATTTTCTATCAATACGAAAAATTTCAAAATATTAAAGGTAATGTGCTTAACAGTGTGTGTGCGCATAAATATAATAGGGTTGTGCATTAGCAATAATTCCGTTAAAAGATCATTTCCTATACTAGTTAAACAATTACATTCATCTGTACTTCATTCGTAAGTGACGTGTTACTTACGATTCAATCATAGTTCTTTGTAAATACTATGTATTTTATTTATACTTTGCGCCGCGGTAGTTTAGTGGTCATGGCCATGAATTCGTGGCTGGAGTTCTTTCCTTCGAATGGCGGGTTCGAGTCCCGACGTTACTAAATACTCGTAACGGGGTGATGCTCGTTAAATCTGTAGGAAGTTCTCCATGGCGTATTGTATAACTTTAGGGAGGGAGGTGTCGTCTTCGTCACTTGATCAAGGTTCAAAATGACGAGATCTGTCACCATTAGTCCCCGTGTTGCTTCTAAGTGTGACATTAATGAATCATCTATTTATTTACTTTTACTCTGATTATTCTCAAATGAGTGCCCCTAAAACCTTCAGTCTGGAATTCTTCATTTTTTTCTGTAATCTTTTGCTTCGTAAACTATTTTTCAAAGTATAGGAATAAGGAGCTGCCGCAATTACACAATTGTAAATCAATAGTTTACTTTTCAAAAAAGAATTAATGAAGAGAAATATTTCTTTTACTAATATCAGTTTGCACCACTCTCAAACACTTTCGTTTGTGTTATTAATTTCAACAAGAAAAATGTTAGTTGATAATTATTGGTATCCAGATCCATGCACTTCACCATTTCTAGGTATCCGCGAGCCCTTCCTGAATATATCCCTTTAATACCGAACACCCAGCACAAGTCTCCATAGCAACCTATGGGCCACTGAGAATTGCATCCCGCCCCTGAACCGACCAGTCATGTCCACGTGACATTGACATATCATAACCATCCATAACACTTTTATATAAAGACTTTCTTCTCCTCTACTTACATATATAAATGTCAAGAGTACTGGGAAGGGTAGGGATAGGGAAAGACGGCTTTCTGTTTCGGCGCAATCAGTGAAAGAGCCCCCTGCTCTAATAAGCAATTTATTATTCGCTCGCTTGACTCGCCATTCGTTTAATTGCGATGCCTTTGCATTCTGGTCTCTTGATTCTTTGGTCTTTGAATTCCTCTCTTAGGGAAAGTGTTTTGTCTAAAGTCAAGTCTCCAGATCGATTGGCGATTGTTTTGTTCTTTATTTTTAGTGTACAAAACAATCAAATACCCATATTAAAACAAAAGTTTTAATATGAGTATTTCACGTTTTACTTTAATATTTTATGTGCGAAATTTTATAATGATTGGGTAGAGGATATACTTTGAATTGCAAAATTATATGAAACTATAATAATCTCCTTGCATATGTTATTCAAACATATAAATGTAAAATGTTAACACATCTCTCTCTCTTTCTCCCTATTTTTTTATTTTCTACAATTAATAAATATGTATGGATTCTTGTAATTCTGTGATTCTTAACGAGATGTTGGATGTTCTAAACATTTTTTTCCTCCTTTTTGTACTTATTTATTGTCCATTTAATATTATTATTTGTTAATATTTATAATTTTTCGTCATATATTGTTTGTGAACAAAATCAACATGGATTAGTAAAAATTGCTAAAAGTTTTGTACTCGGAATCACTGATTTGCTAGTTAGTCTCTTGGGTAAGAGCAATTTTACTGGAATATTTAGTTCATCAAAAATACCATTATCCGTATCTTTTTTATGTAAATGGCGATAAGTACCTTTGAACTCCTTATAACAAATAACTGGTAGTTTTGGTCTTTATAACTCATCAGTACAGGAAAATAGTTTATTACCAATACTCTATGGTAATAGATTCACTAGAACATGCCTCTTAGGAATAAGGGAAGTTTAAACTGCGGCATTCTTTCAAAATCAATTTAAGTTAACTTAAGTCAATGGAGCCTGCATGCGATGTACATGGAAATAAAATCTGAATCGTCATATTTCAATATATAGTTTTTGTTATCGTTATCTATAATTCAAATGTGTCCAATGCAATTTATCTTATGTTTTCGTTTTAGTTAAATTTCTTTCAGGATATAAATTAATTAATTTAGAAATTTGCTTTTTTTGGAATGTAAGAAAATTCTATATATTTATTCATGAAATATTCCATTCAATGTAAAGTGACATTTCTCCTTAATGTCTGTAGAAATAAATCAGTCATGAGAGACGCTGCTTTTAAATAAATATTTATTTTACTCTCGATAAATATTTTCAATCTATTCTCAACATAGCACCTCCAGAAACCATTTAAGAACTCAGAAAAAATTCCGATTCACCATCAAAGCTGTCAACCCTCAGAGTTAACCCAAAGCCACTCAATCCACAAAACATGACGATTACACTTCACAGGCAAAACCGCCGGTGGGGTTGATCCAAGCCATGATCGACGCGAGGGGAAAAAAAAGAAAGTAACGGATGAGGATGTTTGGGAGGGCTTTTAAGGGGAAGGAGGAGGGAAAAAAATTGTTACATAATCGCGCCACGGATAAAAAGGAGTCAAAAGAGGGTGTCGGCAGAGAGTATGTTAAAAGAATTTTTCAATTGTCTGGCGGTTAAGAGACGCAACATCTCTCCTCTGACAGCTGGCTCGAATCACCTTCTCCGGCATCCCCTCTTGAGCCGCAGCCTCTTAGAATCTCCATCCATCATGCAGTTACGTGCGACTTCCACATCTGTCTGTTTCGAAACATTATCCCCCCCTCTCGTCACACTATCTTTCGTTTTGCGCAATTCCTACCCTCTTCCCACCCCTGTAGTCGTACCCCCTTCAAAATCAAATCAATCTTCTTCTACATGCCGCTCGCACATCATGGTTTAGGTCCTTTGATTCCTGAAACATTAATTTTCAGTCTGTTGACTTTTTTTCCCCCACCGTCGTTCGTTCTCTTCCTCTGTCTTGTCTCTCTCTTTACCTTGTGTGTTCTGCATGCTTCTAAAGTGGGTGGTATGGTGTCAAAATCCGATTTAGTATTCGGACATAAATTTGGTGACAATGGATGTGGTGTGTATTTACTACTTAGCAGATTATAAGATCCTTATTTGAGATCATTTTTTTGAACAAATATTATAATAAATAGTTTATAATAGCTTAAGTAACAACTCTTATTTTCTCGTTTTGTTCTTCAATTTTCTAATTAGTTAAGTTTGTTTTTCATCTTTCATTGTAGTCCATTTCTTTGTTCTTACACAGCAATTTTCAATGATATCTGATAAAGATCGATGTATTCATACATCTTTATTGTTACATAATTGTTTTAAATAAAAAAAAATTCACCAGTTTTAATTATTAGCACATTTATCATTTCTTCCCCAATTTTTTTCCTAATTTAACGTGCATTATTAAAATCAACCTCATATTCTATCATACCCCTCTCTCTCTCTCTTTTTTTTTTTTTGCAAATTATTTAATCGCTTGTATCCTGGATTATATATAGGTTCATTTTAAATCAAAATCATTCTTTATACCTGTACATATGTGAAAACAAAAATTATTCCATTATCATCATTAGCTTTAAGATAAATCATTTAAATTACCACATTTTCATTCTACTGTTTTGGGAGCTTACTGGAAAATTGTATGTGCTCATTTATTAAAATGTGCATCAGAAAAAAATATTTCGATATCATATTGCAAGCGGGATTTATTTTTTATACAATAACTCAATACAAGAAATTTTTGTTCTGTCATATCCTTGAATATTTTAATCTAATAATGGGTGCAAGAAATTTAAAAAGTAAAACGTGTTTAAACAGGGTACCATTTCCAATGTTTCATGTACGTAGCGTAATACTCTCCAGCAAAAACAATAATACGTATTTCGGTAAGAATAACGATTGCAAATATTTCAACTACAGCTTAGGCACTTAAGTTACTTCTCAAAATGTTTTCCGGATTTTTTACGGCTAGTTGTATAATAGAATAGCCTTTGGTTGGAATTGTATTTCCACTGGAAGTTTTAAAAATTCTTTAGATATTCATTAGCATTTCCTGTATGCTCTCAGCTGTTTTAATGGCGCTGCGTTTTCTTTTCATTATAATCACTCTCATGTCTTGCTACTGATTCTCCCTCTTCAAAAGAAAAAAAAAATGTCCTTGACACTTCCTCGCTAGTTTATAAACAAATCCCATTGAAGGGATTTCGGACTGCTTAATCCTTTCAGACAAGCGGAAAATTCCGCAACCTCCCTGATCATACCGCAGCTGTTGTCTTCCATTTTTCAAAAAGTTTCTCAGAAGCATCTTCCCTCTTTCTGAACAAACCCGCGAGCTGCACCCCCACCTCTTTTGGAGGCACTTGCACACCATCTGTCATGTTTCCCTGGATTTTGAGACTGTTGAGACAATTTTTAGGAGTGGGAGTGAGGCCGGGTCAAAGGGATATCATTTACTGGATTTTTTTTATCCTTTTTTCCCCTTCACTTCGCTCCGCTAATACTATCGGGATGTTCGGATGACTGGTTTTAAATCCGCTGCTTTGCGTTTTCTGGTATTTACGGTGACCGTTTAAATATTCCATGTGCCTCTTAAGTGAATGACGTTATATATATGTTGATGTAACATAAAATTCGTGCTTTATGTAGTATTACAAAACAGAGTATAATTCTTCCCATGCATCCATTGATGGGTTTTTTTTTTTTTTATTTTTTTTTTTTTTTTTTTTTTTAATTTTTCCCATTTATCCATTTTTGGGTTTTTTTTTTTTTTAATTTTTGTTATTTCTTGTTAATTAGTTTTGCACATTTATGACTATGACGTTATACGTTTGTGTTAATCATTTTCTTCCTAGTCTTATTTGCATTTCTTTTTAAGAATCTCTGCTGATCAGAGACTTAATGTGCATGTATGTATGCGAGCATTGCAGCTATAAAATTGTTTAGTAAACATATTAACTCCTTCACTTTTGCTATAGAAATTTGTATTTAAAGTTTATTTTTATAGTTCAGAATTAGCATACTAAATCGTAAGCTCACTTCTTTTAAAATTATGTAGCTCAAGTTGTGAACTGATTTTTGATGCATAGGCAAGTGTTTCCTTTCTTATTTGATTTCTTTTTTGAGCATTAGTGAAATATAAACTTTTTTGAAATTAGCACGATGAAATCTTGTTTTTGTTCATTGCATTCAAAATGATACAAATTATTTTGAATAATTCATTTTGTTTACAGCTTATATCAAAACATTATTAATTATATTACCTTTCTCGTAATTAATGATTTTGTAATTCAATGAATGTTTGGTGCAGCAAGCCCAAAAATGGTCTTTGCACTCACACATATACACAAAAGCCAATTTACTTTATTTGTTGACTCATTCACAATTTGAGATTTTAAGTTGACTATAAGAACTTTTGTGTTTCTTTTGGGAGATAAATTGAGAAATTGAACACAAAATTGCCTGTGTTGATAGATATACTCATATTTTATTTCAAAGTGTTCAGATCCCCCCAAAAAAAAACTGATTATGTATACTTTTTTCGCCTATTCTCATTTTCATGTAACATTGGGCCTTGATCCCCTGTTAACAAATTTCATATTACGATCTTTAAATTCTTACCCCTCCCAACTCTATTACCGCCCATTGTGTCAGAAGTATTTCGTGTGACATAACTAGCATATTCACCCTTTGAAGCCATAGTAGTATAAACCAATGAGATGAATAAATAATGAAGAAGGAACGTGGCTTACGTGACGGTCGAAGAGCAGACCATGTTGAGGTCGCCATTCATCAGCTGTGCCTCGTTGATAACACCAATCAGCAAGACCATACACTTTGACAGTTAACTGCATTTCCCAGCCTTCTTTTTGGTGGAAAACAGTTTGCTCTTTTAGTCTTCACTGTTCGTCTACAAACCCCAATTTCGTCCGGCGATGTTTAATGTTTTGGCATTACATTACATGCTTGTTAGTTAATAACATATATTGTAGTTTTTAATTGTTTTTCTTAATGATTTTTTATTGAATTAGAAAGGCACAATATAATTTTGTAGCATTTTATTTTATTTGGACTTATGGGAATTGTGTAAAGATATATAATTCATACTACCGTAGCAGTTCCTATATGTTTTTGAAAGAAGTCGCTGGTTTCATAATTTATGTTCTATGTGTGGAACTTCTATAAGTTAATCAATATTTCATTTCGTGTGTTTTTGTGGTTCACTTTTTTCTGTATTAGAGATGCAAAACATAGGAATGGGTTACATGTAATAACAAAGCAATTTATTATTTTTTAATTAAATTAAAACTGTCGTATACGCAGATTGGATTTCATTTTAATTTAATTTCGTTATGTAATAGCTCAGTAATTGTTTTCCTTTTAGATATTTCATATTAATTACTCATTTGAACTGTGTCTATTGTTCAGTCGTTTTTTAAAAAGTTTCCTATTCTTCAAAATCATTTTAATTTGAAGATAGAAGTTTCAACTGAATGATTTATTACATGAAAAACAGCTACAAATGCATGATTAAAATATCTTTTTCTGTTTGAAATTTACCGAAGGAAAACTTTTCGATTTTTCCACCATCCCGTATTTATTGTGAATGTTCTAATTCCACATGCATATACTCTTATTATCCAGGAATTTTTAAGTAGTGCAAGCAAATTGAATTTACATGTATGTAATAATTTTGGTTCACATAAGATTATGAAACCTAGATGGAACACTCTCACTTGATGACAAATCTCCATTGCATATTTTCTTCATTCTCGAAAAAGAAAATACAGTGTGATATTTACTGCATGTGTTTTCAAATACATTTTTGTGGCTGCTTCGCACTTTGTAATCTCTGTCCCTTCCTATCCTATCATTCCAAAAGGAGCTCACCTCCGCATCATCTGCTCTTTGAATTCTTTACCCATCTCTTATCTTATGTGTTTCATGGTGCCTCAACCTCATCCAGGAACATTTCTGCATCCGTCCACACCCCCTATTCCATTCCGATTCACCCTCTTTCAATTCCTTTCGCTCGCCACTCGATGTCCAATGCAGGAGTCCTCGCTCTCTTTACTTGAATCTTTTCTGTCTACCCTCCCTCATGCATCTCTATATATCCTTTATTTTTCCTCTCTATCTGACCTCTCTTCTTTTTTCTTTTCTTCTCTTGTCTTCTTCAGCATCTCGTTCCTCCACCCACCCCCAATACATTCCCCAGCGGCAACAGATTCATTTGAGGCCCTTCAATCGACAGGACTCTATCTAGAGAGGAAAAGCTGGATCCCTGCGCAAGTCCGCAAACTTTGAAATTTTTATGAATGTGTACAAAAAGTTAAATAAGCATTTTTTTCGAAGTTATCTTTGAGATTCAATGACTTTAAAATGTCTCAGTTTTTGCATCAAAACATTATTATAATTATTTTAAAATTGTTTTATGCTATATAAAAGTCCATTAGTATTAGCTTATACATTGTATAATATACATTCTTTATACTTAATAATAAATGTCCACTTTCAAAAAAAAATGAATCACAATAAAATCATCAATACACTTTAAATTTGTTCCCGTATATGAAACTCTAATAAGATTTTTAAAGGGGAATAAACTGGGCATATTTCTACTAACAGCAATACTGAGACAACATATAAAGTATAATTCATAAAACATTTTTATCGTATATGAATAGTCCTTACTTTCCAAATTTATTTTAAGGCCTTTCATAAATATTCTTGAAATTAAAACAAACATGTTTAATTCGAATGGATAAAGATACTTTTTAATTAAAAAAAATTGGAACTAAAATTACATTAAGATGGATAAGGCTCAAATCGTGTTCACCAGGCACATGCGCGTTGATACAGCTTTTACTTCTCTCTCGCACTCGTCATCTGATAGGAATAGTGTGTACGGCGGAAGAAAGGGGGACTGCAAGTTCGGATAAAAGGGAAGAGGCCAGTAGAAAACCTCACCCAAGGGTGTGTGTAGAAAGGAATAGAAATTCGCGTAAAGAATTCCAGTTTTTTTTTCCAAGAGGGTAGGAAGAGGTGAGGACAACGCCGGGGTATTAGAAACTATCTACTTAACTTTCATGAGGTGGCCCAGCCAGCAGTAGCTCGTTCAATCACACTATAAAAAGCAATGCATTCCCCTCTTTTTCCCACCCACACCCTCATTCTTGTATGCACACACACACATACACCTCTCCTTGCGTGCCCCCCCCCCTCTTCCCAATCCGAAAGCAGCGGTGAAAAGCAGTTAACTCTTCAGTAATCAATATGCCATTAAGCGGACTGCTACGATGGAGCAAAAACTTTTCACCAGCGCTTTGGAACATAATCACTTGAAGTCGATCTGCGGAAAATATGTAGCGAGTCGTTGAGTATGTGGGGGAGTGGAAGGAGTTTTTCCTTTGTAGGGAGGGATGTGTGTGCCCTTTCTGTGTGGCACTTCCCCACCCCCCATTGATCGGCAATATAATCATATGCATGTAGATCGTCATTTTGGGGACATTAATGCTGCCAGCGATGATGCCCTGGCTCTCCACACTCGATGCTTTTTCGCTTTTGACAGTGGAATTTTTATTTTCTCTCTTCTTTTGCTTTTATGTCTTCTTTTCTTATACCGGAACAAAAAGGGAAGGCTCGTTTTCTTGCGCCTGCCCCGATGGAAAAATGGGAAAAAGAAGTTTCTTTCCTTCTTTGCTCCAGTTTCTTTCCCTTTTTTTATTTCTTTTTTCTTCCCATACATTTCTTTTCACTCCCGAAATTCTCTTGTTGGCACACCTCTTCACTACAGTATGAAATCAACGTTTTCTCTCCAGAAGACTAATTGCTTGTCTTCTGGTAACAATCCTTTTACTAAAAAGGATCTGCCTCCTGGAAACACGTTTAGTTTGTTTTAATCGTGGTTTAATGGATCCTATCCATTATTACAAGCATTCTTTCCTTTGCCCCCTTATTTGTTATTTTTTTACCCTCGCTTACACATTTTTATTTTCCTTATCTGGTACTTTCATGTTCTTGTTCATTTTTTATTTTGGCTCCTTTGGTATGCTAAACTCGAAGGTACCTTCTGGGAGAAGAAGAAAAAAGAAAATTAATTTTTAAAACAAATAAAAAAAAACCAGAGTATTACATCTAAATGATTACAATAAGATTGTAACTGTAAATATATTTCAAACTATTCTTTAGCTTTTGGGGAGAACTTTCATCATTCTGAAGAGGAATGCTAGTTGGTATTCTAAGATAAGATTAATCGCCGTTTGTACTTGAAGCATAAGCCCCCTGACAACTGTGGTGACAAGGACACATGGAGAGGAGAAAGAAAAAAAATAGGCTTTTGTATGGATTGTTGTACTTTTTCGTCATCTCGTCTTTTCCTTGGCACCTAATGCATTACTTATGTTCAAAAACAACATGTAATCGCGGAAATATTCGAGTGCGCAATCCAATTTTTAAATTATTTTTTAAACAGCTTTATAAAGTGACATAGGGAAAAAAAAAATTCTATTGGGATTTTAAATCTTTTTAAATGCTTTTTTTTTTAAAAAAAAAAAAAAAAAATCCTGGAAGATCCTTGTTGAACATTATGAAACAATAAAGTTTCTTTGGTTAATGTGATCCATAGGGCGCACGCCAAATTTGGGTTTTCAATTAATACATATCTTATGATAAAGAATACACGATAAATATTAATAGTTTTGCCCTTTTTTTAAAAAAAATTTACAAAAATGCCAATCTACATCTTATAAGTAATTTTAACCAATTATCTTAATTTTTCCTTTTGCCAGTTTTCTCATTGATAAAACTCTCATAAATCTCTTGTGTCACTTCTAAGGGCGACGTTAATAATAAACAACCAACTAATCAGTTCAGTACTGTAATAAATGCTTGGTACCAATTCTTTGGCATCAATCATAACATCACATTTCTTTTCTGAAAGGTCTTAAGTTTTAAATTTTTATATAATGTATCAGTCCCATTTTATGTTCCATGGTTTTCTTCGATTTGGATTATTATTTTGACTGCCTAAATTTATCAGTCTTTGTTTCCATTTGTGTATTATTTTAAATTCACTTTTATATAAATGTTTCAAATGGATTCACCTCTCTCAGGGCGGGAATGTGTTTTGTTAAGATTTTTTTAAAAAAAATTGCTATTATAACATCTCTGCTACAGTATTTATAATAAACTCGTCATTGAGATTACTCAAGTGTTTCCTTTGTTACTTTAATAGAATATTTAATAATTTGATAAATGATTTCGATTTTCTTAAAATCACAGTTGTTCAGATTTTAGTCATTTAAAATTTGTACGAGAACAAATTACTATCACAGATTTCTTTTTGATTTTTGCGAATTTTCAGAAATAAAAGACGCCGATGGAAAAGAATAAAAAAAACAAACATTATTTCACTTTTTTCATCTTCTTTTGAGTATTCTTCAAAACCAGACAGATTGGCTTTGAAAATTTTAGTGCTAATTATTGCTTTCTGAAAATTAGTATTTACACAGTGGGTTACATGATATCACTTCCAGCTCGAAATCTCTCTTAGATATGTAGTCTAGTTCTTCTAGTCCTCAACAGGATTTTTTTCCCTTCCTCCTTGAAGTCGAGGGGTTGTGATAGATGAGTCTGAATCTCCTCACATGCCCTCCCACCCTTCAGACGATTTTTTTTCTTCGCTCTCCTCCCTTTCCCTTCACGCCACGTTCTATTGCTTTTGACACCCCCAGTTCGGCGCCTGGCCCTTTTCAAACTCCTCTGGACACCGAGGGTATCCAGTTACACTTTCACAGCTGTATGGCTAACGAGGTGCCAGTTTTTAACTCGCCATGTGTGTGCCCCAGTAAAAGTAAGTAGCATCTTTTTTCTTTTTTATTAATTCTTTTTTCTCCCGCTCTTTCCTTTTCTCTGCTGCTTCCTTCCAAGATTTCGTTGATATTTTCATTTCATCTCCCCCTCCTTGTTTCCATTCCACCCCATATTCCCTTTTTTTCCTTCTCCTGTTTTACGTGATTAATTTCTGTTTCTTTCTGGTTAGGTTTTCTGAGAATGTTTGTGACCGCGTTGCAATGTTTGACGGGGCATCTGACTTTTTTTTTTTTTTTTTTTAAAAGTTAGGATTTTTTTTTAATAATCGTGCTTGGTTCTGCTTCCCTTTCTCCTTTCCTTTTTTTTCCCACTTGTAAATTGAGATTTTGTGTCAATTACGTGTAGTAATTTTGTTGTTCTTTAGAGGAGTTGTCCTTTTGCTGTTCAAACGCGTTTTGAATCGCCTAAGTAGTGGTCCATGGTGTTGTTTCTCATCAAAATTGATTTATCTTATTATAAATGGTTTATCTTGATAGCCTTAATGTAAATTTTTTAGAACTATTTTTGTTACTACTCAATTAGAGGATTTTCTGCATCATTCTGTAACAACAACAAAAAAGCTTTCGTTAGACTCTTTATTACAATAGGAATAAGCATTTCTTTATGATTGCTCATATAAGTAACTAAAAATTGAAACTATTGTACAAAATTAGTTTACTTGTTACTCATAAATAATTTGCAACAAACTGTTAACTTTTAATATTTTATTTTTCCTGCTGTGTATAATAGAGAAAAAATTCATCCGTCAATTTTTATGCCGGATACTTCTTTGTTTATCGGGCATTATTTTCCGTTTTTAATCATGTATGAAAAAAATAATTAATTTGTTTGAAGCGAATGAGAATCAACCGGGAAATGTATGTACGGAATGCATCACAAAGCACTTCAAAGTACAGTTTTACTCTTCAGACCTCTTTCCCCACTTCACCTCAAATGAGCACACTTCAATTTTCAATTACTTTCACAACCTGGGTGTTCCTCCAAGAAAACTATTTCCTTAATGTTAACGCTGCGGCAACTTAATATTCAGTGTGTCAAAAATGGGAGAGCAACCTCCACCTTAGCCATCCGATACCTTAACGACTTTTAAACTCGGCTATGAGGTCACGTGGTTGAGGAGGGCCACCCCGTGGTCATTACAGGAATCAACAAGTAGCTGCCGTTAAATATCGCTTAAAGATGCCGGTTGTCATGGTTACCGCGTAGGTTCCGCCGCAGGTAGACATTTCGCGATGTCTAATGAGGCAGCTATTTAACTCGCCTAATGGTAAATTGACAACCTCCTAGTCATGCGTGCCGCGTTTTGCCTTGTAGGTGTGAGAGTGCCATAAATAAATTAGTGCCTCTGACGCGCAACCATTGTTGTTACGATTGAGATAAATTCTGATTTTTCACTCTCTTCTTGGGTGACTGGGATTTGGAAGAACGTGTTCATTTTGTGATTTGGGGCTTTTCTGAATCAGATGGATTTTGTAAGGAAGGATCTTTTATTTGATTATTCTCATTTCTGGGCCTCTTTTTCTCGGTTTTTGGGCTTTGAAATAAATGCACCCATCCCTCGAATTGCACGGTAATTTTTTTGCAGTAAAAAACGAGAGGGTATGTGTGGATAAATACTTAAGATTTTTTTAAAAAATTATTGTTTTGCGTTATACCATTTATAAATTGAATGGGTATCATGTTAATGTAGTGTTTGCATGTGTGGGTTTATCAATAATTACATCAACAGTGTACATCAATAATTATAAAATGATGTCAGAGGTATATATTTATATTAAAAATTAAGAATTTACCACCTTATATATGAAATATTATATTAAGTGAGAGAAGCTTTTTATTAATATTCATTGTTTACTTATATTTTATGAAAAATGTTTGAAGAACTTTTTGATTATATTTGCCTACCCATGTTTCTTTCGTGTTTTTTTTAAGCCCAAATTAATGGGTTGGAAATAATTTTAAAGTTGTTGTTGATGTTTTTCTTTTATTTCTAATTTAGTGTCTGCTGGCTTAAGTTTTTATCTCACTAATTTGATTCTTTTTCTGGTTCTTAAAAATAAGGACAATATAACTATAAAAAATTTATCGATTTTTCTTAACTAACTGTTCCATTCAAATGCTGCATTACCTCACCTTTTTCTCTGTTTAACGTTTCTAAACTATGTAAAAATTATTCATTTATAATAACTCAATGATCAATACATCACTCATGTTATTTAGATACTTTTTTTTATATTGACGAATATCTGAAGAGTTCAGTTTGAATTTGTATAAATCTGCTTTGCACCCAGCATAAATGTGTTTTTCTGTTGACTGGTTTTATCTATAAGAATTCGTAAAAAGAAGATAATAATTTCATGACTAAATTGTGCTGAATTACATGTCTAGTTTCGGATTATTATTATTATTATTTTTTTTTTGTCTTAACCGATTAAAAATTTAACTGTCGTAATTGCTGGGAATTCTCTCAAACTCAAATCAAAACTCATCTTTCTCTTTCTAAATAAATCCTTATATGAATTATTTGAAGCATTTTAAAAATTAATTATTGCTGATATATAAATTTTGATACTGCTGTAGAAGTATTACTTTTCAGTCAAGTATGTTCTTCATATATTATTAAAATTAATTAAAATTTTATTCATTGAAACCAGTTGTATGCAACTAGAAACAATGAAAATGTTTCAATTCATTAGATTCTATACGGAAGCTATGAATACAAAAAATTGCTATATTTAGCAAATGTCTATTATTATTCAAATATAGTTTTCCTTATTTAGAGGAATATGTGTTGAAAACGATTTCTTTTAAATGATTATTCAAATGTCAATTTTTTACTGTTTTATTTCTAATGGAACTTTCAATTAAAACCAGTCATGCAATTAAATTATATACATAGGCTTGTTATACAAGAATTTCCTCAAGAAAGTTTCTCATTGAGAAAATAATATAAGGTAGGATATCTATTTAAATACTACTTTGGTCTATTTTTAATCACAGAATATTAATAAAAATAACGGTTAATTGCTTTTAAAAGTGAGTTTTTAATGTTTAAGTAATGCGCTAGAGAAAAAGAAATTTGAAGTAAAGTGATTCGTCACTATTCGTATCCCTCAGATTCATCACTTAAAATCGTATCCCTTTCATTACTGCTTCCTTCTTTGAAAAAATAATTTTTAGGATTTTAAATAAAATGTCCTTATTGAAAAGAATCAAGTTATAGGTGTATTATTTTGTTCCCCTTGCATTCGAAACTGTTAAAAGTTTCTCATAGCGACAGAGCCTTTTAAAAAGGTTTTATTTTAAACGACACAATCAACACAAACACGCATATATATGCGATAGGGAAATAAATTCGCCTGTAATTGTTATATAAGAGCAAATATCCTCTTCATAAAAACACAGATTCATCTATGCGAGATACAGATATAATCTGGAAACTTGAATACTATAGCTCGAGATCGTCTTCACGCTTGTTCATACGCTATAATTACCAAATGAAATTAATTACTTGAATTATTCGGCGTACGAGGATGGTTCAAAAAGTACTTGTATTCGAAGACAAATGACAACATTAAGGTAAATTGTTGTTATCATTGGGTGCTGCCATCTATTAAATGGAGCCGAAATAAATTTGATATTAATTCATATGTTAGTTTTGATCTGTAGTCATTTGCTGCCAAATAAAAATTTGATTGCTTTCGCGTCGAGATCTGGATTCATCATTATGCACCGGCAATCAAGCAAAAATCAAAACGTTCGATTGCTTCCGGTGATTCTTTTCGAAAAAAGGAGAAAGTGGTCTCATCGGCCTAAAAGTTATGACGAAGAATTTTTAAGGCGCGAAAAGCGTCATGATCACGAATACGAGTAAATGAGATTTAGACAGCTGTCTAGTGAATCATGATGCTTATTAAAAAGAAACCTTTTTCGATTCTACGAGCACCATCTCTTGGAATTTATAAGGACTTTATTGACTGACCTTCGTACATCATGAGCAAAACTTTAGCAAATATATTTCCCCCCTCTTGGTGTCTGAGATGAACAAGCGGCCGCAGCAGCTGACTGATCATGGTCGGGAGCTAATATCCGCCAGTGTTTTCATCGAATATTGGGTTCCAATCTAGATTTCACCATAGACCCGTCACTGAAGCGCACAAAATCTTTTAAAAGAGACTGGGCTAAAGTTATAAGAATCAGTTATAAGAATTATAAGAAAGAATTATAAGTTATTAAGAAACTGGTGCTCAAAATCTTCACATTGGATGATATCAAGAGACTAGGTTGCTTGTTCAATCGTCGTTCTCGTCACTTGACCGAGGCTAGAAGTTACGATGTCCATCGGGGAGGGGGAGGAGAGACCTTCGTGTTGTTTCCAAGTTCATCATTAATAAACGATTAATCTGTTGAGATGAAGAAACATGCTTTAATATAATTCCCAAGTATCTGTAACTACATTGCCGGGTATAATTTTACGTGTGAACATACTTTATATTGAGTTTTGCGTCGCATCTAAAATAAATACGTTTAAATGTTTACTTACATTCCAAGTGATGTCATTAATTCGGTTGTGGCTTGCTTTTAGTATTTCTTAACTCCGTAAGAGTGTGCAATTAAAACAGCTATTCCACTACAGAAGTGCCTCCAAAACAATACGAGACTTAAAACATGATGGCAGGGGAAAAATCTAATTACAATGTTGCAACTCATAATCTTTATTTCGGGTCATCACGAACCGCGACGTTATCTCTCATTTGAATCCCCTAATAAAACTGCTCATCACATAGCAAAAGCCATTTTATTATTTTACAAGGAAATATGCCTTGATGGAGTGTCTGTCTTTTAAACCGCCAGCCTCCATAACTGACGCTTTTAGACTAACAAAGGCGTGATGATAAAGAGGGGGAAAGTTCCTAAAAGACTATGAGAGCGACTCGCGACCCAACAGAGTCATATTGTGTGGTTCATTGCCGAAAATAAACCAATATATCATTCATTTATTTCTCATAAAACGTTTTGCTGCTCTCGTAAAATTTTTATATCCTATAACCACTGACATAACTTTCCCATCAAAAACGTGGAGGCGAACGAAACTCGGAGCACTAGTTTCCAAGGGTACGTGCTCCTCGAATTCGATGGGTTTTTTTAATTAGCGTAATAGAGATATAACTTGATGAGGAAATTCTGGTATACACTTAAGTCTGAAGTTTTTCCTCCTCCCCATATTTTTTTGATCCTTTTTCTTAAACAAAACATGTTTGTGTTTGAAGTGCATTTCAGATAAAAATATTATGATACAAATTGTCAATATTTTGTTTGCAAAATATTATGTAAAAGAAATAGAGTATTCTTCTCTTAAGACTTTTATATTTGTGAAATGACGATCTGGAAATGTTACTAAATACAAACTAATGCTTGCTTTTATAGTCTTTTCAGCCAATTAAATATTATTTCAAATAGCTATTATTTCGACTACAGAAAGATATTTTTTCAAAAGAAAAGCTCGGTGCTGTCCAATCGCTTCTGAGGTGTCTTATTTTTAGTGATGTAACTAAACATTTAGGAAGACCTCTTTATGAGTAATCTCTTGTTCCTTGTATGAATTAGAACGGGAGTACTCTGTTAACAATTAATGTTGAAGATGGAAATTAATAAAATTGAATTCTTCCTATATTGAAAACATTTTCTTTTTGCATAATCCTATATTTTGGTAAGGTATTCTTAAGTATGTTTTGATCTCCCTCTCGACTTATTTTGCACATAACGTTCAGCTTATTGGGTATATAAGTTGTATTTTAAGGAGGAGCTCCATTATTATTTTTTGGATAATGCAAAACTAAAAATTAATTTATATTATGAGAAATCTTTATTGTGAGCGCATAGCACAAGTTATTTTAAATGGCACTCCATCATAAGCATTTGATATCAAAACTTTAGTAAAGCAGGAATGTGTCTTATTTAGAATGCTTTTCATAATTGTAATAGAACCTGAAGAGTAAGACAGACTTTAAAATAACAAAAAATATGAGTACGCTTCAATTCAGCACTCGGAACATTTGACTTTGCTGATGATATTGTCTTACTGTCTTCAAGTTTTGCTGACATGAAGGGAAAGACAAAGAGACTTGCAGATATTGCCAAATAAGTGAGTTTGAAAATAAATAAAATCAAAACAAGTTGAAGAGAAACTGTTTTTCATACCTTGGGATTATAATAGATTAAAAAAAAAAGCTAGGCTTAGATGAAGAAGTTAAAAACTAGAAAAATCCAAAATTCATTCAGAACAATGTATAAATTTTGGGAAACCTCAAATATAAACATTTAACTCAAATTACATGTATTCAATGTAACAGTATAATCGGTCCTTCTTTACGGAAGTGCGGCTTGGAAACTTTCTGATTCCCAAAAACAGAAATTAAATGCCTTTCAATCTGTATGGCTAAGAAAGATTCTTAAAATATACTGGCCAGATAAAATTTCAAATTTTGAATTGTGCAACAAAGCATCTACCAAAACTATTAAATTATTTTGGGTATGTCTTAAACTTTAGTTTTATTTAATAGTATATATCCATTTTTTGAAATCTTATTTTGGGGTATTATATCTAGTTTTACAGGTAACTTTAGAAAATTAAGATTTTTAAAAAAAAAACACTTTTTATGATTATTATTGTCCTTTCCTCCCTCCTAAACTGTAATATTTTGCCCTTAATGTGATCCGGGTTTCTCAACCAACCCTATATTTAAAACTTACCTTTGGTGCTCAGCATTCTGAAAGGTTTTATAAAATTTCATATCTCACGGTTCTCTTCTCTTGTTTCCCCCTCATGTCGCTTTTTTTTCTCCCCATGTCACGAGTTCTCGTAATGTTTTATTTATTAAATTCAGCATCAGAGGGAAAAGAGAAAGAAAGATAAAGATATTCCATCTAAACCAGTTTACAAGATCATCATTCGCTATTCTGATCGGCTTAAAGTCCTTACTCCGGAGTAAAACAACCGATAAAGCCTTCCAGAGACAATAAATAGATAAGCAAACTGAAAACAAGCTTTATCCCTCTCTGAAATCGTACTGTCGTCCTATTCGTACTTATATTTCCCCGGCTTTTACCATTTTTTCCCTTTTTTTATTTTATCCATCTCTGTGTATATATCCACCCCTCTGCTTCAATCCCTTTCCGATTTTTGTTCTTCGAAAAGGGGGAAAAAAGGAAAAAAATTCTTCTATACCCTCTCTGGCCGCATGAAAAGAGCATTACAAACCCAACATAATGGCTATTCTGAAATATGGGTTGGATCATTTAGGCTAAAAAAGAAAAAAAAGAAAACTTTTGTCCTGTGCTACTTCTTTTTTAGTCTGTACGTAGCAACTTGTATTCCCCAAGCGCTCGTAGTCCTAACGCGAAAGGTCCACTAGGGAAATTCGGGAACTCCAGGAAAAGAGCAGATTCGTAGGAAGAGGGAGGGGAGAAATAATGAAAAAATATGTCGCAGCATATTCAACAGTCCTAGCAGTATAGACAATGCATTGAGCATGCTTCATGGAGACTCTTGTGTCGTGTCCCTATAATGGTATAATTTTATCTTATTAATATGAGAAGAGATGAGATTTTTGTACTTGTATAGTATAAACGAAATACATTCATCTTACCTTAGGAAAAATGTTTTCGTGGGATTATAATATATGTGAAGCTATTTTATGAATATATATATAGCTTTGAAATATTTTGAACGTACGTCAAAAAGCTGTAATGAATATGACGCTGTGTTAAAATTGATTGTCGAAAGTGACGCTAAAAAGAAATGTTAAAACTGAGTTTATTAAATCTCCTATTGTTGAAACTCATTTTTTATCCCCCCCCCTGTAATTTTCAATAATTTGTAGTACTAAAAGTTAATGAAATATTTTTTTTTCGTTAATAATCGTATCTTGGTTGGATATTAGCGATGAATGTTTTTAACATTTTTAAAAACAATCATTGGTGAAGCTATTACTTTTAGATACTCTTCACTTTATAATATATGCTTTAGACTCGTTTTGAAGTATTTGTATGTTAAATGTGATTGCATACATTCACATTTATAAAGATAATGTATGTTGTTTTCTTTATTCAAGTTTTCTTTCTCTCCTTATTTTTTTACTAGCCGATATCAATTACAAAGCTTGAAATTTATGTTATAAAAGTACTGAAGTGCATGTTTATTTTTGATATTCTGAAAATTACTTTACATTGCAGCATAACTTGGAGTAATGTCCAATAACCGTCTTCTAAGAAAACTAATTAAATATTTTTCTCTAACGTAAAACTTAAGTTTAATTGAGTAAATAATTTATTCAGTAATTATTTTTCATTTCTTTTGTATTTTCGGTGAGTTTATTAACTATACTTTTATATAGAAACTTAAAAGTACTGTTTAAAATCGAGTGAGGGTTAAACTATAGCAAAAACAGTTTAATTGAAATAAAATGATTTCCACACACTTGAGAAATATTGTAAATGCATACACTATGGTTTTTAAAAAAAATGTTTAAAACACATTAAAGAAAACACACTAAAAGAAATTTTATTTTCTTTAACATTTTTTCCTTCATAACCCTTTAAGGTGACCCAAAAATGTTTTTATTAAAAAATCATTGTTTAAATTTTGATCGACTCCGTCGACATTAATCCACGCGTTACTTTACCCCATTTCAGTAGCCCCATGTATGTGTGATATTGGCGAGCGGTGAATGAGATTGTTGATAAATATTTGCCTCACCAAGAGACTCGAGCATTTTCGATGCATATCCAGATATCCCGTGATTTCCATTCTATCGAAGAAGGGGGGTCGAAAGAGAACGAAAACCTTACCGATTTCTACGCACTGCCTTATGCCAAAATGCATACATAGAAGCATGTATATCGCACACGCGCTATATTTATTATTTTTCGCTCTTCTCTCTGTAGATGGATGCACAGAGAGCGAAAGAGAAAGAAAAAAAGATGGTATTGGAAGAGGGGGATGAAAAAGAGATAGAAAGAGAGAGAATGAAGATCAGAGAATCAAGAACGCATTTGGGAATTCCATGATGGAATTTACAAACGATTTCTGATGGCTACATACATCACCACACCCTCCTTCTCTTCCAGAGAGAGAAGAGGGGTGGCCCGTTTTTTTACTCTCTCTCTCTCTCTTCCCCCGTATTGGAGAAAATGCTCCTCAACCGATCTGCCAGCCAAAGTGGCAAGTCACTGATGGTACTTGCCGTTTCGAACAGATTTTCTTCTTCCTCCACCCCCTCTTGGTACACGTATCAGTCTTATACCCTTCTATTATATCTATTGAAATGCTTTTTATTTCCTCTTGCCGATGTTTTAAAGGCGGAAAGATAAAAAAAAAAAAAAAAAAAGTAGGGGCAGCATCTCTATTTCGCGCTAAACCTCAGCATGGGATGCTGCGTTCTAAAAGTAAATAAAAAATAGGATCTAATAAATGAATAAAATTCTCTTTCCATTGTAAATGGTTCTGGTATTGGCGTAAGGGTGTTTCGAATTGTGTATTGTATTGTTGGTTATTTCATTTCCGAAAATTCCTTTCGATTAATGTGGACGATTTAGGGATCTTAGAAGGTTACGTAACTGTTTGCTTTAATGCTGATGGTACTATTATGTATTTGCGCTTGCTTCGGTCTGCATGGTGAGTTTAGTTATAATCTAAATAAAAATTTACGTTTGTCTAGACGTGTTTTCATTCGAGGGGGTGTCTTATGAAATTTCGAAAGAAAATGCGTCGCTTTTGTTAAAATGAAGTTATTATCAAATATGGCAAATTTTTAATGTGTAATTATTCTAATAATGAAATATTGGACCTCTGTTTATTTGGAAAACTTTCATATTCCAAATAAAGAGAGGTCTAATTCTTGATTTAATTAACCAATACTCTTTTTTACTGTATTTGCAAAACTAAGTTCCCTTCTCTCAAGTGTATTATTACTTCGTGCAAATTTGTGTCACATGAAATATGAATGTTTAATTATATTAAATTGTATGTTATTATATAATGTTAAATAATTAATGCAATTATTATAATCTTAAACTGAAGTTCTATTTTAATTTTTTCCTCCTTTTACTAAAATGTAATTGTATTTTATGTCATTTTTACTTACTGGGTTTTCTTTTATAGGTAAGATTTCGAAATAACTTATGGTGAAATCAACTGCCTTTAATAAAATGGATGAATTATCATAAAAGTTCGGGTGCGTGCCCGCGCGATGGCCAGAGAGGTAGTTATTTTTAAAAAAACTGCTTTAAGATGCATTTTTTTTTCTTTAAATTTGTTTTAAATATCTTATTTATTTTTGGCAATGTAATTTATATAAAAAGTAAATTTTATTTCGTTTATTTTTTAAAAACATTTTTAGTTAACTCTCTTGTGTTATTAATAATGCTGTTATGTATACGTATTTGCGTTTGCTTATGTCTGCATGTCGAGTTCCGGTTCAAATAAAAGTAGCTTGAAATATATTTAAAAAATTATAAATATTTATTCTTACAATGAATAGTATAATCGAATATTTATCTCTTCATTTTAACTAGACTGTCGTAAATGAATATTTTGTGAGAGATGAAAAGTAAAAATTGTATGTATCATGAAGTTAAACTTATTCCAACTAAATTAATGAAGCTGAAATTTTATTCATTTCCAAATTCGTCGATTGAAATTTCAAACATTAAAAGTTAATTCAAACCTTTTATGGTATATCTTGTATATTTGCATCACAATCTTTTTTCTCTTAAATATAGGAGTCTTAAATACAAATTTAACGCTCACTTAACCTCGTTTAATTTCGATTCAAATGTACAAACAAAAACAGTACTTGCCATTTCTTTCATTGCCCACTTTAGTTTTATTTAATTATTTATTAATTTTTCTAAGAAATCATTACTCTAGAGTTCATTATATATTTTAATCAGTCATATTAAAATGTATGCTAAACCTTCAATGTGCTCTCTCTGCTAATGTTGATGATATAGATTCGCTGCTTTTTTTATATATATATAGGATCCATTCAACTTTCAGCTTCCGTGAACAAAAGTCATAATCCAACTTCCACACGCGCTTTCAAAATGGGAAAATATGTGCGGAATTTCGGTCTTTTTCTATTCGAAGAAATTTTAATATCTCTGAAGCCCTCTTTTAAAACGAGGATAGCACGGAGGACATCAAATGGTTCCTAACGACTCTCTTGAATGAGACTCTAATACAGTTGATCTCCCAGGCTCGGGTTAACCCAACGAACGTCAGGGAATCCCATATAAGCCAGAAGCCCATATCGACCAGAATGTGTTTCCACGGCCCCCTCTTTGCGAAGGGTATTGGCAGAGCGTAATTAGCGCGCTCAGAGATAGCCCCAGGCTATATATAGATATATCTATAGCCAGGGCGCACTAATCAAAGTGAGAAAGCCGCCGGGGCTATTGCCGCCCAATTAAGCCCTACTTAATGTCCCAGCCAACGGCCGAGCAGGTATGCCCTCCGCCTTATAAGTCCTTCTGCCGTGGTCGTAAATTCCGGATTACGAGGCCCTGGCTCCGGCTGTTAACTCCCGAAATCTCCCGGATATGGGCTTTTGTGTGAGAGTCTGGAACTTCGGGAAAAGGGGGGCCACACACTCAGGATTAGAAGATGGTGGAGTTAGGATGGCAGGAAACTTTTTTTCCTCTTCCTCCGCTTCTTTTGTGATCCTCTTTATTTATTTATTTTTTCTTTATTTTCTTTCGGCTGATGGTGTTGTGTTTTTGTTTTGTTTATTTTTCACCTGATGGTACTTAATTTGAGATTTGGAGGAGCGTTCCCTCCTTTTTCTTTCTTTTTTTTTAAATCTTAACCCGCGTAAAAGTCTCTTGGTTGTTAAGTACAAATTGAACTTTTTTTTCTCCCCCCTTCGTCTTCAAGCTCAAGAAGGTAATTTTTAAAGTTTTTTCTCCTCCCCCTTCTTAATCATTGTTTTTGGAGGAAAAGGGCTTTTGGTTTTTCGAAGTAATGGTTAGAAGAAAGTATCTTTAGGTATTTGTTTTTCAGCTGGGAATTAATTGTACTTTGCTCACCAAAAGGATACAAGACATACTTTTGAAAAAGCGAAAGAAAAAAATTAAGACGGGTCAGTTTGTTTAGCTTATAAGAGGTCCATGTTTTTAATTTATTTCAAGAATTAATGTACCTCCCATTCATTCTCTTAAATTCAAAACTCATGCATGTATATCATAGTTTTCTAGTGTTAATGAGCCTGATTTAACATGCGTATAACTCTAAGCAGTTATTGGAAAAACTAGGCTCAGTCATGCCATCGGAAATATTTTATTTTATTTCCTTTCTTTGAGACTTTTTATTAAATGGCGTAGCGTCATGTATAATTTTGGATGTGGCCCTAGGTCTTGGTAATTTTACCCAGTACTTGTAATCATTTAATTTTATATATATATATATTGTAATATAACTGTCATACGATACATTTGAATTCATCATTTGCTGCGCATTGAGTTAATTTATTGGTTTCTTGCTTTATCAAATACATTCATACAGATAATTTAATGTTGAGTTATTAATTCCGATATATAGTTAATATACAATATTGCACCAACTACTGCCAATGCATTTAAGAACTTGGAATTGTTTCGCATTATTCGAATAAAAGACGTTTTCTTTAGTCAATCCTATGCGTTGATCTTCTCCGCGAAAATTTAGCATCTTTTCTCGGGAGAGAGCAAAGAAGGCATTAAAAAAAAGAGAGAAAAAAAATTACCAAAAAAAGCTATTCTCTCTCTCTCTCGAGGAGTATCGGAGGCAGGCGGCATCATCTGTTTGTGGGTCGATACCGGGCTAAAAATCCAGCGTCATCTCACAGGTGGGCCGTCATCGGCAGGATGATGTATAGCAATCGCTTCGCCTCCCACCCCTAACGGCCAACCTCCCAAATTAATCATTGGCCTGTTACCCGGTGATGTCTTTACCAGAAGCACGCCATGCATACGATGGATGTTCTCTGGCAAACGATTATACACCACAAGCACCCACTCACCTCCCTTTGGAATTTTGTTTCATTTTTCCAGAGATCTCTATTCGGCCCGTTTTGGGAACACACAACTTGTTTTTCCCTAGTAGTTTTTTAGAGCAACCCATCAGGCCTTCAAAGCCTTTTTTTTTCTTTCACTGAGGAGATAGTTATTTTTAGTTCTGTAAGAATTGTTTTAATGTTTCCCTGCATTTGAAAGCATGTGTTTACTTGAAATTATTAAATATAAAAGATCTCTCTATATATATAACCCATTGATTATAAATATTTTACATGGTGTTATTTGTAATTGATATACGTTGGAAATAATTCTATTTATTGGCATCCTGCCTGAAGAAAAAAAGTAAATGTTTTGTTTTAATTGGTTATTATATTCAAGCCTTTGGCTAAATGGTTTAGATTGATAATAGATTAGTCACTTGGAATAGGTACAATAATAGTACATTATCCTGAGAGTTTATCTTCTATTTTGATTCGATTGTCGCTTCTAAATAAAATGACTTCATTTCGGTTAAAACTGAAATACTTCTCATGTAATAGTCCCTATTATAAATTTTAAGTTATGGTTTAGAATATATTTCTTAAACCTTTGATAAAATTATTTTTAATGTATATTGTTAAATTTCAACATCTTGCATTAAAGTTAAGAATAACTAAAAAAAGATCTTTAGAAATTTGAAAAGCTTTAATTTTCCATATAGATATCATCGTTAACAAATAATTTTTCAAAATTAAATAGTCTAAATTCCAGTTTGGAATTTTGAAACTCTTAATTTAAGGTGCATTGTTTTCAATGGCCTTGTTTCAGACACCTCATTACAAATTAATAGTTTTTAAGCCATGGCATTATTTCCGCTTCAGAACTATTGCAAACTGTCACTTGCTCTGTTCTATGTTTCACAAAGCCCTAATCCTGATCTCCCTCACGCAGTATCATTTCATTCCCTTTCGATTCATTGCTCTCTGCAAAGCAAACCACAAAGTACGTCTTAAAAACCGATTTATTCCGACCTAAAAAAAAAGTCCTTTCACATTTTTCATGATGGTTTTAAAAGAGGGAATCGGTGGGCGACTAACTTGCCGGACGATTTATGTCGTCCGGGAGGTCAGGGTGGAGAGGTAATGAACCCTGACCCCACCCTTGATGGATCGAGTGTCACCCTTTGCGCTTTCTTTTTTTCTAACCACCCCCCACTAACGAATGCCTTGGCGACAAAGGTCCCTCGTTAGGCATGCCATGCCTTTTGGATAGATTAGATCAGACTTGAGCTGGTATTGAGTTACTATACTCTTTTGCAACTCGTGTACTTTTTTTTTTCTTGTTGATGATTCTTTCAATTTTCAGATAGCTATTTTGGAAGCTAAGGACGCAATTGTCTTTAACATAATTTTTGAAGGAATTATTGAGGTATTTTTTTCCTCTTCAAGTAACCGTAATTTACTTGATGAACTTAAATTGTTTATGTTCAAACTGCGATTATAATATGACCAGAATATTACAAATCACACTTCAGGGGTCCAAAACGATAAAATTCTCATGTCAGTTACTTAGTGAAATGACCAGTTATAGGATTTCGTGCACATTCAACTGAAAAACGAATATATTTTTAAGAATCTAGTACTCTTATATTAGTCAACTTTATACTCATTAATAAAATTATTAATGTATTCAATATTGAAACTTAATTTTTTTTATCTATATCATTTACTACGTGTATTTCAATGTAAATTACAAATATTTAAAATGTATTAAATTTAATTATATGTATCAAAAGGACTTATCTTGAATTGTTGAGAAGTTATTAAAATATAAAAGTTTGTATTTATATTTGTGCATTCCTTGCAAATTCTAAACAAAATCATTCATGCATGGTAATGTAAATCATTAAATTTGTAAGTAATTTTTATTAAAATCATTTCAGCTGGAAATTAGGAGCTAAAGTTATATTTTTTTCAAAATTTAAAACATTTATTAATGACTCATTTTATATATATATATATATTTAATGAGTTTAAAACATCGTTGTGTGCTTAAAATTAAGACTCGCCTTTCATTCTTTTGTTATCGGGTTTGAAATTTTCCATATTTGGGGAATTGAAGTAATTCGCATCCGAATCTGTGCAAAACCATGTTTGTCTCCAGTTGATTGATTCTATCCCTGAATACTTTACAACGAATTTTCTTCTGATGTATAAAAATTTTCTCAGCCGTATAAATTGAATGTGGGCCTTGTATTTCAAGATGATTTCGCCTCGGAAGTGGCACGAGACTGCCACGACTGCATGGTAATCTACTGATTTGATAAACAAAATCTCTTCGACGCACCACTTGTGCATCTTCTTACGTAACACGATCCACCAGAGAAGAGCCATATGTCGCTCGTACGTGGAAAAAGCAAGGGGTCACCAGAGAGAAGAAGAGAGATTAACGAAGAGGCATATGCATATCAACTTGCCGCGGTTTTTTTTTTTTTTTTTTCTTTTGGCACAAGCTGGATTCGTGAAACTTCTATCCTGGTACTGGTTATTAATTTTTTATTGTATGTGATGGTCCGTGACAGACTGAAATTGTTTATGCAAGCATATTTTTGTCGCCGTCTCTTGAACAGTGGTCTTTTAAATCATTCGAGAGCCTAATATAGACATGGGCTGGTGGCGTCAAAAGTGGCGTTACGAACAAAATGCTTTTGTGTTGGGTGGATTCGATTTTTTCCCCTTCCTTTTACCTTTTCTTGTTCATCTTCATTAAGTATTCTAATTATTTATTTTATCTTGAGATATTAGATACATATCTACTTTTTATGTGAGAAAAAATTTTTAAAAATATATTGAATCTAAGGATATGCCACGATCTCGTTGATGCTTAAATTTTTTGAGTTCTAAATAGAAATAATTTACAAGCCGCAGTTTTATGAAGTAGAGCCATCACCTAGGAATGTGTTAGAACATCTGATTAATTCAGCTGAAAATATTTGTTGCTGAAATTAAAATACATAATTTTTTTTAAAATAAAAACTGACTCTTTGTTTAATTAAAAATTTTGTATAATCGCATTGCATTTTGAATATTCATTTGGTTCTTTTGGCAACTATAAATAATAAGTTGTTTCTAAATATCTGCGTACGGGAGAAAAAGAGATCAGTATTTTAAAATTCTTAATTCCGGATTATTTAAATGTAAGTACACTTTAAATTCCTTTCAGTAATAATAAGTAATATCCTAAAATTCGATTTCTGTGTGCGTACTTCGTGTATGTTTGTTTCATTAGTTTCACTGCCATTGTTAAAACTATATATAAAAAAAAGAACTAATATAAACATAATATTGATATATAAAAAAGTTAATAGTAATAAAGGAAAATATCATATCTAATTATATCCAAATAAATTTTACTAAGCGAGTCGTTGAAAGTGCGTGTCAAACTTCTCTTTTTAAAATAATCTAGCTCTACAGTAGAAATATTTTTACAGAACACAGTGTTCGCGTTCTTTTTTACTGATTCAGTATTATCCTAATAAAAGAACTAATTTATTTAAACCTCATTTACTTATTTTTTTCCTTAGATATATTTTAATTCATAATGGTAAATATAGAGCTCTAAAATTAGCGTGTACTTTGTTTTTCCGATGACTGGTTAGTAGATATTAAAAAAAGACTTTACTTCATTGTTCCGAAGCGATATTCTTAATTCTTTTATATCTAAAACCTCTTGTATTTAAGCCTAAATTTTAAATTTCATTCCATTTCTAAGACTACGATTAATTTCGTAACGAAGATTAGATCTTAAAAATTTCAATGCAATAAATACCAATAATGACCTTTTTTTTGAGAATATATATATATCGTTGTATATTTTTAAAAAACATACATGTCTTTTAACCTTAACTTGAAATCTTAATTATTTGAAACCTTTGTATCTTTATTGTTTCTGAAGGACATCTTTTAAGTTAAAGAATACGGATAGTGGTAATTATGGCTTACCTTTTCCGCTCCCTCTCCCCCCATCTTTGCAACTACCTCTTCAACCATGTCTTTTACGTCACTTTTTGTGCAATAAAGTTGCATTCGTAACATTCCACCTTTTCTATCCTTCTCTCATAATTACTTTTTAATTAACGTGATAACTTTCCTTTTGGGGCGATTTTAATTAGAAATTTCAAATACCACGCATTCGTTAACATTTTTTGCTATGGTTTTTACTCCTTTTTTTTTCACTTTCTATCTTCAGAGAAATGTACTTGCATCTTTACTTAAAAAGATAGATAAAAAAAAATCAAACATTAAAATGAAAAACACAGTATGTTTTCCTAAAGCTATGTGTCGGTTTTCTTACCCATTAAAGTCAGATGACATTTGAAGTAAATGAATAGGGAGAAAAAAAATTAGCATTCGAGGCAAAATTACGATTTTTCTTTCAGTTGAGGGTAATGTAATCAATAAAAAATGAACCATCTCCTGTTATCTGTTATCGGCGTCTTAACTCCACCTGAAAGAAAATCATTAATTTTAATGGGTTCTGGTATGCCGATTTGTAAAAAGGAAATTGACGCAATTATTTCTTTACTGGAAAGAGGTTTTGTATTTTTATTTCCGATTTTTTTTTGGTGCTGTTTATCTATAAATACATCCTTTTCTGTTTTCTAGTGTCTTTAAAAACCAGCCGCCAAACAAGTTAAAAAGTAAAAATAAAATAAATAAAAACTGAAATAAGAGAAAATGGAGAGAAAAAAAAGAGCCAAAGAAGAAGGGGGGAAATAATAATAATAACGTGGTTTTGGGGTCCTAGTATCTTCTCTAAACTGGATTCTTAATTTTATTCCGTTGGGTATTCTCCTCCCCTTCTACCCCCTTTCCTTTTCCTGGTCTTCCATTTCGTTCAATTGCAAGGCTCTTGTGTTTCATCAACCGTAAATTAAATGAGAAAAGAACGGGAGTGAAATCGGAATTAAAGGCTGAAAAAAGTACATATAATCGGAATTACATAAAAAGAAGAAAAAAATCTTTAAAAAAAATCAGATATCCATGACCCCTCGTGGAGTTGTGGCTACGGTTGCGAATCAATATGACTAGTTTGCTTGAATGCCTCCTCTCTTTCTTTTTATTTTATTATTATTCCCATCTTCCTTTTTTTATTATTTTTCTTCATTTTTAATGAAAAGGAGACTTTCATAAAGTATTCATTACTGAACTGAACTATTTTTTTTTCTTTATATCTTTCGTTTCTCTTTCTCTCTTTTTTTTAATCTTAAATTTCTTCTTTATATTTTAATTTTCGCGGGGGGGGGGGGGGGGGGGGGGGGTGGTGGGGCGGGGGTGTGGCCCCCCCCTCTTCCTATCATTTTTACTTGTCTTTATCAACCATCCGTGATATATCCTAAGATCCATAGTCCGAAACAAAAACAGCGTCTTACGAATTTAAAGATGTCGCACTATTAAAAAAAATGGAAGAATAGTGAGAAGGGGAAAAAATTAAGGAGGAAAAAAAATCATCCAAGCTTGTTCTTTTGAGAAATTTTTTTTTCTTTACTTTTAAATAAAGTGACTGAAGTAGGAGAAAAAAATATTTATTAAAAAAAATGTTAATGAAATGCTTTGAGAAGTAATAAGTTGCTTATTCTTCCGGAATTATGTTTGTGTGGGGATTCCGCCCCCCTGTGTGGGTTTTTTCCCCGCTCTCTAAGCATTGAGCTGCATCTTAAAGATGAAGTTCTTAAAACAGAGAATCATTATCTCGAAGCCATAAAAGTTTACTTGTGAACTATTCCGTGACAAATCGCTGAGAAGTAAGAATTACTCTCAATTAAAAGAAGGGGGAGAAAGAGGAATGGGAAACTGGGATTGAGTCGAAAAAGGAATTTGTATTTTAAATGCAACATATTCTCTCTCCTCCCCCTCACAGTTATTACAGCTTCAGGCAAAAAGATTTTTTTCCCTTGAAATTTCTAGTTTCACATATTTGCATTGCTGATATGTTTTTGATGGCTAATGTAAGCTTGTCATTTTGATTCGCTTCTTGTTTATTATGTCTGTAATTGCTCTCCACCAGTGTACACATTGCAAAAGGTTTTGTTTGTCAGTATTTTATTTTTGTAATTTAGACATCTCGTGTGTATTGTAGCAGAAAATTTTTTTTAATGTTCATAATTCAAATTGCGGCATTATTCATAAAATAACTTCGAAATCGCTGTAAATTATAATGTTATATTATTTGTATTTAATTGCAAGATCTGAGACATGCTATATTGCTTTAGTGTTTATCAGAAAAATTTTAGCAAATACATAATATACTTAATTTCATTATTTATTCTGTTAAAAATGTATTGATTTATTTACAATAAATATATTTTAATAGAGGGATAAAATTTTTGAAATGCAATATAATATCTTTGAATTCGTTGACATTCAATAAAGTAGATTGTCCTCATGCTTTATTTTTTATCAACAACTTATGTACTAATTAGATAAGTTAGTTCATATTTCAACTGTATCATTGTCTTCTCAAATAAAGATTAAAAATTTTAGTCGTGTTTGTTATAATTTCGCCTAATGATGTAACGTTGTATTACTTCTACCCAACTCTTGTGCCATAGTATAAGTAAATATAACTAACTCTAAAAGTCAATAACTGATGCAAAGACACGCAAGTCTGCTCCAACTCTACTATTTATTTATCAATTACTGTAATATAATATTTAATTAGTTATAGCTATCTCTAGACTTTATGATTAATCCACCAATTCAAATATTATTGGAATAATACGCTCTTACCGAAACCTTCCCAGTTGGGGTTGCTTTTATCTGTCAAGTCCTCTGCGACAACTATAGCCTGTAACTACTTTTGATATTATCGGCCTCTTGCTAGAAATATACTCAGAGTTATCCACACTCTTCCTCTGTTCTCTACATTTCGCTTTACTTATATATCACTATATCTGACTTACTTAACTTTATTTCCACCTACATCTAATTAACATAATCACGTTTCATTTTTGTTGGGAAGAACTTGTTATTTCATGCAATCAATCTCAATTAAAGTCCCCAAGGTTACTGAAGAGAAAATCGCGAATAACTCAATGTCACAATGCAACTAAGTTTCACTATCCCGGTTCTGAGGATGGCTCACAAGCTTAACGAATCATCGAGCTAAAGATGTTTTGTTTGTACAAAATCAAAGATTTCTCGTGTCTGAGATAAAATTCCATCATCCTTACTTAAAGTTTTATGTACGGATTCCATCTCTCATTTTTTCATCGAAAAACAGCTGAATCTTCTAATGTTCTTCATCTGAGTTCAAAATCCTTGTGTTTTAGGAATTGTGGTATTTTCACAGCAAAAAGGTCAAATACCATCAGACCTGACTTCTGTGAATTGAGCGGGTGTGAAGAAGGGGGATCAGTGCATGAATAGATCTCTTTCCCAAATCTCCTTGTCTCACTCGTATTTTCCCGCCCTCGTCTTGCACGTGTGGAACTCGTTTATTTCAGAACATATATTATTTATTCCACCCCCTTCTCTATGCACACTTCTTCTCGATATTTACCTCTTAAATTTGAAATTTCACTTTTAAATATTCTCAATATAGTACATCCATTGTATTTAATATTTTATTTTGTTTTCTGAAACATTTTTGATAAACGCTGATTTACGTTTTAGGGTTACATGATTTTTAATTTTAAACTGTTTTCAAAGTGCTGCTAATAAATGTGGATCAGTGCATTTGGATGATGTGATTTTTAATTGCAAGTGTTTTTCGTCTTTTCATGTTAACTTTAATTTCATCTTAATTAGCTCTTCGATTTTCAAAACTTCGGCTTACTTTAAACCCTTGTGTCGCGGTAACCTAGTTGTCATGATCGCGATCTTTCGGTTGACGATGTTTACGTCGAGTCGTGCATTCGAGCTTTGATGCTAACAAAGACCCGCCATATAGCGGAGCTAAAGCATGTTGAGGTTCTAAGTCCTCTCTTTGGCATGTTGTGAAAGTTTGGTGAAGTGGGTGGCTAATGATGTGTCTCCTCTTCACTTCACCGAGACTCAAAATTACGAGGTCCGTCGCCAATAGCCCTCATGTTGCTTCTAAGGTCGACGTTGATAAGCTATCAATCAATCAAAAAAAATTTAACCCTTAATAACTTTAGTTAGTGTTACTCTGTGACTAATCAATCGACTCATAAACTACGAATTAAAAACAAGTATTATAATATTTTAATTAAAAAATAGAAATGTGGTAAAAAATTAGCGTTTACACTCTTGGCAGTTAAAACCCTGCTTTCCGCGAATAGCCTTGTTGCATTATTACTTTCAATTATGCATTTTTTAGTCGAGTCTTTTTGTGTCCCTCCCTTATCTTCCAAAATATATCTTTATTTTGATGGAACGTCGCAAATTTCTGCACGTTATCGCTAAAAATTAGGCTATTAGACGATGATTGCAGCAAATCTCGAAAAATAACAAGTGTACGAGAGTGCTTGTCACCTTCCTTTTCTCCATGTACTAGTTATGTGAAGGTACTGTGAGTGAGAGAGGAGGTGTGAGGGCAATGCGGAAACATTTCGAATGCACAAAACTGGAAGTTGTTGTTGGTCTATTGTAGGAATGTTTATTTATTTAGGGTTAAACATATTTTGGTTTTTCATAAAAGTGTATTGGACTTTGAGTTACGCTTTCTTTTTTTTACATGTCAGAACCGTGTACATTTCAAACACTAGCCTGATATTACTTGGAAAATCGTATTACTTTCTCTCGAAAGCATACTCAATCTTTTTATTTCTCTTGAACAATTAAAAATGCAATGTATACTTTCTTGAATGTGTTTGTATAATTTTTTTTAAGGTAATCAATCTTTCTTACAAGGATTTCAGATTTTTCTGTCAATGGTTTAATTTGATTTTACTTAAAATGTTATAGTTAAGTGTATAAATTGCAAAATATTTATAAGATGAAAAGCTGTATTGAACATATTGTTTGTATTACCAGGTAATATATTGCATAGCATAGGCATTTCGTTTCAGAAATGATTATAGCTTCATTTAAGCTGCAACAAAATTAATACCTAAATGTTTCTTTTTAAAGTATCGACGCATTCTCTAATAAGTGTAAATAGACAATAATTATGACATTATTACATAAAATGTAACTTTAAAAAATTCAAATCTTTGAAAAAATGGGAATTTATATTGCTATTATTATTTTAAGGTGTACGCTATTTTAAGCATTTATTTGCATGTGGTTAAATAATTCATAATCAATGAAATAGCTCTATTAAGTTTCATGAATCCAAATCTAAGCATTATATGCGGAAAAATAAAAGTTTTTTTATTGAATGGTAAGCTTAATTCAGCAAATTTTCCTGCCGGTTTGTTGTTCCAGAGGAATCGAATCACCGTAACCACTCTCGAGTAATGTTTAATACACATACTTTTACAACTTGCTGAAATTCCTGAGCATTTTCCCTACCTCCAATTCCGTAAAAACGATGTACGAATATATGCGAAAATTTAATCTCCCAACATCTCGTCAAGTTGCGCGCTAGGCTCTTCACTTCAGTTCCATCCCATTCTTTTCTCAGCCGATATCTTTTCCCTGGGCATCGACCAATAACTTCAAGAAGCAATATCGTCCTCGAAAGGGAAAAAAAAAGGGAAAAAGAAAGAAATAATAACAATAAAGGGGAAAAGAAGAACTTCCTAGAATTTAGAAGCGAAAGAAAAGCATTATTGTGAACGGTGTGAATCTCGCAAAAAGTGGTCCTTCCCCTTCATACAAAATAAAAGAAGAAAATGGTAAGAAAAAGGAAAAGAGGGGGGTGAGCTAGAGCCGGAATTTATCGAAAGTTATCCCTTTTTGCTTCCTGACAGCATATGCGTGTGTGCAGCAATGAAATTACGCTCGCCTCTCTTCTCCCATTACTGACAATTAATATTGATCGCGGGGGCCAGGAATCGACTTGCGGTCCTTAATGCGCCAGCGCCCTCTTCAGTTCAGTTCGGGGGAGAGGGGGGTTGCAGAAGAATGGTTGAAGGTTTTTTTTTTCCTTGTGTGTGGGAAAGAGAGATCAGACATTAGGGCTAATCTTTTCCCTTTACCAACTCGCGAAGGAAAAGAGTTGGCTGGAATTCTGCATGTGGACCAACCGCATTCAATGTCGAATGCAGCTCAGAAATGTTATTTTTAATATGAAGTACATACATAAGTGAATTTTATGAGCTCTCTTTCGGGTTTGTTATGTGGGTCCATGCTTTGATGGCATATATGTAGATTCGTTGGAATGGGGTTATTATATTACTTCTTACATCACAACTAATATATGTCGTTGACCAACAAATTATAAATATTTTATTTCAGACTAAAGTTGACGCTTCTTACAAATATTCAATGTAAAAATAAATTCGTACAAATTTGAATGTATTGGCATGTATTCTGGAACTAAAAGCAATTTATCGAAAAGGAATATTTTTCCTCTATATTATTTCAAATTTTGTGTTTTCTTTTCAAAATAATATGTTTAGTCATGTGATTAACAAGATTTTTTCATTTGTCATATTTTTTTAAAGACAGGAGTTAAAAAAATATACTTAATTGATAAGAGGTTAAGAGTTTATATAGCAACCTTAAAATTAAATTGTCTGAATTGTGTATAAATTTAATACCATAAGTATTGCAAATTTAATCAATAACATTTTGGGTTAAGATATTTTTCGTCATAAATTTTAAAATTTGTAATTTGTTGTATTTTACAAATTACTAACACAGCCAAATTGCAAGCAATTACAATAATTTGAAGCTTTAGTCTCATTTTTCAATTCCTAAAATGTAACTTTTTCCAACAAAACTGTTATCCAAAAATTCTTTGAATATATTGAGATAAAAGAAGCCAAACCCATCTTCTCATATTATTAAATGTAAAATTCGAATGTGTGTGTGCATTCACAAAATATCGAAAAACAAATTTATTTTGAATCCACGTAAAAAGTATATGTATTCAACTTTCTTCACACTCCATAAAAATCCACTTTCTCTCTGCTTCACCTTTTTCCCTTTCTTTAAAACTCATAAAAACTCCACAAGTTAAATTATCCAGTTTTATTACTCTCCCAAAACAATACAGCTTCTCGCCAAGGAGGGCGAATCCTCCCACAGTCTAGCACCCCCTTTTTACAACAAAAGTAAAAGATCGTCGATGGGAAGAGTACGAAGTGAATGTTGAGTACAACGATTGGTTCAACTCGAAAGCCATCAAAATGCAAGGAAATAAGAGGCGCGAGTTGAGTAGCGAGAGTGATTTTTACTTTAGCCACTTTGATGGCAGGGGAGAAATTCTATCATTCATCTTTTTCCTCTTCGTGTGGGGAAAATATTTGACCGGAAGGTTCTTCTTTAAAGTGTTCTTACACGTATTTTTTCCCCTTCATCCCCCTCGCTCTCTTATCCAAATTTGAAAATCTCATATAATGCGTTTTGTTGCTCGAACCTCGGCATGTCAAACAAAGTACCGAAATGATGTTCTCGAGTTTAGAGAGAGATAGATGGATCGTGTTCAAAATGTGTTGTTAATGTGTAGTGGAATTTTAATGGAAGATTCATTTCGAATATGAGATATAATGTTGTTTGCATTAGATTATTAATCAGGGTCTTTTGTAATATTTTATTAATTTCTTATTTATGAATTTCTATATTTTTGATTGGAATTTTTAAAGATATAGATTTGTGAGAAAAAAAATAATAATTGTTTTGTGTGAATAATATTTTAACGTCGAATAATAAGCCAACTTTTTTTTAAAGAGATACTATTAAAAAAAAATGCGGAATCTAAAATCATTTTGACGTGCTTTTATAAAATGAATTTTTTTTTATCATAAGGAATATGTGAAATTCATTATAATCATTGTCTGCGTTTTAAAGTACATGCTATGTTATATGAATAACTATCATTGTATTATAATATTAATAAGTTCACTCATAACAATACTTATATTTGATCAAATAATTTTTTTTTTATCTACCATTTTAATTTAATTCACTTGTCCTTATATTCATAACTAACTAGAGTGCCTGCTCTTCGCACATGTGAATATTTAAAGTAAATCTCAACAAAAAACTTTTTAAAGTTTTTAATATAATTTTTAATGCAAACAACCAAATTAATAAATAAAACAATCTTTGAAAACTTCTTTGATGAATAATAAATTGTCAGCATAGATCATGACATTATGCGGTGTAAAGTAATATGCCAGATCTAGCGAGTATTGGTAGTGGAGCAGAAACTATAACGGAAGCGGTTTAAAGAAATTGAAAAATGGACTTGATAACTATTGTGCTAAAAGTTTTTGTATAAAATCTGCAAATTGGTGGGTTTTTTTTCCTTTCCTTTTTAAGAAGAGAGCCAAATATTCATACCATTTACCGAATGAATATCGTATTGTTTTGGATCGATAGATTTTTGAGGGAATCGTCTAAACATTTTTAAAAGTCCGAAATGGAAGCTTTTTAGCGCTGAACGCTTTTTAAATAAAACCAGTCTCCTTAAAATGACTTGGATATCTCAGATGATGCAAGAATCATCATCTTGTAATGTATTGTTCGAGAGCAAGGCCACAGAAATATGAAGAAAAAAAAATTAAAAGCTTTTAAATTATTCGAAATTAGCGAAAAATTGATGCAAAGTGAACGAAAAATGAAATGCGGAATTGAACCCAGGACAAAAAGTTAGAATATTATTCGCCTTACTAAATCTGATTCGTTACTAAAGAGCAAAGGAAGTAGAAAAACTATGAAATGTTATAATTTAAAAGAATATTTCGTGGACGTTCAATTTTAGGATATGAAGAATAAGTAAGGATGCATTGAATAGAAGGGTTATCACAGTGTCTCACAATATTATAATGTAGTAAACATTGGACCGTTTTGTTGAAAATACTACTTTGTAGCTAGGAAAAAGTTCAATCGGACATCATTAAATGATTAATTCAAAACACAATCTTGTTTCTACAACAAAAAACAAAGAAATGTATGAGAATAATAATCTTCAGAAAACTACGTAATGTACTACTACTAAACTACGTAAAAGCAACGAAGACCGTGACATTACGTGATGTCACGGTGAAGACAAAATAGGGCTTATTTCTCTCCGCCCCTCAGAGGACTATCTTTAGGCAAGTATGGGCATCAAGACCCCAAGTTATTGTGATCTGTTTTTTCCCCGTAGGGTTTTAATATTTTTTGTAAATGTAAGCAACGCTCCCCAGGATACCTTATTAATCATTCTCTGTTTTCGACCCTTGTCAACCAATGTTTCCGTTTTTTCCATTTTTTAGTAACGTTTAAGTCACAGATTTACACTGTTTGGCATACCAAAGCCAGATTTGGCACTTGCGCAATTAACTTCAGTATTCACTCGCACTCACTCACTGCATCATCGGTAAATTTAGCATTACACTTTTAAAAATCTTAAGAGAATTTTTAATGAAATCGAGATGCACATAATAATCATCTATAATTTCAGCGCCCAAAGTTCTTGCCTCTGTATCCTCTCTATGGTTTGTGCTACGTCGTACACACACAAACGCTAGCTATCCTTTTATATATAGAATTAGGTAGAATTGGTCAGGAACAAAACGAATGTGGATCCGTCAATTTTTTTATTATTGATTTTTGAGAATTCCATTAAAAAAATATATAAACATTCGTATCTTTTGCTCAACAACAACAAAAAACTTGGGAAAAAATTGTTGCATCCGTTGGAAAACTAGGGGGAAATGATAAAAGGAGGAAGCCTCGAAAATTATAAATTTGAAAAGAATCTTCCCGCACTTTATACCCGAGGCTCGATTCCGTACTGGAACCGAACAAATGGGTGCCAAAACACTCCTCCACCAGCTGCTGAGTCTCCCTATCGACGAACAGGGCTGGAACATGCATTCAGTCATCTTTCTCACACAGTTCTTCGAACAGAGACATTAACTTATCTGCACAGTGGTGAGCTCCTGACTGCAGTATCCACTGGGAACGAAAGAACTAGATCGAACGGCTCCAAGAGAACTAGAGTGAAGGACAAAAAATCCTCCAAACGAGCTCTTTCCGCAGGGGAGTAAAAGACATGGCAAAGCAAGTAATGGAGCTTCAAGATCTGTTTTGGTAGGTCTTCCAGTAGACTTGCCAAACACAGGTCGAGGAATAGTACATATTAGGGTAAACAATTCCGGATTTGAACGAGTTTTTCCGATCGGTAGATCTTCTGTTTTTCGGTTCGCTTCGATTCTGATTTCCAAGCTGAATTGTTTTACATTTAATTGTATTTTTTTTTTATTTTTATTTTCAATCTAGTCTATTTTGTTATTTGTAAATTTATGAACCTATTTTTAAATACTCGTATTTTTGCAAATTAATTTTACTAATTAATTAGAAAGTGAAAGAAAAAAAAATATTTCTACGATGTTCATAATAAATAATACTTAAAAAGGTTGTTTATGCATTTATAATTCTCAAAAAGAATATTTTTTGTTAATATGTATTTTGGGGCTATAATACAGGAATAACTTGAAGATATTTTGCAACAGCAGGTTTATATATATATATACTCTGAATCTTATTATTATGAATTAGGGAAGCAAATAAGTGTAGGATATGTGAATTCATCAATTATTTGATATATTTCATTTATACTTTTATCAATTTGTTCGTTTTACTAAAAATATTTCTGTGTAATAAGATATTTATATATTATTTTGTGTTTTGCCTAAAATGTATCTTACGAATTGCAGATTTTTATCATTAGAAGCATATTTTTTCTAATTAATTTAATTTTCCATAAAATTATTAAATGCTTTTGCCTAAAATTCATTGTTCACTATATAATATTAAGCGATTTCAAATTCTTTTTATATCAGTATTTATTTCAAAGTATATCTTTTGAATGTGTAAATATCTAAAGAATACTTGCACTGGGAAATTACCAAAGATACACGTTATTTGTACTATCTGCTGTTAAAATTATAAAATAATGTTTCATTTAGTATTGATTTAATAAAAAAAAAAAAAAATTCTGCTGAAATTCAGCCAATTTTATTTTTCCTTAAGTGTGTAACGTAATCAATTGTATTTATTATGTAGTATTAAATTTATTGAAATATTTTTGAGATTTTGTTTGAGGAATCGAAAGAAAAGATGGATCAAATAACTGATTACAGAACTGTTCTTTAAATATATATAATTTTATTTTTTGCATAATATTAAAAGCGCAATACTCTTTATAAAGTTTTTACTTTTCCCTTCGCATTTATAATATAATTAGTTTTTCCTCAATTATGTAATTCCCTTATCTGTTGGCATCATGTGGAAGCTAGGAGAGTGAGATGTCACCTTAGGTGTCGTTCTCATCATTTGAAAGTGGTTCAAATTTACGAGAATTGTTGCCAATTACTGTGTTGTTTCTCGTAGGGGTTAAGTAAGCAATCGATCTAACATGATAATTTCAAACGAACCAATTCACAGTTAAAATTGTATAAAAATTGACTTCCACGGCCACTCTTCCAATGCATTTGGGGAGCAATTTCTCGTATTGCTTAGAACCAGGTTTTACGAAAATGCCAATGCCTTCCTATCAGATGGTAGTATTCTATAAAAGATTTTTTTTTTTATTTTTTTTTTTTACTTTTCGCACTCTTTTAGCGTGATCCTAGAAAGCACCGTCTACGAAGCGAGGAAATGAAATCTGCAATACCTCTTGCCTTCAAGAAAAAGAGGGATGCTCGCCGAAGAAAGTGCGAAATATATTTATATGACGAGGCTCTTGGATACTGCCCTAGGGATATGGGGTGGCTCTGCCTCTTATAATCCCGGATGCTGACTGGAGATGAAGTTTTTACCTGTGGGATTACATGGTCCGTCGCCCTGGAGAATTTTCCGGGGGTGGGAAGCGTTATGGCTCTTGATGTCTTGGAAATGCATGTTATCTGTTTTTCGGTCTGTCATGGATGTGCACCTTTTTTTCTGTCTGATTTTTAGTGTTTCTTCATATAAATACTCAAGCTGCTTGGTTCTCTATCTCTTTCTCTCTTTGCAAATGAAAGTTTGGTGACATTCTATTTTTAAAAATAATCTTTTGAAATTTGTATTTTTTAAAATGCATTCCCACCCCTTTTTTTACGTAATATTTTAAAGTTAAATGAAATCATTTTTTTTAATTATTGTTACAATAAATAATCTAAATGATTAAAAGTATAAAAGGTAATTGAAGAATTGCTGAGGTTTCTTAAACTGAAAAATAGTCTACACTGTGGCAAAATTGGGAAATATACAGTTGATTCCTTTTTGTGGTCTTTGTAAGGAAGAAGGTTACGATTTTTTTTCCATTTTTTTAAACGGTTTTCTTGCTGATATATTATTTTATATTTGTTTTACTTTGTCTTGTAATCATAGATAATGAGAATTAGTTGACTTTATAAAACATTAATAATCATTTAATATGAAGAACGATTTATAAATTTCTCTCGTGTGAATAAGTTAAAAAATTTTGCAATATATTATCCGTGGAATGTTTTTGAAATACAAAAATAAATTGATCCAAAAATTTTTTAATACAATTGCATTTTTTTTTCCTGCTGTTAAAAATTTGTTTATTTAAAATTATTTTGTTTCATTTATCTTCTAAAATTAGTTTAATACATTTCTTCGTTTCGAATTCATTTATTCTACAAAAATACTCTAATGTTTCAAAACATTCTTATTATTCTAAAACGGGCAATAAATTTACATGCCTCAATAGAACTTTTCAATTTGCCTATAACAGCTTCTCCAACCACCTCCCAAAATCCAGCACGTCAATCAAACCTACCCCCCAAAATTTTCCCCAAACGATCTTCCTCTCTTTAATACGCTAATGCACACACACATCCTCTCTGTAAATGCATGTATTCATGACGTTTGTCACTCAAAACTACGTCGCCTACCGTTCTTCATGTTTGACATGCAATCAACAGATTAAGCCTGACGGCCCTGGTATTTCGATAATAAGGAAATTATTGCCACCCGCCCGAGCCCTCTTAACTCACACCGGCGGAATAAACTGCTTCTGTCACGATTTCGTGTCAATCCGCCATTTTGTTATAGATATGATTCACGTTTGTTTGAAAAATATTACTGCTCGAGAGAAAAGGAAAAGGTTAATGAAGAATTCTCTCGCTCGAGAATGGGGATCGATCCTGGAAGCAGGTGCTACTTGGTTCAGTTTAGTGTTTGAAATTTAAAGAACACACCCTCTGGGGTATGTTTTGTTTCCCCTTAGCACATCGATTGTCTAGAAATAATATATATATTATAGTTACTTATTTGATGTTTTGCTGAATTACTACTATGCACTTATCGGGAAAGTATGTTTTACTCATGTTTTTATTTAGATAGGTAATAAATATTCAATTAAGTTATAATTAGAATGTTAGAGTTCTGCAATGATTCCTTTTTATGTATCCTGTTTTTCACCTAATTTATGTGTTTTTTTTTAATTTATGTTGAATATGTTTTTGTTGCAATGATAATATCGAAAAAAAAAAATGTGTTGCTTTCTGTTAAATTTTAAATGAGCTATGGTCATATAGACACTCATATATAGATACTCGCATTAAGTATTTCAAAATTGTATGTATTTGCGTAATAAATTATATAAATTATATCTATTTATTACTTTATTTTCTATATGTAATTAAAGCAATATTATATTGAATAAAGTAATACTTATGTTTCATGAAATAAAAAATACTCTCTACATTTTTCTGACCAAAATTATTAATTAAAATTATCAAGATCTTTACTTGGAAATAAATAAGAAAATTGAAAGAGATATCGCTAAATATTTTTAAAAAATCATAATTTTAAACTGAAATTTAGTTTTACGCCTTACATTAAGAATTGGCTGAATAATTTTGAAATAATCTAAATATTAATTTTTTCCATTTCGAATTACTACGAAAATACCTGAAATATTTTCTTCTTCTAAGAATCTTTTTTTGAGGACACTCGCCTCAACTGCTTCACTCTGAAACTTCTTAAATCTCTCCTGATATATGCCGTTCCAGACGCATTCCTTTAAATCATGACGCTTGTTTTTACTTTGTATCTTAGATTACTGGAGAGGTAGAATAACTTTTTAGCTCCTTTGCAAATTCGCATTCACCGCCGACCGTTTAAATCCCGTCGGCTCTTGATTCACGTGTGTTTATCATTAGACTTCTATCCAAATTCGCGTCTTTGGAAAATCTTCCGTTCCTCTTCGCAAAGCCGCCTATTCTTAAATCAGGAGGTGACGGGTTTATTTTTAGTTTGCTGTCTCTCCCTACCCCTGCTTCAATCTCTCTCACACTCAAGACGCATAATTAGAAAGGGAATCTACTCCAAATTATTTCCTACTACTTACTGATCTGAATAATTTTATTCGTTACAAATGTTATACCTGATGCTCACTTTTTTTTATGGTATGGATTCCAATATACATATCGATGTTGCTAATATTGCTTGGAGTTTGAGCATAATTATATGCTCATTGAAAAATTATGATATAAATGCTTGTTCAGTTTATATTGTAATTATAAGCATTCTATATAATATATCTCGCACCCCAATTTCGATATTTGCCCTGTGTTGTTCTATAATTGTAAATATTAAATCAGATGATTACTCACACTGAATTAAAACTTCTCGCATTGTTTAAAATTAAGGGAATTGTTGAAGTAATTTTTGTAATATTAATTTCGTCTTGTGTAAAGTTTTCATTTTTTTAAGAACGTCAGAACTTTATACAAAATGTGATATTTTATCAAATTTAACCTACCTTTTAGTCACGTTTCTTCGTAGTTGTTATAATGGCTCATTATTAATACTTCGAAGAATTAGGATTGTATAAAAATTGAAGAAATTAGGAAATATTTAAAACATAAAGTGATTGTCTACTTCTGAATCTTTCTAAGAGACTTAAAATTGTGTTGCATCAATTTTTACTATCCTTAAAAATTAGCATGAACTTTTTAATTTTTTTTAAAAATTTGAACTAGTCTATGAAGGTTTTTTTAAATTCGTCTAGATGAATATTTAAAAAAAAAAAAATCAAGATTTTCCTTTTTAAAAAAAATCTTATTTACTTAGAAATTGAAGGATCTCTCTGTATTTCTTAATTATTCATTTAACCATTGTAATATATTTTTGTTTAAATGCCACATTGAATGCATCAAAATAGATGAGACTCAAAAATTTCTCTCTTTTCATTCAAAAGTTGATATATTTCTAATTAATTTTTTTAACTTCGCATGTATTGATCATAAACCTTATTTATTCAAATTATTTTTGTCCCAGCAAATTAGTATACTTTCATAACTGAAATTTGTTGATCCAAAGTTTTATATACCATCCTCAAGATTTTGTTCACAATCCTCGAACCCCTTTGGCACTGTTGGTTCCCCAACAGCGACGGCATCCGTGTTCATGTCACTCTCTTGGAAGGAAATAAAAAGAAACAAAAATAGTCGTCGCATGAAATGTGCGACGTAAAATTCGGAAGGTACGCGGCTGAGAGGGGTGTTCCGCTGGATTTGTGTTTTTGTATCTTCTGCCGTTGCTCGAAAAGAGCGTGAAGAGGTTGGCGCCAAGCACCCGTCCGCACCGCTATATATCACCAGCGGGTAAATATTGTGATAGGGAGGGTTGTTGGCCGAGCTCAAACCAGGATTCTAAAACAGCAGGGAGAGAGGGTGAGAGAATTTACTTTTTTTTCTTCTTTTCTTTGGTGGAATTGCGTTTCTAAAAAGTGAAGAGCCAAGCCAAACAAACACACTCATTAAGATCACGCTGGGATTCATTTTTCTGATCTAACAAGTGGTATAATCCTTAGCAAGCTGATTTTTTTCCCCCATTCCTGAAGAAAACCGATTCATGCTTTTCTTTTTTTCCCTTCGGTTGTTATCCTTTCTGTGTTATTTCCTTAGATTAATGGTACGACGGGTGTTGGGAATAATGAGTCATGAATCAGATTAATTCGCCTTTCCGCACTTACTCACGCTGCTTTGAAAGATATAAATTTGTTACAAAAACGCGACTTGTGGTAATTGAGGGTGTGGGACCTTTCAGCAATGCTCCTTGTATCGGACAACATACCCGATTGTGAAATATTTTTCTTACGATTCTAAGAAAGCAAAGATCATGAAATTTATCACAGCAGATTGAAAACCAGAAATGAAAACGTTTCCGTTAAATCACCAGTTAAGTAATATTTTTGATTAAAAGACTGTTGAAGTAGATCCGATTCGTTTCTTTTCAGTGTATGTGGGTGTCAAAAAATTGTTATATCATTCAGCATTGATAATCGAGTGAATACCGTGGTTTTCATTGGCAAGGGTATATTTTATTAAAATGAAGTATTCGTTCGCCAAACCCATGACTCCAAATCAGTATTTATATAGCTAATGTTTTTGTTATTGTTGTGTTCAAAATTACTTTTATTAATTGTTAGTTTAACCAATTCAGTGGAAGCTTATTCAATGCAATTTGGTGTCATATGTCATTACCAAAGTTTTTGTGACTCATCTTCCTTGATAATTTTTGACTCACTCAAAAGTTTGGCAGTTATTCATTACTAAATTCTTTCCAATCATCACCACTCCTTTCTATTGCGATTAAAGCATTTTAGTTTTCTTCCTTTTTCTTGGGTGAGGTTATAATTATGTATTTCATGACAAATGCATTTTGAATTATCATTTTGATTAAATGAGTATCGTTCCTATGAACCAATTTATTAGTTTTTTGCTGTTTGTTATATTTCAACTGTTTTGTCTCCCCCTCCTTTCTTTTTACAACGTTTTTCTGAAATTCACTTGGTGTGTGTGTGTGTGTCATCAAATTTTCGATCGTTAATTTAATCAACTTCCCATCAAGCTAGAGCTTTGAAATTTTGGGAATCGTTCGTACTCGCCTAACAATGCAATATTTATTCGTTTGCGACAAGTTTTAACTAATATTTCAATAATTTTAATAAGTCAAAATATTCTTTCCTCTAGGCGCTTTTAGGATTGAGGGAAAAATTTCTTTCCCCCTCTGGGAGCACCGGCACTCCCCACACCGCATGAGGTTATCGTAAACCTTTTGTACTCGCAAAGGGGAGATACTATCTCCCCTTTACAATCTCCGAGATAGTAAGGGTTGCTGACTTTTAGTCAGTAATCATTCGCAAGAAAGAAAGTTTCCAATATTAGGCGCCATGTCTTATCACAATAATTTTTTCTGAATTCTGGTTCCCATTCTTTTTTTAATAGAATGACTTACAAACTTTCAAATGCATGTTTTGATTTTATATTATGAATTTTTTAATACGCTTACAAATGTCTCTTTTTAAGTAAATTTTAAAGATAAAAATAACTAACAGTTTTAACTAATATTTCAATAATTTTCTCTAATAAACTTTGCCACCATATAAAAACGTTGGTTTTTATATCGAATTATTTAATATATGTTGCATTTTTAAATGTAATGGTAGAATTGTTTTCTGTTCACAATAATTTTCAACACTAATTAGCGTTTTGTGATTCGTTTGGAAATCATTAAGAAGAAACTAATTTTTTTTTTCCATTAATTTAATAGTAAAAAGTACTTTAACTAATCTGCTCAAGTTCTTCGTGTATATTTTTCTAAAAGGGGTTAAAATATTTATTAGTTTTGTGAATATATAGTAACTTATCTCAGTGTATGTGAGACAGTTAACCTTATTAAGAATTACTTTCTTTTTATGTACGTAATTTTTAATTTTTGTCTTTAGAGTGATGAAATTCATAATGTCTGAAGAAAATATAATTAAATTACCGCGTAACTTTTATAACTACATTACTCACCATACTGATTTATTTTTTTTTATCGCTGAAAGCATTATCTTAAGCGCTACTTAAATTTACAGATTTAAAATCTTGACTTCAAGAACCAACTCTTAAAATTATAAAAGCTGTCAAAGTTCTCGTTAAAAAAGCTTCCTGCGTGACTTTTATTAAACAAAAAGAAACTAAATTTCATGAAGATGCTCGAAAAAAATTGAAAGAAAAAGTTATGAAGATAAAGCTTCTATAATTTTAACGACAAAGATAATTATCAGAGTGGGCTCTTTTCAGCCATTGAAAGAACTTTTAAAAACATCTTACATCCTTTGTTGTTGTTTTTTCCACCCTTTCGTCTCAAGAACTGGACCCTAAACTAAGTTATCTGAACGCGTCTGAAAAGCGGAAGGCAAAAATGATTGTAACGACTTCGGACGCATCTTAAGAAACGAGCGACAGAAAAAAAAAAACTACGCCAAGAAGAAATCGGTGTCAGGCGAATTTTTACCTTAAGATCCTCGCGAAATCATAAATAATTGCTTAAGATCTCCAATTAGTGATAAAACATCGGCAAGAGAGGACCTTTATAAGTTCGCTTCTCTCGTACGTTCATAAGAAACGCGTTTGCTCATTTTAAAAAGACCTCAACTTCAGATGCGATGGTGTGTGTGGAAAAAAAAAGGTGGACGGAGAAAATGTTCACGTAATTTAAGTAAGAGCTCTTTTATGGAGAATGAAGGTTGTGCAAAAACTGCCGAAATTGGTTGAAGAATAAGGTGCTAAAATAAAAGCACCTGAAAAATTCATTTTTTTTAACTGCCTTCCTTTATCCGTCCTTTTATTTTGGATGTAGTATAAAAAGTAGAAAGGTAAGAAGACAATGAAAAGAACTTTTGCCTTTACTTCTAATTACTAGAGAGGAGGTGCAAAGGGGAAGGTAAAAAAAATTAGAGAGGGGGAGGGTGGCAAATTGCCCCGGACCGGTTTGCCTCATCAGCGGCAGAGGGTCACGTGATATTTGTCAGCTGTGAAGGGGAGAAGGCCCGTATCGGGGAGTAAGGTACTGCACACAATGGCTACCTCTTCAGAGGCTCCGATTGTGATAATGGCTGTGTTAATGAACGTTCATAAATAAAGTTAGCGCTCTTTGGTAATGGCTGGCCCATTAGGACGTAGGGCGGTGGGCCGCCAATAGTTATGGACGCCACGGCAGCAGCAACTTGAGATGCGGCTAAAGTGGTTCGCGTCTCTCACTGTGCTCCCCCGGCCCCTAATGGGGCACTTCATCAGCATCTGGGAAACAATGGACCTCTCCCTTACTCTACCCCACTGCTCATTCTTCGCCTTCCAATATAGCCTTTCATCCATAACAGCATACCACCCCTCTCTCACACCGCCCGCAAAATTTTCTCTCTCCTTCCGCGGGATTAAAAACGACCGTCTTTTTGGCGAGGCTACTGACGATATCAATTAGGCAAAAGAAGAGCAATGAAGAATGTATAATAAAAAAGAAGGCGATAAAAAATTCCTGAAATAATAATGATAGGAAAGGGAAAGAAAAAATAAAGAAGAAAGAAATCGCCACGATGCAAGTGTGCCGTTAGTCCTCTCTTCATTAAAGCCAGTCCTTGTTATCTGCATTATTTATAGTTCCGTAAAGGCTGTACAGGAAGGGAGGCTAGAAAACAAGGAGGGAGGGAATGCTTGATTCATGACATGGAAACCTAACACTGCTCAGCCGCCCTCTTTGTATTTCAATGGCAGACGTTAGCTCTCGCGAGCCCCTGGGATACCAGTTATCCGGCCTTACACCTGAACTATGCCATGGAACGTGTTGTACGGAGTAGTCTTTTCCAAACAGCCCTGGAGAGAATTTGCTTCGAAACACAGATACTGATACCTGGGATTTATGAGCAACCTTTTAACGCTCAGCTCATTTGCCTGTTTTGTACTGGTGGAAGCGAAACAAATGTGCTATTTTACGCTGCGAAAGAGATAGTGTCACTTTTGCAGGGAGCCCGACTCTCTGAGGCTATTACATTTGCATTTCGGTGTGTTTCGGAGGCAGATCGCAGTTAATATAATAAAAAGACCCGTTGTATTTGGTAAAATAAAAGACTTTTCGACTTCCCTTTCTTTTTTTAATAAATAAAACGTAACGTCTCCCCTGGGTTGTTACCCGTGTATCGTTTTGTGTCAGGGAAGTCGTAAAATTATCCTCTTTCTATGTTTTTTTAATGAATCGCCCCATATCCCCGTACTGGTTGGTGGGCGTATGAGCCTGGTGTTTTTGCTGTAGAGTTATTTAATGATTCAGATACGATAGAGCTTGAGCCGCCTCTTGTCAGGTTTTTATGTTCTTTCCTACCTCTTTGGACACTTGTATTCATCCATATGCATAGAAACATCTCCCACAAAATAATAATGACACGACTAATAATATTGTTCCTCATGAAAAATGTAAACATACTTTCGAGTATTCTTTGTTAAGAAAAGAGGAAGGAAACTCCAAAGTGTGTGCCTATTGGAAGGTTATTCGCTTTTCTCCACATAATGTATTGATATTTTAACCAACGTTTTTTCGTCTTATTCATCATGCATCCAAATAAGCCTATTCTTTATATGTTTTTTTTAATTGATATTTAAGTTTGTTTAATGATGTTCCAGATTTAAAACATTTTAACATTATGGATAGCATACCAAATAATCCCCATTTTCTGCTGGATCATTCGGAAGGAGGGATTTTGCCGTTACAAATTTATGAAAAACTAGCTGAAAATTTTAAGTTGCACTATTAAATGTTGATTTAATTCTTTTAAATATCTGTACTTAATAAATTGCATAGGGAATATTTCACTTGAAAATAGATGTTTCTCTGAAATAATTTGGAAAAATTCCATCTCCATCTGAAAATATTATTCTTTCACATACTTGAAATTATTTCTAGTTAGCTTTTTCAGTAGCATCCTTAATATTCAAAGATTATAGAGTCATTTTAGTTACTGTTAATCATGTAGAAATACAATGTGTTGATTCATTATTCTTTAAATGTGTCTTCAAAAAGCTAGAAAAAGTTCAGAAAAATATTCTTTATCTACGAAAGATAAATACACATGTCTTGACTGTCTTAATCGAACACCATCTATGTTCCACAGTACGTTTTTTTTTTTTCCCAAATGATTCGTTAAAAACTTATTTAAGTCCTCGCTACTATCTCCCTCATCACTCTCCTTTCTACCCTGGGACAAATTTCTACACTCTTAAACCCGCCAAGCCTCATCAAATTTGCCATCGATAGTCCCCCCCCCCTTCTACACGAATCTCTATCCTTTAACACCCGCAACGCTATCTCGGATGTCGACGTGAACCTGACAAATGACGTTCCTGCCGGACCTTGGACATCGGGTCCGGTCACGGGAAGAATGAAGAGGGAAAAAAAAGAAAGGTTATCTCTTCTTACCACAGCCAGAACAACAAGAAAAAAAAAGAGCAGGAAAAATGGAAAAGAAGATAGAGATAACGTGCTGGAGAGAGAAAGAGAATTTGGAGGTTGTGGGGAGGGTCAAGTGATCGTCGTCAACCTGCCGAGTGTCAGGTTGCCTTGTTGTCACGCGACTTTTTCTCGCCCGATAACTTGGTCGTTCCTGATGTCGATGACAACTTATATCTCGGCTTAGAAGGATGAAGAGCGGAATTCCCCTCTTTTAGGGTTCGTCGATTAAGGCTTTCTAAATCCTACTGTTGTCTTGTGTTATGGATGCTTTGGGACTGTAACAGTGTGTTCCCTTCCTCTATTGAAGTGCTGCTTTTTAAGTTGTATAAAAAAGAAAAGCTAAATGTGTTTAACGGAATAAAATATTTGAAGTTTTGCATTAAAATATTTTTCTTTTAATGTTCCTTTTTCGTGAATGTTTTAATTCACATTTTATGTATTTCCTAATTACAGCCTTGTCCAAAACGCAGATTTAGAAAAGAAAATTTGATGGGAATCTATATATCAGTAAAATCTATTTCTCTGTCATAAGAAGTTTATGGAATTGTATTTATTTATTATTTTTTATTTTATTTATTTTGCATAATTTTTTTTAGGTTTTGTATTTTTAAACGCATAAATACTTTTGAAAAATTTTATATCAATATTGTACTTATAATGTTATATCTATTCTTTTTAATTAACTGCCTTATTATCTTGCTTATCTCATGAATGGCGCAATTTTTTTTTAACCCTCGGAGGGTTACCTTCTTAAAGTTAGTGCAGTCACTACAACTTCAAGGTACCCTGAAGATATTTTTTTCTTACTTTCTTATGGATTTACTGTCTTTAATAAACATTTGAGACGCGCCTTTCGGGTTCCTTAGCGATCTTTTTCTATTTTCGACCTTCCTGTTTGTCAACCAATATTTAACTTTTTCTCTTTTTTTCTGTCTAGATTATAGTTTAAACTTTTAACTGTCCCTCTCACACACGCGCACTCGTTTCTTTTCCTGTTAGTATGATGCTTTTAAAGACAGTGATTGAATACTAAGAAAAAGGAACATTACGTGTAAAAGTTTATTGTCGAATTACTTGAAAAAATATTGATTAAAATAATGCATAACTGCATTGGGAATATTTCTTCCTTTTATAAGAAATTTTAACAAATCAGAAAATTTTATAAATCTTAAAATTATATTTAACCTATGTGAGGCTTATTATTTGAAAAATGAATGAATGTCATCTTATTAAAATGAGATTTTACTTCTACATTTAAAATTCTTGCATGTTTCATTTCTAAGCTGCAACAAGAATTGGAAATTCTTGCTAATAGAAATCGTAATATTCTTCGCAAGGTTGACTGTTCCAAACACATCTCACATATCTCCCTCATCCTCCCCCAAAAAATGCGGATTTAGCTTCAATTCAGAAACAGATATTTCCCATCGCAAACACGAAATTTCTATCCGTCTTTAACCATCCAGGGACCAAAAAAAGTAATAAAAACATAGAAGAGAGGAGTAAGAAATTTATATTTAAAAAAAAAACAATCAGGTGGTGGGAATAAGGGGAAAGAAGGGGAAAAAATCCTTTTATGTGTGGGGAGGGGAGTGAGACATGGAAGCGGCAATTGTCGGCGCGTCAATTGCGACATGGATTAATTACCGTTGGATTGCAAGCGACCTGATTTGTGCTCGGCGGCGCCCCGACGTCGGCAGAGTCGTGCTGCGCGATATTCGGGGCTACTTTTGTGCTCGAGTAATTTGTCAGCCCCTCGCTCGCAGAGGGTGGGCTGACCGGGCTGTCAAGCCCCTGCTTTTGTGAGGCCTGTCACATTAACCGCCGCACATGACAAGGAGGGGAAATCGACGAGAATTCCTATATGCCAGCGCCATAAACGCCTAGTGTTCTTTTTTCCCCTCCCTCTCTCTCTCTCTCTTTTTGTACATACATTTTTTGTACGATTTTGCACTTTTCAGTGGCGAAGAATGTTGTCCTCCCACCCTCAAAATATGTTGCCGAACAGAAGGGTTTTGCAGGTGTTTTTTTATGATGTAAATTTTTTTTCATTCTCCTTCTTTGTATTTATGTTAATATTATTAATTTTGTTTGGTTGTGATTTTGAAAAGAAAGCTTGTATAGCGAACAAAGTTGTTTAAGCTCGGAATAGTCTTTTTATTGTATTTTTACCGACTAATCAGCACATATATTTCTAGTAAGCCCTCTCTATTTTTTTTTTGTCGCATACACATTTAATTATTTTGCAAAAATATAGATTCAATGAACCTGAGGTAATTTTTGAAGAGTTGTATCTTGTATCGCTCTTTGAAATAAATAACAAAATTAATCTTAAACGGAGCGAAGTAAAATCTCAGATGATGAGAGGGCTGAAGAATATTAGTTTTAATTTGTATTAATTTATATATAATATATAATATTCTACCGACTTTTTCACATAAGGATTTGTTGCATAACCATAATTTCCCCCTTTTAGATCACTTATTAAGTTATAAAGACTGATAAAAGACTACGTACTCTATGAGCTTCATATGACTACTTAAAACATCTTACAAATTTTTCAAAATTAGTGTTAGATATTTTCATTCATGTGAAATCAGAAAAGGAAAAATATTTTCCTGTTAGCTTTTCTATTTGTTTTCATTCCAGCCAATAGTAAATTCTACGCTTGGAGCAATTTCCTGTAAAAAAAATTAATACTCATATTTTCTTAAGGTAACTGAGACACTAAAATATGTCAAGTTTTATTATTATTATTATTAAAAAGTAGAGTTAGAAGTTATTATTGTTATTATTAAACGTTAAAAAGTAGAGGGTGCTTCGGTAATTCCGTAAATGTTTTATTTAAGAAAATTTGATAAATAGAACGTTCGATAACTGAATTTTAAAGTTGTAAACATATTTATTTGCGTTTTTAATTTTCTGGTGCACTTTCCTCTTAACCGTTTTTGTCCATATTGCTGATAATCTGCGCATTGTGATATGAAATTAGTGCCTATACAGTGTGAAAATCATTTCTTTTTGATGAACACTCACACATTGTAACTAGTGAACAATATTTGTATAAAAATATGTTATGGAAAATTTGAATCATACAATTTAAGGGTGCTTAAGTTTCGTTAAATTTAATTTTTTGAAATAAGAATTATGGTCAGTGTATAGAATGCTATGTTTCTAAGTACTGTACTAATTTTTAAAGTTGTAAATAAAGAGTAAATTAGATGCACTACTTAACTAAAAATAAGTACATGACTATCTTTTTTTTAAAAAAATTTACGTAATTACGACTGTTAATTGATATCGTACATAATTATTTACGTTTAAAAACCTGATTTTCTTTGCATAAATAGATACGTAAATGCACAGACATCTCGAAATTAAAATATGAATTCCATTGGCTGTAATTTGGAAAAGTGATGATTATTTAAAATTGCCATAAAATAAACACATTTTTTCTCATTGAAGGCATCTCAGTTACTTTAATTTAGATTTTTTTCGCAGTTTTAATTTTTCATTTAAATCACAATATTGATATAAAAGGAAATAGTCAAATGATTTTATGTGTGTGCCCAATATTCATAATTATCTCATGTGGAAAATAATTAATGGTTCATTTGAAAAAAGAAAAAAAAAAGATCCATTCTATTCTGTGTGTAATATATATTTTTAAAAATTTCTTTGGAGCACCCAAACTCCATTTTCTGCCAGCAAATGTATAATCAAAAGATCTGTCTAATACTCGAACCCGTGCCAAAGACAATAATGAAAGCGATTCCTGCCTTGCTACCGATTTCCCCTCTTTCTCTCCTTTGAGAATCCCGTCATCTTCCGCATCCCCATCATCCTTGTTATCCCGTTGTTTATAATTCCGACGCTTGTTATTCCTATTGTGAACTTTTTCCTCTCTTCTGTCTTTTTTTTTATTGTTATTATTCCGGGGAACCTTTTGTTCGACTGCGACTTTTATTCGCGACCATTCTTCTGTGCCGCGAATGGAGAAAGGGAGGGGGGGTTGCGGAGGGATTGAGCAACTGTCAGGGCGAATTGTATTTTATCGCCATCTATCAATCAGATAATGCGTTCCTTTTCTCTTCTTCGTCTTCGTTTCTTGATGAAATCATCCTTTTAAGGAGGCCTGCCTCGCTTTATTTCATTCCGGGCTTTTTGTAGACTCCCCCTTTTTTATTTAGGATTTTTCCCCTCCTCGTTTTGTTCTTTCTTCTATATGTATTATATCGATTCGATTTGTGTTGAGTGGAGAATGGGAAGATTATGCCCGGGAAAATAAAAGTTTTACTTGTTGCGTCTTCCATCATTTTAATGGCTGCTTTTTCTGTGTATCTTATACCTCTTGATTTAAAATTTTCGTTAAATTTACGACGATATATATTTATACAAAATGATTACGTATGACTTCTTTTAAATTCGTAGAAATGTTTTTATACATAATTTTCATGATTTTGCGGAATGATTCACTTTCGGTCCATACACTCACAATGATATATATATTGCGAATTATAGTAATTATATAATTTCTAATCTTGTCTCTTATGTATCTCTATCCCTTCCATGATAAATTACTTTTTTTCCGCTACATTGCATGACATGTATATTTATGTTTTTAAAAAATATTTTCAATTCAATGAAATGTTCGTTTAATGAATATACATTAACAATTTCTCTTATTTTATATTAAATCTTCAAATCGTCACTTTTAAAGGGAGTCTGCAACAGTTTCTAATATCTTTCAGAAATATCATGTGCAGAATACGACTCCTTTTCTAATAGTTAAACAATCTAAAATATTTTATCTGAAAGTGCGAAACCTGCATGTTCTACATTTCAATTGTTACTGTTCTTCGCCGAGATATAAACTGAAACACTAATGACTTTCATTCATAAGCTTTTAAAATGACAATTAAATTAATGCTCGCCGCTCGTTAATCTTAAGGCCGACAGTGACTAACATTGATTAATGTGCCTTTAAATAGTAAAGTTCTCTGCTGTGTATAAATCGAATCTTTGGTTGCCCAATAATGCAGGCATGCATTTTTTAGCGGAATGTGTCTACACATAGAATTTATGCAAGATATATTTTGTAAATTTTGCTTCAACAACGGATATTTTTTTTTACATATTTTACTTCCCACGTCTAATTAGTTTTCACCAATTGGCATTTTGAAGAAATGTCATCTTCTGATAATATCCCTTGTTTTGAGAGCCGCGGTAGCCAAATGGCAATGATCACGAGCGCATGACCGGTGTTGTTTCCGTCAAGTCGTAGGTATTGCGAGTTTTGATTCCTCTAAAGAATGGTTGAAGCGCTCAAAATCAGTCGAGGGTCTGAGTCTTTTCGTTGGGATGGTGTGGAAATTGGAAGAAGGAAATGTCTAACTCGGTGTTGTTTTCATCACTTGACCGAGGTTCAAAATGACGCTGCGTTAATAAACAATCAATCAACCCTTTGTGAGTAATATTTTAAACTGAATATCCCAATATATTTGTATATGGTTTGGTGAAAAGTATATCTTATCGTAGTGTAGTATTCTGATTTTCTTTTTAAGTCTGGTATCATTGGTAGGAGATTCGTTTCTAACGCTGATTATCCTTTTAAATCTGTACACAACATTCAGTTAAACCTCATGTATAGAAATTGGATTGCCCCAGCCTTTTTTTTTTATTATTATTGTGGTTCATAAGAACATGGTCCATCGCTAGTTGCCCTTTCCATAGTGTTAGATCGCAATTTAACCAATCAAATCTATAAGAGTGATTTGTGTTTCCGCTAACGACCTAAAATGGAGGAAACAAAGGTTAGAAGCATTGCTTAACTTTTAATGGCTGTTTTATAGTTTTTTTTTTTAATTGTATGCGTAGTTTATCGGCACTTTGCGCAGAAAATAATTTTCTATTTCTCATACTAGTGTAGTTAAATATTTCATGATAAAAGCCATGCAAGAGTAGAAATTGGCACATTTTAATTTCAGCTTGTGAAAAGAGGATCATTTATAATCATTCATTAACTCTCTAATTGTTTTATTCCCATCACTCTCTTCTTTCTCGAATTTTGCGAAAAGAAAGGAGGGAATAAAAAAAACTTAATTACTAGAAAAAGACATTTCGTCGAATTAGCGTTCATTCCGACAAATGAAAGCATTTAAATTATAAGACCAAAATTGGGTTCATTACCATAATTAACCAACTGCGAACAGCCATCGTACTTCATAACCTTTACCGAATTCTTGAAACAATGCACTACTTAAGTGAGTTTAAATACCGAAAGCCGCGCAAATTATTCACGTCCTTTTCTAGTGCCATAATTTATACGGAGGGTGGTAAGTGTGAATTAAGAAAAAAAAAGTCAATTGACACGTGCCTATTTGGGAACCACTATTGAAAATGTCGTAAGTATATTTAGGATTCGGTAATACAATTTTCTCGAGTAAAACGCTGGAGGGGTGGAGGGAGGAAAAAGGTAGAAGGATGGATGAATATTCAGCATCTTTAAGCGTCCCTAATAACAAAACAAAGGAAGAATTCTGGAAAAAGCCCGGGAAATTATAGAAGAAAAAGAGGAATTAAAACAAAAAAATCCCTTTCTTGGGCCTTTGTTTCGCCACTTTGACCGCTAAGAACGGTGTAATTGCGTTAGCTGCAAAGACCATCGCGGGCCCTAATCACATTAAACAAATTAGGCGTCTAAAGCAATGCTTGTGGCGTACCGAATGCTAATGTAGTTCTCTCGAATTTCCCGAATTTTTTTTCTTCTCATCTCCCGTTGCTTTTATTCTCTTTCTTTTAACTGTTTCTTCTCTCCTTTTTCTTCTCCCGTTTTTGTTCCTCTTTTTTTTTTTTTTTTTTTTTAATTTTCTTTGTTATGTTGGTTTTTCATTGTTTTTTGACGTGGCTTCAGGACAAAAAGCGTCAAAGATTTTGGATGGCTACTGCGTGTCACACACCTCGAGCCAACTCAATTATCCCAAACGCGTCTCTTGTTTTTCCTCCTTTTTTTTCCTGTTTTTTATATATATTTTTCATTGTCATTCCCTTATATATATACTTTTTTCCCGCCGTCGTTGACGCTTCCAATTAAAGATTGTTCTCACTCCTTTACCTCCCCCCCCCCTTTTCTTTCTTTGGTATTCTTTTATTTCTGCT